>NMRA01000162.1:486665-595056 GCA_002633005.1 Phoronis australis
GGGGGGGGGGGGCGGCAAACCATTTCGACTTCGCCAAACAACCCCCTCCCCCATCGCCATAACCATCCCCCCTCGCCCCCGTTGCCACCATATTTGTACCGAATCTCCCACGTCTGCCCTAGGTGAAGGCACAGCGGCAGATTTAGGGGTGACCAAGGGTCCATGACTCCCGTAAAATTCTCCCAGATTCCATTTGGCAGTTCGGGGGCGGAGGCGATTTTCTGACGGGTAAAACCCTGGTTAATACTCTTCCCTGCCCCCCAACCAATTCAAAATCCTGAATCCGCCCCTGGGACAATGATCCCGCATGGATGAAGCCATCAAGAGTTGAGTAACCGTGAACCTACACGGAGAGTAAGAGGAGCTGCCTCAAGTAGCTAAAGCAGAGATCTAACAGTGTGAAAATACGAAATTTCTGATGAACTAAAGTTAGTTGCTGGTCTTTGACTCACTTGAGACAGGCAGCTCGTGCCTGCCGTCAGCGCTCGCTCTACGGTCAAGATGCGTTTAATTGTGATCCAGTTTCGGGAAAACTCTATTACTCTGCGCGTGCAAGCGCAGGGTACTGTTGTTCTGTTATTATGGTCATTCTTTGAAGGAGTTTTTTTGAAAAGTTGAGGTCCCGAAGAAACTGGTATACAGTGTACATGTAGTGCCTTTGGGGCTGTTTCAAAATGCCTAGTTGAAACACGATCAGTAGTCCATTTTCTGGTGACTAGGGAAAAGGATAGTGTGTCCCAAAAATGCCGGCACACACTTTCTGAACGCCTGGAGTGGATCACTAAGTCTCTGCCCGTCGGGCCTACTGCAGGGTTACATCTTAGCAATCAATTAAATTTTGAAGAACAAAAATTCATTGCTCAATACTACAGGAATCTAAAAACACCAAGGAAGTGCAAAGACAAACTTTCCAAATTCGAGGATTTTTAAAGCGTTTTTTCTATCTACGAATTGGGAATCCGAATGTCTTCAATGTTTTTGAGAGTTATTTTAGATATGCAAAAATCGTCTATACATATACTAAGTGTACTTTACTATTTGGGGATCAGAGTGTTTTGGTCTTTTTCCAATTTCAGGCTGAAATTACATTCACTGAAACATCGCCAATTCTTACAAGATTGGCTTCTAATTGTAAAAAATAATCAATGAATCTGTCGATTTACATAGTTATACATACTTAAACAAGTAAATCTGAAACCAATGAATTTATTTGTCAAAATGGAATGTTATAAGCAGTTTCCGCATGCATGCTTGCAGACTTTTGACTGGTAACCGGGGAAATATGGGAGATGGGGCATTCGTATTCTAGTGTATTTTTCTCATTTCAGAGGTACCTATAACGGTACAGGAGGTAAACTTGAACTACACTGACAAAAACACTGAAATCATTGTTATGATTGCGAGAGTTTTGTGAGTACCCCTTTCGACATGTACCTGGTCATCATAAATAGTTACAAGCTTAGACAGCAGTGTTTTCCACATGTGTGAATTCCTTACAAACAACTCATAGTAACCATCTTTAAAAGAGATACTATTCTAGTGATAATACGGGGAACAGTAACATTATTTCATAAGCAATCATCGGAAATAATCCTTTTGTGTAATTCACAAATAGTGGTCTTCATGTTCTTCAAAATTCCACCCTTTCGATGTCGGCAATCCTAATGCATTTTTCATATTTTTGGTTGTTTGGGTCGAATGGCTGTGCTGTACACGAATGTTTTGTGTTTTTTAAAGAATTTGGAATCTCAACTTCCATCGTGAATACTTAGCAGTGTCGGATTCTCATGCATAGAGACAAGGGTAAATTTCCCCCGAACTGCTCCACCGAGAGAGGGTACCGTCTGAAATGGGACACCTTAAGATGAAAGGCTAAACATCATTAAGGAAGCTAGACAGTGCATTCCACCGTCGTGTGGTCTCAAAGCGATGCAGGGAATGACCTCCTTCAAAATGAAAGCTGGTTGCACGATTTCACAAAAACAGGAAAATAGAGGTAATCGATTTCAACATTGGGCCCTCTCTCCGTGAACGGCCTCTTAAGAATTTGTCAATGGCCTCCTTCAAGGGCGGGCCCTTAAATATGAAAATATCTATACTTTCAAATATCAGGAAATGCGCAACAATGGATGTTATCTGTCAGGTGATCAATTTTTCTCAAGTAATATACAGTTTCGAGAAAAAAATAGAGCGAAAGTTGCCTTCGTCATCCCTTGCCAGAGAAAGGCATCTGGAAAAATATTGTCGCAAAATTGACTCATTGACTTTAAAAATCCAGTAAATTAGTACGCTCCTAAAAAGCTTCGCTTTACAAATTTTCTCGATTTTTCAAAATATATGTACATGTATGATTGATTTCTTGCACGTTTTCAAGTGCGTTTAGACGACCTATGCTGCAAAAGAGGAGACCCTAACGACAATGTCCTGACAAGGTCCTCAAAAGGTAAACTATGCACCAATGCAGAGTTATTAAACGTTCTCTTGAATTTTCTTTCTTATTCGTATTTCGCAGTGTTTCTTTTCTCGACTGTCCCCGGCCCCACGCCTATGTCGGTTGCCGCGGTTTAACATTGTGGGGGGGCCGTTCCTACGGCCCTGTAACTGCCGTGTAGTGTTGACTATTAGTGGAACGATGCCCGGTTCTCGGCACGTCCTAGGAAAGGGCCCCGACTGCGTAGCCTTTCCAATACGCCTTTTGCAAGTTTACAACATATCTTCGATGAAGCATATATATGGGAATTCAGGTGACTTTGTGGTTACTGTTAACTTTGACCGCGCGCGCGATAACCACAATTAAAGGCGAATGCCACCCGATTTAATTAGTCTTTTTTACCGTCTTAATCGGTCTATTTCCACATCGCCTCCCATGCGGTCGACCTTACCTTGCCAAGAGGTGTCGCGTTAACCTGTGAGGAAGGTGAGAAACGACGCTAGCGACGTCAGTGGTTCATATGCAGAGTGAGTGCCGCTATTTTGCGGTGTATCGTTCCCGCTTGTCCGAACTAAGCAGCCGCGAGGAAAGCGAATATATCGTTTTTTTTTACTTCCTCGAGAGTCCGAAATGCTTAGGAATTGGCTCATGGTAGTGAAGAATGAAATGTACGCTGTAAATAGCAAGTATGAGGCCGTGAAACATCTCCGAGTCTGTGGCCTTCAGACGACGTCGACAGTGCCTCACGAATGCCGGCTTACCAAATAACTCCATACGTTCCGTTGTCTGAGCTTGTTCACGGCGCCTCTCTAGTATTTCTTCATCACTGTATTCCTGTTCGAATTGATAGCCTGTAAAACTTAACGATCCACCTACGATATCGGGACTGATGAGCTCTAGCTCGTCCTAAGTCGGGATTGCGAGTTGCCAGTGTTGGCGTTTATTACTGAGCGTTCTGTTTTAAAATGAATTATTCTCACCCTAACCAATACTTATATAAAACTAAAACAAAGTCTGTCTCATTAGATGCAATTTGTAATGCCTTTGGAGTGTTCGTGAGTGCAAATGATTTGAGAAGCCAGCAAAGCGTTACCGGCTTTAGGTGCAATAAAACTAATGGACGGGACACCGAGGCCGTGTGAGCTCATGCTAATTTAGTGTTTGCTGGCAGAAACTGTTGTGAAACAACTCGATTTCTATCCCATGACCAGGTGTTAGGGGAATCTTTATTTACATTTACATTACTCAAATAATGATTGTGTACAACTTCTGCCCTGACGGCCGGTGCTGTGGCCCAAAGCGGAACTGAATTCGCGACCCCCTACGAGTAAGTAAATTTGCAGTTTCGTGGCTAATTCACCAACAATCACGTGCACATTACTTTGGCTCACTAGTATAGTATTTTCTTGACTGGAAGTTTAGTTTCCACTGAATTTTAGGCTGGTTTGTTCGTGATGTCTGATCAGTTTCCGAGCCACTGGCCGGGATAACGAGTCAATCCGGCCGGCCGCGACGGGCCTGATGGGGCTCCAAGCCACTGGCCAGGATACCAAGCGTTTTGTTTTTAGAACTCAGAAAATCACAAGTCTAAACAACACAGATCTAGGTTCTCCTGTCTGTATCTCACGGAAAATACTTCGAAATTATCTCCGAACACATCCCAAACTCCTGCTACAGACCTTATTGGCCTGCCGAACTTTTTAGGCTACGGTGTGTCCAAATACCAATAAATCCGTAACAGCGAAATAAAACAACACGTTTTTGTAAGAACTCGGTGTATTTTTAAGGGTTTTACATCGAAGTTTGATGATTTATTGGTGTTAAACGATGACTCCAAGCGATAAGCTGACACCAGTAACCCGTGTTGTGAACTGCTGAACAGAATGCGTGTGAAACCGCAATTGGATAATTTCAACACCTCCGTCTGCCGTCAGGTGTCAGGTAACGCAACCGCACGTGTAGTTATGGAGTAGAACTACTCGATCTAAATTGATACAAATTAGGTTGTTTTTTGGGTGGCATGCTCCTTTAAGTCTTTCAACTGAGTCAGGTGAGTATAAGGCAAAGGCTAGCGCGAGACTGAGCGAAGCGCGAGATCTGGCGCGTGACCTGGCGCGTGACACTTGCAAAATAGCATGAGAAAATATCAAATGAAATTTGTAAGATTTGTGTCTCTTGGACTTTTTGTTCGTCAACAAGCGTGATTTCACGTAACTTCCTCAAAAGGGCGCCCAGTGAGAGAAACTCGAGAGAACCGCGAGAGTTTCATGGATATGCTCAAGTTACTTGTAGACTAAATTGTGTCCAGAGTCAGGCTTTGTGTTAATTATGACTTCACGTGCACATATGCATGTTTCATTTGATTTTATTTGCTGTATTTTGAAGTGAATATCTTTTTATGGGGATACACTATCGCCCCTGTATGCCTGCGGCATTCAGGCCTAGAGCTGGTTGAGTTCCAATTTAATTCCGTTCACAGCTTCGCACAACATAATATGTCAGCATTCCCGTGCTGCCATTATGACGTTTTGTCCATGTCCATCTTGCAGAGTCTTAGTTTTACCTATTTACGTCATAATAAATGACATTATTCGCAATCCTCCTCTTGTTTTACTCTTATACATCTGGCTGGTGGCGTACCCCGGGCAAAATAGATTACGATAGATTAAATTTAACTTGTTAAATGCGTTTATCGTCATTATTTTGACATTCGTCTCTTTATTTTGATACCAACCCTTAGAGTTTATTTTGCATTACTCATCTCTATTTATAGTCACAAGGGCCTACTTTTGTATTCATTAATTTCTCTATGCGACACCTGATTGGTCGCCCATATTTCCTTTGTTCAGTTCATCGTGGTCTCTCTCATTCAACCACCTACCTCGTCGTCTACAAGACCTACGTTCGTTCTCTCCATGCTGGTGGGCGTTTTGTCCATGCCCATCTTGCAGAGTCTTAGTTAGTTTTGTCTATTTACGTCATAATAAATGTCATTATTCGCACTCTTCCTCTTGTTTTACTCTGCAACATCTTAGCTCGTGGCGTACCCCGGGCAAATTAGATTACGATAAAACAAGTTCACAGTTTCTTCGTCCATTCACAGTTATTCCACGATCCATCTACCATATCTTAAGTTGTTTTAACGTTTTAAGCGTAAAATTCACCATAAGAACCCCAGTAAGTTTTAGCATGTGTAGCAAAGACTCGCGGCAAAACAAGAGCAATATGGCAGGCTTTGCCTCTCTTGCGGTGACGTCACATTGACTACCGAGAAACTCGCAAGTACAGTGTAAGCTATTGGTGCAAGCTGTATAGTAAATAAAGAACGGCCGTTGCACCGACGTTGGTAAAAACTAATCAGATAAAATCTGACACAAAATGGGGCTATTCAGAAAATATACAATAACTAGAGGGCGCGCGTGTACTAGTGGTGATAGATTAACAGCCTCGATTTTGCGAGCCCTTTAAATACATGGTGAAATGGCTTGCAGCCGTGCCAACTGAATCTGAGATTGCGTGAAAAGGGTGCTTCTATGAGAGGAAGTAAGCACGACCTTATACAAAGGTGCGGTTTGTGATTATTTTAACGATTATTCCATTATTATTCTACCGAAGCCTGTTAATTGAGGTACTCGCCGATGTCGACTCCGCGGCAGTCGCCTGTCGGGTTAATCTTTGTTTGTTGTGATATGTGATACGATACTTGACGTAGCAATCGGGATATTTTCGTACATCAAAGCATCATTATTGTTTGGAATGATTTCTAACAGTTTATCAGTGACAGTTACATCAATCAATGCTGAATGTTTATGCTGTCAACTCGATACAGGTTAATGAGTTAAGATTACAATCCAAGCCCAATGGCAAAGGGTACATGACAAATACCCATTGCATTGGACTATTTGTTTACTCCCTATCATATGTCTTCTGGAAATCTATTACACGTTGAAAGTTGAAATCTATCACGTCTTTTTTCACGTAACCATTGGTTTTTAGGTTTGAGGGCTTGTACCGTGCAGAGGAGATATGCATAACTTCTGTACCGTCCCTGAATGGACAAAAATTGGTTTTAAGCATTTGACTGCTGCTAACCAACAAGATCTTCCTATCCAGTGAAGATATGTTGTCAAAGCCTACTTTCAATATTGGAGACAACGAACAAAGCCTTTGAAAAGGAACAGCTACTGTATTTTTAAAGAAAGGTATGTAAGTCCTTTTGTTACTTTACTTATTCAGGTCCTTAAGGGGGATTGACATAGGGGGCTTGGGATCGTAATATTTGGTACTACTGAATATGTGGAAATAACAGGTAATACATGTTTGGGGGAAAGAGCATGGCGAGGTAATTCTTAACCTTCATGAAGTCCCTTCAAGTTGATTTCATGAAACTGTTTTGTTACTTGTATCAATTTTAAACCCATGAAAATATATTACATTTTCTGATTCTCAGTGACTGAATAGTCTCAACTCATGCCTTGAAATGTTGCAAGTCGTTATAAATTCAAATGACTGCCATTTTTGTGAAAATTGCACTTTTGGTGGTGCCTTACGATTTGTAATTACTCTTAAACAACAGAAAGATTATCCATCATTTTTAAATGACCCAATTCTTCATATTTTCTATTAGGAGAAAAAATTAAAAGTTTGAGAAACGGTTACCTCAACCTAAGACTAGAAATATGCTTGACAGACCCATGAACCTGTAATCGGAGTTAAAATTGCTGAAAGTATCAAAAATAAAAAGGCTTGAAAATGGGTAACAAAAGTTTGAAGTTGTCTCAAAAACTTGTACATTTTGCAGACAAGTGATGCGTTTAAAGATTTGTTATGGCTAGGAATAAAAAATAAAGACAGAATTTTATGCAATACTTATTATATACACCCTTGGTTTCTGAAAATAGTAATTATTTAATTTTATGTGAAACTCTAGAGCAGTCACCATATATTTTTGAAAAACAGGGATAACACTTTGGACCCAATCTGGAGTACTTAATTATTCACATTTCAATATTCGTTCCACGTTCAGCGACATCTTAAGGCCACTTCAAGCCGCAGCATAGACAAGTTTTGTTACTCCGTTCTCTTCCCACAGCACTTCCACTTATAGGCAATGAGTCACGTGTGGACAATAGCCCATTTCCTTTCCTGGAAGAAACACGAAGGACTAAAGAAGACCTAGTGACACTGTGGTCTACTAGCTCAGGCTCTGATTTTTGGCTCAAAACAATTCAAGTGATATGCTGTCGTGTTTACCTTCAAGGGCCTAATTGTGGATGTTATTGAGGCTGAATGAGGTTACATGAAAGAAAGCCACGTGTCGAAACTGGACCTTTTTTACAAGCGCTTCTATAGGCCATTGAAACTAGATCCCAGTGAAATGAAAGCCAAAAGCTGACTGACATTAAATTTTCCTTTCAGAAGAAAGGTTTTACGCTATTGGTAAAAACTTTCCAGTTTGGTACACATTATGGGGAAATGACATTCAGTGACTGCCTCGATTGTGTTATTATCTGTTTTCAATTGTAGCTAGCTGGATAAGAATCTGCTATGCATAAGATTCGAGAATAAACAATTATCAGTGTATTTAAAAACAAATGGCAAACTGAAAAATTAGAAAGAAACAACATTGCGAGAGAGTTCATAATCAGGCATATCAAGCGCTGAATTTCTGAAAGCCTGTAAAACTTAACGATCCACCAGCGAAGTCGGGACTGATGAGCTCTAGCTCGTCCTAAGTCTGGATTGCGACGGTTGCCATGATGTTGGCGTGAGCGTTCTGTTTCAAAATGAATTATTCTCACCCTAACCAATACTTATATAAAACTGAAACAAAGTCAGTCTCATTAGATACAATTTGTAATGCCTTTGGAGTGTTCGTGAGTGCAAATGATTTTAAAAGCCAGCAATGAATACATCACTGCGTTACCGGCTTTAGGTGCACCGGGACACCGAGGCCGTGTGAGCTCATGCTAATTTAGTGTTTGCTGGCAGAAACTCTTGTGAAACAAGTCGATTTCCATCCCACGGCCAAGTGTTAGGGGAATCTTTATTAACATTTACATTACTCAAATAATGATTGTCAATGTACAACTTCTGCCCTGACGGTGCTGTGGCCAAAGCGGAACCTGAATTCGCGGCCCCTGACGAGTAAGTAGATTTGGCTAATTCACCAACATAATCACGTGCACATTACTTTGGCTCACTACATGTAGTATAGTATTTTCTTGACTGGAAGTTTAGTCCCACTGAACTTTGGCTGGTTTATGTTCGTGATGTCTGATCAAGTTTCCGAGCCACTGGCTGCGGCAACGTGTCAATCACGGCGGGCGGCCGCGACGGGCCTTGTTTAGGCTTGTGAATGCCAATGAAATAAGTCACATGTCCACCATTTTATTATTTATTTTTTAGAACGACCTTGACCTATCCAAGGTAGCAACATGCAATGCCATCTATTGATTAAGATATAAATCACAGCTACAGCAAGTCAGTTAACATCTGCAACATCTCCCCTCCAAAAAATGTAGAACCAATACTGTTTAATGAACGATCTAGAGATAGTGAACTAAACACGAACACTGGGAAGGAGTAGACTGTCCATCCCAGAACACAATGACAAGGGATTATTCTGCCCTATAAGCCAAAGTGTTACCGCTAACTGCTCAATAAAACTACTTAAACTAGTCAGAGTATCTAACTGGTTTACGAATTACACGGCCTGATCTTGTGGTGACGACAGGCGAGGAAATGGTTTCATGCTGCAGTGGTGGAGGCTCTTCAGCCGGCGAACAAGCTGGTGGTTGTTCAGGACTAGGAGGTGGTTCAGCCGAAGACTTCTCAGTAAGACTAGAAGAATTATCGGATCTAATAAATCTTCTGTTTCGGCGGTACACTTTACCATCTGTCTCAACCAGATATGAACGATCTCCAACAAAGGCCACAGCCAACGTGGGTTACTCGTATTCACTATTGTCGTGATGGAATGAGCACAGTCTAAACACAACATGCATAAGCCTAAGTAGCACTCGATCTGGGTCGGGATCCAGGGCCTGGCATCACTCGCCCTAGAATGGAAATAGTTTGTTCGTTATTTACAAAATTTGCAAATGCACTTACTTGGTGGTGTGTCCTTCATTGTAACGCCGCTAATGTGTGTGGTCCGTCGAAACACGATTCTTTGAAATATGCCGATCAAACTTTGATCGGCATATTTCACGGTGTGGCTTACGCCAAACTGAATCTCATGTTCCACACTGACACTCCACACTCTTGTGCGCCGCCCATGACAAACCGATGCCATTTTTGTGCAGCTTTCACGTATTTAGGAAATTTGAACACAAAGACGTTCACAGGCAAGTTGTTGTTACCACAGTTTCCACAAACGCACCTTTTCATGTCTGAAAAAGGCGGCTCCACGCGGACTTTCTTCACAACTCCTCAGTATCGCACTGGTAAAACAACGGCTGAGGCGGTCTTCCACCCATTGCGTACAAACTCGATAACAGAAAAATATATTTTTTAAAATTTTTAGATTGTTTCGTAGCAACAGGTGTATTAAAGGCTATTAAATCTGTTAAGATGTAATAATAAAATTCCTTTTTGAGACGCAGGGTCATGGTGGGAACTCTTTAAGGCGGAAATTTAAAAAACCATATGTCCGCTTGCAAAAAAATTAACATTGAAGAATAAAAACAACCTTTACACCCCTCTGGTGTTCTTGTTCCATGTTTTCAAAGAAGTTGGTTGCATTTTCATAGACTGCAGTCGAGAGATTTTGTGCGGCATATATTCGACATGAAATGAGTGTGTAACTTGCTGTTGAATTGCGAGATAGATTTTGACTGGTCCGGGTGGTTATTTATGAAGTATTAATGTAATATTTATTTATATTAAAGGTTTCACCAGCGTCCTATTAATTTGTACACGAATGTGAATTTGTTGAAATCGCTGATCCAAATCCTGGCCAAATGTGCGCATTCTGCTGAGACCAACCGTCTGATCAGGGCCAGCGAAGAGTACCGGTGGTACACTGTTGTGTACCTCAATGGTGTATTCGCCTGGCAAACAGCCTAAGCCATGAAATACATCATGATACCTTTGTAGGACATCTGTCTTGCAAATGGGTGTTGCTACAGCAGTATGAATTGTAGATCCATGTATGGAAATCCCCAGAAGAACCGCGAGAATTTGCTCTGAGACTGCGTTTTGATCGAGATTTGTAGTTAAAAAATCGAGCTTAAATCCATTGCCTCAGTTTCCTTTTTGTTTTTATTGTTCATCAAGCGCGACGCTTGAGGTACGGTTTCATACAAGCAGCGATTTTTAGACAAAATTAGTCAACAAACCCGACAATTACACGGGTCATTGTTTATAAGCACCAACCTGTGGCCCTGAAAGGATGCCAGGAGTAGTTTGGTCTCCGATATCTTTTCGGTTGCATCATGAGTCGTAGAACCACACACTACATTCAATGAGTTTTTCAACGAGATATTTTTGGGTGTAATCACAATGCAGTATTTTACGGAAAGAACTTACATTTGAACAAAACGAAAAGTTTAGGTCCTAAGTTAGATAGCTAAGTGTGTGTGTGCGTGTGTATTTGTATTATTACTGTTTTCAATTGCCTCAGTATATCATAATTCATTTGTGCAATGTTTACCTGTTGCCCCGACATCTATTTTTGTTAATTCGAATTCTGAAAAATAGGCCTACTGGTATCTGTAGTATTTACCAATGCCCGTGAAATAAAATTATAAAAATGAAAGTTTACCTTGTAGAAGAACCCAATTCTGTTATTTGTGTGACGGCGTACAGTGTATTTGCCAATTGTCCCGCTCTTGGCGGTCTGTGTCACCTTTAAATTCTTTTCCGCCATGGGCCACACCATATAAATGTGCCACTTTTTGACACACTGCCACATTGACGTACATGTATTATCGTTGTATTTTAGTGCACGACATAGCCATGTTTTCCCGCAAGTCTATAAAAGAAAAAACGAGACGTTTCAAGGGTTTTTGCGGTACACGCAATTTCCCATTCTCAACTATAGAAAAGCAACAACAAAAATGCTGTCGGGCATTTTTGGATGTTACGTACGCTGTCGGTACGTCTTTGTGCGTTGCACCGAGTAGTTTACTTTTACGTTTTGGATTAGACCCAGATGTTTCGCTTGTTATCGCGAAGTCCCGCTTTTCAATCCAGTTGTTCTGCATTTTCGTTCTTTGTTGAAAAGTTGAGAAAAAACTCAAGAGATGAATAAAAGCAAAACCAAAACCAAATTTGGAATTCAGAAAACTGTAACAGCATTTTTGAGGTTTTATCTTAAACATTCAGATCAAAAGAAATTTGGTAACGTTATCGACGTAGTTGTTTTGATATGCAGTTGCATCTACCTTTTTTGCTAAATTTTACTACATCATACATGTATAGTCACGTGGCCTCACTTGTGGCAGATTTAGATTTTACAGTCTTTATACATGTACCTTCATAAAACTTGTACATTCACGTAATAATATTCTACAGCTTTGTGGATATTTGGCTCAATACACTCACTACCTTGTTGATAAGGTCATACATAACCTTAACGATTGGCCTTACACAGCTTTTCAGCACCTTGAGCATTCAACAAAAGTTTTCACATTAGCCCTTTGGGGCAAATATATTTATATAGTGCACCAAATATTTGTCTAATTATCCGTAATCGGACCAGAATAACAGAACATCATGAAACCAGTCCGTGAAATTATTTATGTACATGTACAGCATCGTGGGAAATCGGGACATGCACTTAGTTTACACAATTGTAGCAATGGGGCGTGAAGCTACCCTTGGAACATGGGAGTTACTGGGTGCAAATACTCGCGAATATTGCAATAATAAAAACAAAAAACAAAAGGTAATTCAATTGCATTGACTATAGCGTCCAAAAGCAACTACATTTTTAAAAATTACTTTGGGTTAATTCAATCGCTATCTTCGTGTGGCTACGTTTGCAATGGGAGATTTTAAAGTTGTTTGTGTCTGGTTTCTCGTGTAGAAGAACCCAGGTATTTTGTAAAAAAGCATTTTCGTCAATTGATTAATAAAGACTAACAAGCTCTTCCAAAAACGCAGCAAAGACTAATTTACTGTTGAAACGGGCTTCTTCACTTCTGTGTCTAATTAATATGTACTACAATCTCGTACATACATGTACAGGTACTTAATTAGAAATTGCATTGCCAAATCATGGCGAGTAAACACCAACAAAGCCTTGAGTGCTAAGCCCTGAGGATGTCCCGTGATGACGTTTTTCCAATGGCGGATAAAGCACCTAAAGTGGTTGCAAGTAGCAGATGAATTTGTAAACTATATGCAGAATGGGAGATCACCATTAGCAGAAATGTTGCTTGGAGAAATGTAGGACTTTTTGTGCCGATTACAAGAAATTCGAACTGGGCCTTGTTTAACCCAGGGACATTTACACTGTTTGTAAAAACGGAAGTGAAGATGAAGTTCATTTCATCTTTGATTTTGAAAAGTATATTCATATTCGACCATTTTTATACGTTATTCTGCCCTACCTCAAATATTCCAAAATAACTTGAAAGGTTTAGCGAAATTCACTCAAGACGCTTTGCAGGTTAAAAGTAATTATTTGTTTGTAAACTAGTCCAATGAGCTACTGGTATAGCTCATTGACTAGTCTGAAGTGGTCATATTTGAGTGTGTGCAGTATGCTATTTCATGGTTTAATTGTTATTAGGTGACTGAGTAAGCCCATTGAGGCTAGGGGTCGGTGTGCTGAATATTCTGTCTTTGAGACTGTATTTCCTGGCACCCTTATGTAACTATAATAAATAAATAGATAAATACAGGGCATGTGCGGAAACTGAAAACTAAAACAAAATAACTATGTAATAACATTTGTGATAACCTTTTTAACATTGCCATTTTCATGAACTTTACAGATACGCGAATTCAACTGATGACTAGTCATGTAGCAGTGAATTCGTTGTTGTTAGTACACATGCATGTAGCAGTCAATGCGTGTGTGTTAGTCTGGACAAACTGAGGCCTATGGCCACTTTGTTCATACAGGTATACGTGCATGTACGTACTTTGCAGAGAGACGAGTCCAACTCCAAATTTCAGATTTCGATCTCATGAGCATCCGTGGTTATGCAAAACCTGTAGACTGTTTATTTGGAATTCATGAAAGACAGATATTGAATGAAAGCGATGGAGAATATTGTTGCGGATACTGCACTATACAAGCAAAACAATATTTTCGCTTACTGTACGTTACACAGTTCAGCTTGAACAGGATACCCCGCCAAAAGTAAGTGCGGTCATTTGAGAATGTTGCACAGAGGGATTAGGAACACATTGTTATGAATGTAACTGGTAACGATCAGGACTCCTCTCGTACGTTAATTCTAAAAAGAATTAAAAACCCTTTATAAAGGTTCTTTTCTTTGACTTTGAAAGGGCACATATCACCTGAGATTGTCCTCTTTATCCATCTGAAATGTCACTGCAAAGATGTCTGGGAGAAATCACCATACTGAGTAAATGTTGGGTTACTATGCCATTGCGTGATTATAAGTTTTGCAATGCAAATAAGTTGAGACCTCTGGATGGCATTTTAGTGCCAGATATCACACACTTGCTAACATGGTTAGAATGCAATTTCTAGAAGAACGAACGTTCTTCANGGGGGGGGGGCAAGAGAACCATGGCCCCTCCTAACATTCTTCCAGTTCGGAGGTGTGAATGTCTGACGGGAAAATTCTGGCGAATACTCTGCCCTGCCCCCCTAACTCAAACTGATCCTAGATCCGCCCTTGATCAATGTCGTCATTTCTATAACACACTTAGGAAACATTCAGTCACGATTTTAGACTAGCTTATCCCAAGGTTCAAACACCGTGTAAGAATGACACTAATTATTGTACAAATTCACTGAGAAATCAATGCGCTAAGAAGAACACGTCAGGGCTTGGGCCGAACGCGATGGTTCAAATGCGATCCTGTCGGTGCGTCCGAAGGTGTGACTACTGGCGGTGGACATTTCCAGTAAAATTAGATTTCACCCAAACACGTGTTAACTCAGTGGTATGAAGAAGCCACAGTAAAAGTGATATTCGTCTCCATTCATAATTTAACAACAAATTAAGCGAAGTTCCTTTTATGTTTTCGGCGGAGAAGTGGACAAAACTTCTAATAGATGAACATATACTAAAATTCGTGAAAATTTTATTTTTGATGAAAAAAATATCACTGCTCGGAAACGACTCAAGAATACTGAATTTAAATATGCATGCACCTAATTAAGATGCGTGACCATTCAAATTAGCATGACTTGACCTTTGAATACACTCTTTAGTGTACATGTACATGTACAGCTCCAATGTGTATTATGTGTTAATCCCAAATAATCAGTAGATTACAACTAAATATGCAATATTATGCATTTTTTAAAATAACTATAAATGTTTCAGCTGCTTATTAAATAACGTACATTGCTTCACTATGTAGGTCAGCTTATTTGATTTTTAACTACGAAATTCTGACCTGGAGTAGCTAATTAACGTGCGGAGTATAAGAAGTAACAACACACTAACGTTGATCAATAATACATATATTATTTCAGGTGTCACAAGACAGTTGTCTACTTAGTCTGTGGTGCAGCCACTAAAGCGACACTCTGCCGTTGTTACACCAGCTTCCCGTTCAGTAACGCTAGGACCTCGCTAAAAACCAAGACTTCGCGAGATTACACGAGATAGAGTGCCGTGCATTTTAAATGAGAACACGTGACTTTGACCAAGTTTAGCTAGGTCCTAGCGTAGGTCCTAGCGTCTACTGAACGCACGCCAGAACTTACTGGAAAGGGTTCGGATTCAGACACATCGGCGTTAGCTGGCGACCCTGTATTGGGAAAAGTTTTGCAGCCATCTACATGTACATGTATGAATATTATCAGTGATTTCAAGGCCACTTTTAAACTATCTTGTTGGGTAGGAACGTCAGAAAATTGTTTTGGCGTTGTCGGGGCCCGCTGAGTTTTCTTGCAATTAGTTTCATCTGATTGCAAATAAAGACATGCCAAGTCGCGCGCTTATTTTACGGTGGGTCGCCGCACGAGGTGAAGCAAACCAATTTTTGTTCTCGCCTTGTTGAGTTTTGACGTGAGGTACCGCGGCAAAGTCTTTGGCGAAGTCGAGCAAACCATCACTGTCATCTGCCCTGCTGGACCGTATCACATAATCGGCCGTGATGACTACATCACTGCACACCTGTCAACCCCGGCACACTATTTCATGAAAGTAAAGTGCATACGAAGAATAATGGTGTTTTCACCCTTGAAATTTTCTTAGGACTCCAGGGTATTGCGCAATAACCTAACCCACACCCGACAAAAGGGGACTTCCACTTTCGACGCATTCTAAAGAGCTTGTTTTGACAGTCTTCTACCTCGGCTACACAATTTCGAATGATTGTCTTATTGTTGCATAACTGGTCAAGAAAATCTCAATTGGTTTTGGGAATGCATTGATGCAGAGACAGTCCTGGCACTGGTTTTGTTGTAAATAAAAGCACCGCCTGGGGTGTACATTCGTAGATAATTCTTCCTTCTGGGTGAGTTAACAGGCACGGCATTTAAACTCGCGTCTCTCATTTGGTTGAGGTTATCCCACCAAGAAGCTGCTTGAAAACAAGATTCCAAGATGAAGACGAGCATTTTTCTCATACTTTATATTGGCGTTTGCCTGACAGTTGTTGTAAGTTGATGTATACGCTATACCGACACATTTGATGGAAGGTTTTTGCATTAACCTACTAAACCGGAAAATTTCCTTTTGATTCTTTAAAATGGTACTGAATCGTGTTTTGGATAAGTTAAATAAAAAATGTAGCAAACCTCTCGTTTCCTAATAGGCTTGGCTGCAGTTTGGCATGTAAAAAATAACCTGGCAGTAAATATAGCGAGGAAACTTATACACTTGTGGTCTCATTTGTGGGAACGTTCTAAGTAGGACCGTCACTCTGTTGGCGAATGTTCCAAGGGCGTAACGTACAAATTTCTTCACGGTGCGCAATAGACAAGGAAAACTGTCTTTTATACTTGCAGGATTGTTATAGATCAACCCGCTGTTACCAAGTGGACGACTGCGAAGAAGACCAATGCTGTGTTGCAAAATATGGTTCGGCTAGGAAGTCATGCGCCGCCAAACCGAGGCAAGTTTCAAGTTTACATATGGGCACCTTGACAGTTGCGTCTGTTAAGAACAATTCCAATGGCAAAGTGAGGCCGTTTTATGAGTGATTATCTCAAACTGTCACTGAGCTGGGACTGAATCCGACCTAATTAAATTAAGTGAAACATTGCAAATTCCTTAAACAAATAAAAATACAAGCTTCGAGAATTAGGCAGGCATAAATTATTTTATATCACTGAAATGGAAACCAAGTACCCTACCATTTAGAGAGTGACCTCAAACGTCCATCAGTAGGAGGCTTCCATAAAGATGTCACCTTTTCATAACAGTTTCAGACAAAGCTGCTCCCTATTGTAGGGGTAACTATGAGATTAAACCTAACCCTTTCTCAGGGATTCTTAAACAACTGTCTCTTTAGCCAAAGAAATGGAGAAGTAACATTTTTATAAAATTTGGTGTGGAATGAAATGGACAGATGCATCATTTCTGGAATCTTGTCCAAAAGGTATGTTTTCTATAGGAGCTGGTCTTGAGAAAGTCTTCCATTTGAGCGATAATTGGAGTACCCCGTGAGTATGCACGTTTTATAATTCTTAAGAAGACCGATCGCCCATTTGAGCGGTAGTGGGAGTACTCCCTTGGGTATAGTATGACATTCGAGTTTGTGCCTTCTATCCTGTCACTATAAATTAAACTGGCCCCACAGTTACCTTAGCATTGTTAGTACTTCATTTTGGATATCAACTTTTTCAGTTTGAGCTTCGTTCATATTTGTGTAGCACTGACGTATAGGCCATGGAGTGGTAAACAACTTCATTCAACTTCGTTAAAATTTGACCCCTGTGTAGCCACCTTACAAAGTCACCCTACAGTCCTAGTCACAAACGTTTTAACCCTTTGATTTAATAATTAAAAGAAGTTAAAGGGAACCATGCAGTACCTATTCCACAACCAATATACAATCAGTAGTCGATGACAGTTTAAATAAACTGGCCACTCATGATTCCGACCCGATGAAAACACCGCCATTTTCAAATAAACTCAAAACTGGAAGTGCAGTTCATCCAGGAACCCGGGCGTACGTTCAGTAAAACCTACGCTATGACCTAGCTGATTAAGTCACCTGTTCTCATTAAAATATACAGCAATATATCGCGTAATCACGCCAAGTCTTGCTTTTTAGGGAAGTCCTAGCGATATTGAACGGGAGGCAGGCTACCCTCCGAGACTCGCTGGTTCCCTGCGTGCCTAGCCAGCATGCTGACTACTGACCACCTAGCGGCACGCAAGGAACCAGCGAGACCTCTGACACAGCGCCATCTATACTGATAAGTGGCCCTGTGAAAATATGATGAACGACGGAATTCCGTGTGTAGGCATGATGCAGTTATTCAAGTCAAAAGCAGTCGCCAACAGTAAAGTGGCAGGGTTTTCCCAGATTTCAACCAGTGAGAATGACTGAATATTTTGACGTCGGTTTCATTATCTGCACACCAGAAGAAAAGAGACTGTTCCGAAATTACGAACGTACCAGTATCAAGCTCGCTAACAAAAAGTCTAGGCGTGTCTTAACGAAGTTTGTGTAAACGAAGGGCTACTACCGAACTATACTTATATTTATAAGGGACAAAAGGTCAATTGCCCAATATCGCCGCTCCGAGAGAGGACCGAGTCAAACAGGAGTCCCCTTAGTATCATTATAAAAACTAGAGAAGAGAGTGAATGATCGATGACCCACGAAGAGACGATCTACCTCAAAATAAAACGGTTTAAGTTTTACAAAACTAGGAAAAGGACATTAAATGAGAGAGAAATTAATATCTAAATAAAATACAGGCAAAATATGGACATGGGTCAACAGGTTTCCTTCAAGAATTTGTACCCTTTTAAGTATAAAGGGATACATCATTTCAAAAACAGAAAATGATAAAAAATTAATAATGTCAGCGCTTGTATCGTAAGGCACCCAATCGATGAAAAGTAACGTCATACAATCCCAAAAGAGACGGAAAAATAGCGACAGATGAAGCGTAATTCCTTGAGAGATAGGGGCCCTAAAATGGCAGGTCTTGATTCCCCAAAAACTGTCTTCTTGGATTTAAACATTTGAAATAATTTTCTATGGATATCTGTACATAACAGATTTCCTTGGACTTTGTTGAGGCATGCATGTTTCATAGTACGTTTTCAAGGGTATTTAGACGATATACACTTTACTACACTGTATGCTTTTAATGTACACTTCCTGTTTTTTAGTGAAGGTCAACGATGCTATTTGAACAGACCCCTTAACTCAGATGGCTTCCCTTATAAATGCGGATGTCAAGACGGTCTTGAGTGCATTGAAGCTTATGAAGGTAAATTTAAGAGAGCACGGTGCCGTCAGCCAGCTGGACAGGAAGATGTCAAGGAGGCCGAACGACGCGACTACCTTGAAAGCGTAGCCGAAGCTCTGAAAGAGTATTTGGATGAAGAGAAATGAGACATGTATTTGGCAATAACATGTAAATGTATCATTTAAATGCGTTTCAAATATATCGTATTCGGACTACTTGCACGCTTGATAATATCTTTTTTAGATTTCAGTTTTTGTATTCTATCCTGGCACTTCAAAAGGATTCGTTTTGATTTACCAGAATTCCCGTGAGCAGCTTCAGTCACAAGACATGTATCTTGTTAAAAATCTTCTAAAACAGAATACTGTATTTCTAAATTCCACGTTCACTTGTGGGATCCACGAATGCTCGTGGTTAGTGTGGTTGAATTGTTTCTCTGTAGTTCTCTCATCTAATCTACCTGCTCAGAGTATGCAATCGCTGCGCAACAAACAACAAACATAATTTCCAGGCGAATTCGCGTATATCATAGAACCCGCCTAACCATAGAATGCCAACTCCGATCTCGCGGCCGTTGAGGGTGCGCCGTGCGTGAGAGTTGTTATTCTGCGCGTGTAAGCGCAGAGTACTGTTGTTCCTGGATTTTCTTCAATTTATTGTTATTACTCTGCGCGTGAAAGCGCAGAGTACTGTTGTTCTGGGTTTTCTTCAATTTTATTACTCTGCGCGTGTAAGCGCAGAGTACTGTTGTTCCTGGGTTTTCTTCAATTTTATTACTCTGCGCGTGTAAGCGCAGAGTACTGTTGATCCGGGGTTTTCTTCAATTTTATTACTCTGCGCGTGTAAGCGCAGAGTACTGTTGTTCCTGGGTTTTCTTCAATTTTATTCTTATTCTTATTCTTATTCTTCTTCTTATTCTTCTTCCGACCAACTTTGGGGCTTAATAACTCCAAAATGGGTGCAGGTACGGACTTTAAATTCAGCATATACCTTTTGACAGTATATTAATTTTGATTGGTTAGATAATCATATTCCATATTGCACCGGAAGAGGTCGTTTGGTGCAAAGATCATATAATTTTCAAAATGCTACTTCTCCTTCAGTTTTAAAGTTATCTTTTTCAAATTCGGTGCACAGGTATAAGTCAACATGACAATTTAAAAAATTACTTTTCTAAGTAATCGGGTCATCCAATCAGGTGAAATAGGTCAAAGGTCATTAGGTGCAAACTAAAATTTTGAGCTAGACACTTCAAATTAACAGGTCTGATTGGCCCAGAAAATTCAATCCGGAATCCAAAGTTTCAGATCATTTAGTGCAAACATGGGGTCATTAGGTGCATTTTTCTTCTGAAAGTTTGACCTTTTCATTCAGCAAGTATTCTGATGTGTCAAGCGTCAGACAACTGTGATTCTCAGCATTAAACATATTTTTCATAGGCTTTGCATTAATTTTCCTAAAGATGCTTATAATGCACCGGATAGGGTCAGTTAGTGCAAAGGTCATGTAACGTTCAAAATGTTATATCTTACGTTTTTCAAGGAATTCTTTTCAATTTCAGCACACTTGGCTATGTCAACATGCCAATTGAATACCCTACTTTACTTCGCAATAGGCCTAACCAATCAGAAAAAATAGGTCAAAGGTCATTGAGTGCAAACTAAAATTTTGAGCTAGAGACTTCAAAAGTACATAGCTGTCTACTAAGCGCGATTGAGTTTGAATTCTAAATTTCCAGGTCATTTGGTGCACCCATGGGGTCATTAGGTGCATTTTTCTTCAGAAAGTTTGACCAATTCATTCATCTTGTTTTCTGAAGTGCTTAAAGTAAAACATCTGTGATTTTTAGCATTAACTACAATTTTAATCGAGTTAACATTTACTCTGTCATAGGCGCTCATAATGCACCGGAAGAGGTCAATTAGTGGAAAGGTCATCAAAAAATTAATGCGTAATTTCTCCTACAGTTTTAAAGAATTCATTTTCATATTGGTACATGGGTTGCTGTCAGTAACTTTCCATAATAATTCGAGTAATACGCACGCGCAGAGTCCGTTATTGTCACGCCGTGACAATAATCTTTCTAGTTCTTCTTATTCTTCTTCTTTTTCTTCTTCCGACCAACTTTGAGGCTTAATAACTCCAAATTGGTTGCAAGTACGGTCTTCAAATTCAGCATATGACCTTTGACAGTACATAAATTTTGATTCGTTATATAATCATATTCCATATTGCACCGGTAGAGGTCGTCTGGTGCAAAGGTCATATAATTTTCAAAATGCTACTCCTCCTTCAGTTTTAAAGCTATCTTTTTCAAATTCGGTGCACAGGTATAATTCAATATGGCAATTTAAAAAATTACTTTTCTAAGTAATCGGGTCATCCAATCAGGTGAAATAGGTCAAAGGTCATTAGGTGCAAACTAAAATTTTGAGCTAGACACTTCAAATTGACAGGTCTGATTGCCACAGGTAAACGAAATCAGAATCCAAAATTTCAGGTCATTTAGTGCAAACATGGGGTCAATAGGTGCATTTTACTTCTGAAAATTTGACCTTTTCAATCAGCAAGTTTTCTGATATGTTAACCGTTAGACAACTGTGATTCTCAGCGTTAAACACATTTTCCATGGGCTTTGCAATAATTCTCCGAAGGATGCTTAAAATGCACCGGATAAGGTCAATTAGTGCAAAGGTCATGTAATGTTCAAAATGTTATGTCTCTTACGTTTTTCAAGGAATTCTTTTCAATTTCAACACACCGGTATAAGTCAACATGACATTTTAAAAAATTACTTTTCTAAGCAATTGGGTCATCCTATCAGGTTAAACAGGTCAAAGGTTATTAGGTGCAAACTAAAATTTTGAGCTAGACACTTCAAATTCACAGTTCTGATTGGCACAGACAAGTCAATTTGGAATCCAAAGTTTCAGGTCATTTAGTGCAAACATGGGGTCATTAGGTGCATTTTTCTTCTGAAAATTTGACCTTTTCATTCTCCAAGTACACTGATGTGTCAACCGTTAGACACCTGTGATTCTCAGCTTTAAACACATTTTTCATGGGCTTTGCAATAATTCTCCAAAAGACGCTTATAATGCACCGGATAGGGTCAATTAGTGCAAAGGTCAGTTAACGTTCAAAATGTTAAATCTCTTAGGTTTTTCAAGGAATTCTTTTCAATTTCAGCACACAGGTATCAGTCAACATGACAATTTAAAAAGTTACTTTTCTAAGCAATTGGGTCATCCAATCAGGTTAAACAGGTCAAAGGTCATTAGGTGCAAACTAAAATTTTGAGCTAGACACTTCAAATTCACAGTTCTGATTGTCACAGATAATTAAATTTGGAATCCAAAGTTTCAGTTCATTTAGTGCAAACATGGGGTCAATAGGTGCATTTTTCTTCTGAAAATTTGATCTTCTCATTCTCCAAGTACACTGATGTGTCAACCGTTAGACAACTGTGATTCTCAGCATTAAACACATTTTTCATGGGCGTTGTAATAATTCTCTTAAAGACGCTTATAATGCACCGGATAGGGTCAATTAGTGCAAAGGTCAGTTAACGTTCAAAATGTTACATCTCTTACGTTTTTCAAGGAATTCTTTTCAATTTCAGCACACTAGTGTATGTCAACATGCCAATTGAACAACCTACTTAACTACGTAATAGGCCTAACCAATCAGAAAAAAATAGGTCAAAGGTCATTGAGTGCAAAATTAAAATTTTGAGCTAGAGACTTCAAAATTTCATATCTGTTTACTAAAGTGAATGAGTTTGAATTCTAAATTTTTGGGTCATTTGGTGTATCCATGGGGTCATTACGTGCATTTTTCTTCTGAAAGTTTGACCAATTCATTCATGTTGTATGCTGAAATGCTTAAAGCAAAACATCTGTGATTCTTAGCATTAACTATGCTTTAAATTGGTTGTACAATTATTCCCTCACTGGGGTTCATAATGCACCGGAAGAGGTCAGTTAGCGGAAAGGTCATCAAAACATTAACATGTTATTACTCTGCGCGTGTAAGCGCAGAATACTGTTGTTCCTGGGTTTTCTTCAATTTTATTCTTCTTCTTATTCTTCTTCCGACCAACTTTGAGGCTTAATAACTCCAAATTGGGTGCAGGTACGGACTTTAAATTCAGCATATACCTTTTGACAGTATATTAATTTTGATTGGTTAGATAATCATATTCCATATTGCACCGGAAGAGGTCGTTTGGTGCAAAGATCATATAATTTTCAAAATGCTACTTCTCCTTCAGTTTTAAAGTTATCTTTTTCAAATTCGGTGCACAGGTATAAGTCAACATGACAATTTAAAAAATTACTTTTCTAAGTAATCGGGTCATCCAATCAGGTGAAATAGGTCAAAGGTCATTAGGTGTAAACTAAAATTTTGAGCTAGACACTTCAAATTCACGGTTTTGATTGGCACACATAATTCAATTTGAAATCCAAAGTTTCAGGTCATTTAGTGCAAACATGGGGTCATTAGGTGCATTTTTCTTCTGAAAATTTGACCTTTTCATTCTCCAAGTACACTGATGTGTCAACCGTTAGACAACTGTGATTCTCAGCATTAAATACATTTTTCATGGGCTTTGCAATAATTCTCCTAAAGACGCTTATAATGCACCGGTTAGGGTCAATTAGTGCAAAGGTCATTTAACGTTCAAAATGTTACATCTCTTACGTTTTTCAAGGAATTCTTTTCAATTTCAGCACAGTAGTGTATGTCAACATGCAAAATGAACAACCTACTTAACTACGCAATAGGCCTAACCAATCAGAAAAAATAGGTCAAAGGTCACTGAGTGCAAAATTAAAATTTTGAGCTAGAGACTTCAAAATTACATATTTGTTTACTAATCGCGATTGAGTTTGAATTCTAAATTTTTGGGTCATTTGGTGCATCCATGGGGTCATTAGGTGCATTTTTCTTCTGAAAGTTTGACCAATTCATTCATGTTGTATTCTTAAGTGCTTAAAGCAATACATCTGTGATTCTTAGCACTAACTATACTTTAAATGGGTTGTACAAATATTCCCTCACTGGGGTTCATAATGCACCGGAAGAGGTCAGTTAGTGGAAAGGTCATCAAAACATTAGCATGTAATTACTCCTACAATTTTAAAGAATTTCTTTTCATAATTTGGTAAACGGGGTTGCTGTCAGTAACTTCCCATAACAATTCCTTTAATACGCACGCGCNTATAATTTTCAAAATGCTACTCCTCCTTCAGTTTTAAAGTTATCTTTTTCAAATTCGGTGCACAGGTATAAGTCAACATGACAATTTAAAAAATTACTTTTCTAAGTAATCGGGTCATCCAATCAGGTGAAATAGGTCAAAGGTCATTAGGTACAAACTAAAATTTTGAGCTAGACACTTCAAATTGACAGGTCTGATTGCCACAGGTAAACCAAATTGGAATCTAAAGTTTCAGGTCATTTAGTGCAAACATGGGGTCATTAGGTGCATTTTTTTCTGAAAATTTGACCTTTTCAATCAGCAAGTATTCTGATGTGTCAACCGTTAGACAACTGTGATTCTCAGCATTAAACACATTTTTGGTGGGCTTTGCAATAATTCTCCTCAAGACGCTTATAATGCACCGGATAGGGTCAATTAGTGCAAAGGTCATGTAACGTTCAAAATGTTATATCTCTTAGGTTTTTCAAGGAATTCTTTTCAATTTCAGCATACTGGTGTAAGTCAACATGCCAATTTAAAAAACTACTTTTCTAAGTAATCGGGTCATCCAATCAGGTGAAATAGGTCAAAGGTCATTAGGTGCAAACTAAAATTTTAAGCTAGACACTTCAAATTGACAGGACTGATTGCCACAGGTAAATCAAATCGGAATCCAAACTTTCAGGTCATTTAGTGCAAACATTGGGTCATTAGGTGCATTTTTCTTCTGAAAATTTGACCTTTTCAATCAGCAAGTTTCTGATGTGTCAACCCTTAGACAAGTGTGATTCTCAGCGTTAAACACATTTCCCATGGGCTTTGCAATAATTCTCCTAATGATGCTTAAAATGCACCGGATAAGGTCAATTAGTGCAAAGGTCATGTAACGTTCAAAATGTTATATCTCTCACGTTTTTCAAGGAATTCTTTTCAATTTCAGCACACTGGTGTAAGTCAACATGCCAATTGAATACCCAACTTTACTTCGCAATAGGCCTAACCAATCAGAAAAAATAGGCTGAAGGTCATTGAGTGCAAACTAAAATTTTCAGCTAGACTTCAGAATTATGAATCTGTTTACTAAGTGCGATTGAGTTTGAATTCTAAATTTTCAGGTCATTTGGTGCATTTTTCTTCTGAAAGTTTGACCACTTCATTCATCTTGTATTCTGAAGTGCTTAAAGTAAAACATCTGTGATTATTAACATGAACCACACTTTTAATCCAATTAACAATTACTCCCTCATCGGGGCTCATATTGCACCGGAAGAGGTCAATTAGTGGAAAGGTCATCAAAAATTAATATGTAATTTCTCCTACAATTTTAAAGAATTCCTTTTCATATTGGTAAACGGGTTGCTGTCAGTAACTTCCCATAATTATTCCAGTAACACGCACGCGCAGAGTCCGTTATTGTCACGCCGTGACAATAATCTTTCTAGTTTCAATTGCTATGGAATCTACTGTCATTAAAACTTTTCGCAACTCCGTCGTTTTTCAACCGATTTGCATAAGAGCCATATCATTAATAAACCCTTTGTCAGTTCTTGATTTTTATGCCAGAAGCAAAAGATAAAGAATTTAATAATTCATAAGTAATCATTTCGCATTCCTGACTGGTTTAAAAATAGTTTTTAATTCTAAAAACCAAGAGTGATTACATCAAATTGCGGAAAACAACAGCGATCTGTTATATAAAATACATATGTAGTTCCCACGAATTCCGTATCCCCGCACCACTACTGACCTTCGCGGCAGCCGTTTCGTCATTGCTATTGTCCCAGGTACATGTAGTTCTCCGGGCCTCTAGTTAGATTCGGAATCTTCTACTTTTTTCTCGCGGGCATTTTTCGCGGACACAAAAGGGGGGTGGCCTGTTTCATACTGACCTTGATGACATCAATCCGTCGGCTTAATTGCACTCCCTCCGGCTTCCGTCGCATACATGTATATACTCATTCGTTCTTGTCGCTGCCAAAATTAATGGTGTCATTAAAAACTAAACCGTTCATTGAGTAAACTAAATTATTTACAATGTATCAATGTTGGAAAAATTGGCGCTCTACCGTAATTCTGCTGCTTAACTAAATTGTGGTGCGCTATTTTGGGTGGGGTTTCGGCGCCATTAACGCCAGAAACGCCTTCAGCTGATTTTCCCATGTTTAAACTTACAGCCGCATCAACTGATTTTTTGCTTAAGTGTTTGTATAAATTTAGTATCGTACAAATCACTTCATAATCATAAGCATAAGTACTAATCAAGAAAAATGAATTTGTAAGAATGATTAACAATAAATATTGTGTAATTCACACAGCTTTGTTAAAAGGGGAAGGACACATCATTTGCAAAACATGATGGTCAAAAACTTGCTGTCACTATTACAATGGGACAAGAGTACATTGTATGGCAACTTCTAAACACAATTATGATTATGCAAACTTGGTTCAATACACGACACTTGTTGCTGTTAATTATCGTGATTCCATTCCGTTCGTATACTCGAAACTAAGCTTGACACTCAACAGATCGAACATCCTTAAAGCAACTGACCAAGACACATGACTAAAAGTAAAACGATATTTTGAAACATACATGTTTCATTCTCAAGTGGAAATAAACGATGCAGTAATATTACCACAGAACAAAAGCTATTAAAATACGGAGTGGGACACAGCAGGTGTGAAATACTGTAAAGACTGACAAACGGAGGGGGTAACAAGAATGTCGCGCAAACAACTGCAACATGACCCTGTTTGCTGCTCATTCAAACTGGCTTCTTGAATGCAATCAAAAGGGACTCTAATACTTTCAATCGCAGCACATCGCGCTCTACACATCGACTGAGACGTGTTCTCCACAGTTTCATGACGCCGGGTGATACTAATGATTATGAAGGTAGGCATGTTCATTAAGACCTAATGTCCATTTCTCTCGAACATTCTCTAAATAAAAAGAATAGGTTGCAAATATCACGAATCCATATTTGTAAAGTTATATGGAGCTAAGAGTTCTATGTGCAATGTGACTTTTTTGAAAATGAACTCTTCCCCCAGGACAAATAAAAACTGAGCTCATATCAGTATAGCACTGAGCGTGAATATTCACTTGACACAATAGATTCAGTTCCAATATTGAGTAGTGGAGAGAAAACCTGCGATTGAATTGAAGAAGTCAAAATTTAGAAGGCCCAGTTAGCACTGTTACTTCCTTTTGGGTTTTGTGACGCCAACAAATATTCACTGTTCGCAAGGAAACTTGCATAGTACATGTTTTATAAACTAAGTTTTTGTACTTTATACTCAGTGAAAAGAATGCAGTTTTAAGTGTTATATTTTTGCCTGCAAAAGAAAAACAGGTACATAATAGCATGAAGTAAAACCATCAACGGAAACAAAATACCACAAAATTTGAAACCAGAGAACATGAGAGGAAAAGACTCGTGTAGTGAAGGTGTTCTGTCCGCCGTATTTATTAGTGGTTATCAGATATCACAGCACACAGAAAATAGACATTTTTCATTTTTTATTTTCCCAGTTCCAATGAGTAACTAAGAGGGGTTTGGGAATCCCCTGTCTTACTTTACAATCGTTAAGTGAAAATTTGCAACACAAATGTACAGTGGATTTGATTTTTACAATGACAAATAGGAAACTAGAAAGATTATTGTCACGGCGTGACAATAATGGACTCTGCGCGTGTTTATTAAACGAAATGATATGGGAAGTTGCTGACAGCAACCCCTTAACCAATTTGAAAAGGAATTCTTTAAATTTGTAGGAAAAATAACATATTAATATTTTCATGACCTTTCCACTAATTGACCTCTTTCGGTGCATTATGGACTCGGATGAGGGAATAATTGTAAACTCGATTAAAAGTGTGGTTAATGCTAAAAATCACAAATGTTTTACTTTAAGCACTTTAGAATACAACATGAATGATTTAGTCAAACTTTCAGAAGAAAAATGCACCTAATGACTTCATGGGTGCACTAAATGACCTGTTAATTTAAAATTCAAACTCAATCACGTTTACTAATCAGATATGTAATTTTGAAGTCTCTAGCTCAAAATTTTAGTTTGCACTCAATGACTTTCGACCTATTTCTCTGATTGGTTAGGCCTATTGCATAGTAAAGTAGGACGTTCGATTGGCATGGTGACTTACACCAGTGACCTGAACTTGAGAAAAGAATTGATTGAAAAATGTAGGGATATAACATTTTAAACGTTAGATGACCTTTGCTCTAATTGATCCTATCCGGTGCATTATAAACGTTTTCAGGAGAATCATTGCAAAGCCCATGAAAAGTGTGTTTAATGCTGAGAATCACAGTTGTCTAACGGTTGACACATCAGAATACTTGGTGAATGAAAAGGACAAATTTTCAGAAGAAAAATGCACCTAATGACCCCATGGTCGCACTAAATGACCTGAAACTTCCTATTTCAAATTGAATAAGACGTACCAATCAGACTTGTGAATTTGAAGTGTCTAGCTCAAAATTTTAGTTTGCACTCAATGACCTTTGACCAATTTTCTGTGATTGGATGACCCTATTGCTTAGTAAAGTAGGGTGTTTCATTGGCATGTAGGTTTACACCAATGTGCTGTAATTGAAGAGAATTCCTTGAAAAATCTAGAAGAAATAAAATTCTCGAAAGTAGACGACCTTTGCACTAATTGACCATATCCAGTGCATTACAAGCCCTTTTAGTAGAACTATTGCAAAGTCCGTGAAAAGTATATTTACTGCCGAGAATCACAGTTGTCTAACGGTTGACACATCTGAAAAAGGCAAATTTTCAGAAGAAAAATGCACCTAATGATCCCGTGGTTGCACTAAATGACCAGAAACTTCGTATTTCAAATTGAATTAGACGTACCAATCACACTTGTGAATTTGAAGTGTCTAGCTGAAAATTTTAGTTTGCACTCAATGACCTTTGACCTATTTTTTCTGATTGGTTAGGCCTATTGCGTAGTAAAGTATGTTGTTCAATTGACATGTTGACTTACCTCAGTGTGCTGAAATTGAAAAGAATTTCTTGAAAAACGTGAGATATTACATTTTGAACGTTAGATGACCTTTGCACTAATTGACACTATCCGGCGCAGTATCAGCGTCTTGAGAAGAATTAATGGCATGCCCATGAAAAATTTGTTTAATGCTGATAATCACAGTTGTCTAACAGTTGACACATCAGAATACTTGGTGAATGAAAAGGTCAAATTTTCAGAAGAAAAATGCACCTAATGACATGAAACTTTGGATTCCGAATTGAATTACCAGTGCCAATCAGATCTGTGAATTTGAGGTGTCTAGCTCAAAATCTTAGTTTGCACCTAATGACCTTTGACCTGTTTAACCTGTTTGGATGTCCCGATTACTTAGAAAAGTAAATTTTTAAATTGCCTTATTGACTTATACCTGTGTACCGAATTTGAAAGCAATAGCTTTTCAAATAAAGAAGAAGTAGCAGTTTAAAAATTATATGAAATTTGCACTAAATGACCTCTCCCGGTGCAATATGTAATATGATTATATAACAAATGAAAATTTATGTACTGTCAAAAGTCATATGCTGAATTTAAAGACTGTACCTGCACCCAATTAGGAGTTATTAAGCCTCAAAGTTGGTCAGAAGAAGAAGAATAAGAATAAGAAGAATAAAATTGAAGAAAACCCAGGAACAACAGTACTCTGCGCTTACACGCGCAGAGTAATAAGAAGAATAAGAATAAGAATAAGAAGAATAAAATTGAAGAAAACCCAGGAACAACAGTACTCTGCGCTTACACGCGCAGAGTAATAAAATTGAAGAAAACCCAGAAACAGTACTCTGAGCTTGCACGCGCAGAGTAAAAACGTAACAACATCACATACATGTAGAGTGTTGTATACATTTCAGAGAAAGGAATACAAAAACACCCTTTGCATACTATTTTCCCCAAAATAGGCAGAGTTTCTCAACCAATCTTGATATTGTAGAATTTTCTTTTGACCTATCTTACTTGAGAATTCATACAGGAAATCCTATAGCTTGAGCATCAGAATATTCCACATTTAAAGCAATCTAATGTTTAACAAGGGTAATTTCATCAATGGTGTGCACTGCTGTCCAAGAGGACCGTTGCTGCTGTACGCCATAGTGTAAAGGTGCTTGAAATAGCAACATCGACATGAGCAATAATTGAAAGTTATTATGACATATACAATGTATTTACTAATGGCAAAAATTGGCCTCCGAATCAATATTACGGGATGTCATTTCTTTGTCTTATAAATCATGGTACAGCACCATATTAGTGTAAATCTTCTACATGTACGTGACAGTAAAATTAAACAGCAGCAGTGAGATTTTGGAAAGGAGTTAATGGACATGTATATGTAGTGAACTACATGAAGATAAGTCGAAGTTGTCACAGAACAAAAACGCGGTTACCATTAGCAAGTGGTTAGCAGTGGCGGATTTAGGGGGGGGGTGGAAGGGGCCCCCCTCAAATTATACCAGATACCATTTGGGAGTTCGGGTGCGAATTGCTGATTAGCAGATGAGCACAACCAGGGGAGCTCGGGGTGAATAAACGATGCATATGCCCTAGTGAACAACCCCGTTACCGTTTTTTTAGTCAACAGGTCAACGAACCCAAAAATCCGAGACCCTTGCATCCCCACATTTTAAGCTGGGCACACGCATCTGCCGAAATTCTGTTTTTTCCTGTGCCATGGCCCCCCTAACTCAAAATCCTGGATCCGCCCCTGGTTAGCATGAGACAGGTTAGGCCCACGTGTCTGTCAGAACAAAGCAAAATACACATTTCACCAGACACACTTGAACTGAGTTTTAAATGGTAGCTTTAGACTCTATCACCAAAACTGAAGTTAAACTGAAATTTACAAATATTTTGTACTATTTTAATGAAAATATTTCACCAATTTGGGCCACTTTTTGCAATTTAGAGAAGTTTTTACTGGTTTTGTTTGATACATTTGACCAAAAAAGTTCAAGTTCAGTTTGAACCTCGGAAAGCTCAACAGGGTTCTTGAAAAATGACTGAGTTTACCTTTTTGGAAGTGTTCATAACTGGAAACGGTGAGATAAAGTGAAAAAATTTGATGAGGAATAGATTAGGACACGATTGGTGAGTATGACGTTGAGTGTACACTTTCAGGAATTTTCCAAGTAGGAAAGAGACAAGACAGTAAGTTAAATAAGTACATTTTCTCATACTTTTAGTATTAAAATAAAAATGTAAATTAACGGTTGATAGGAGAATTGATTAGCCAACAGTTTGATATAAATATCATTAAAATTGGTTCAATTACAGCCATTCAGCAGCTGAAAGTTTATCTCCTAACTATAAGTCACAAGAAATCACCAGTGAGTGAAATTGTGTGAAATGTCTGCATTAATTCGATTTTTAAAAGTACTCATTAATGCCCCCATTTGCTGTAATGGATATCAATAGAAAGACGAAGGTTTAAATATTTCGCTGGCATACTTTTTTCCACCACTTTGCATCCCAATAGATACATGTATGAGCTTGTGAAAATCATGAAAAATGGCAAATTTTCGCTCTTGCCGAATTTTGGCTATATTGGTTTGCTTTGTATTGTAGACGTTACGAGTGACACATGAGATAATACTACATTTAGGTCGAACCAAAATTCCTACAAACTTCAAACTAAATCCCACCGTAAACGACTGCGAATTCAACCATATGAAGAGATTTATCCAATTAACCTTTTCACTGACCCAAAAGCTTCGATTCTTGTGTTGAACTGTTGCAGTATTCAGGCCCATCAACAACAACTTGTCAAGTTAGTTCCGACACGTTTTGTAGCAAAAATCAGACTTGTGTGGCTGGCCTATAGGATTTAGTTTGCATAAAATACAGCAAGTTAGTTTCAAACTCAAAACTTTTCTCGAAATGCGCGAAATAAAACCAAAGTTTACCCTCGTTGCTACGAAGCCAACTAAGACACCGAAGTTTTGAATACTGCTCACGCACGTTCGCGTGAGGCCGCGAGACTTGAGGGAGTCGCGAATCTCTGAACGCGTATCTATGGTTACACCTAACAGAGTGGCCTCTTTTTTTGATGTGAGCCTGACACCAAATAATCCACCGCTCACTCTCACATTTTATTGTACTGCGTCAGAAATAGTTAAGGAGTCGGTAATGTATGTGATCAAAGTAAAGCGTTTGTTGTGTAATCTGCCTAAATCAGTTAGACAACTCTTTGCGCGGAAAACCAGTCATTAACTGACTGGGCAAAGTAATGACGCCGACAAATTGAATAGAAAAAAACCTTATATAATACCCTGTTCGCTTGGCATTGTGAACGACATGAACGTCTTTTATCCCCTTTAGGTGTCCCAACAAGTTTTGGATAAATGAAGGATACGTTTTCCACAATATGTATTGCTATATGTAACGTACATGTATATAAATAGTAAAATCAGCGTTCAGTAGTGGCATCACAAAATTCATCAAAAATACAGGAAATACGCCCAAAATCTACTAATTAATGGAAAACGTATAATTTTGGGTATTATCATCGAATTATTATCATTTCTTGCTCTGTTACCCGTAAGAACAGAACACATCAATAGACTCTTCGCCCTTCACTTTGTCAAACGTTTTGAATCATTTCACATCACAAGCCCTACAGATGAGCACAGGAACTTTATTCTCTCTTGTATTTTTGACCCTTTCACTCCCACTGAAAACCAAGCTAGACTAAGAAAAATAGGGACAAAAATGCAAAATCGGCCCTTTTCACCCCAAAACCACCACTTTCCTGCCGATGCGCGACTTAAGCCAACATCAGATTCCGATATCAAATTTCCTACCGATTCCAAAACTGTGGTTCAAAAGTTCTGTCAACCAACTAGTTTTTTTTCAAATCTGGCTTGTTTGAGGGCTACCTCAGTGAAATCGCTTTCTCAGCATGTTCACAAAAAACAAACCACATTCGATTACTTGGCCTACATGCAATACCTAACTTAAGATTGCCCGCAAGCCTGGCCTACCCCTAGATCATAATATTTTGGGAGTGCAAATTGGCCGCGGCCGCAGCCTAACTGTTCCGTGCCACCTACATGTAAATCGGAACAATTCCTAAACTGTTGCGCGTTTTAGGAATCCGCAAACGGGCCTGCGCAGTATATGAACTTACCCCGGTTTAGCTTACGTCATCCTTATATAACACAAGTCAACATAACGCGCAACACTGTAATTCGTAGAAGGAGCTCAGGGCGCGGTCGGGTCGTACTTTCGCTCACAACTGTCGTCAGGATTGCCACCTGGGACTGTGCAGCATGGCAACAACGGATGGCTACACCCCTTATGTTGACGAAAACGAAGGGTTCAGTGATGATCATCTGCTGAGATGTGCTGCTATCGCTAGACGTATTAGACCTGTGATTTTAAAAGCAATCGGTAAGTACTTACAACTCTCCCACCAATTCAGAGGTTAGGGATAGGTCTGAGCTATTTGCGTGAAGTAGCCCTAACTTACAGTCTTGTTTTAGACTTGAGTTCGAACCCTCGGCCTAACTCTGAGTCTGGGTTTCACATTTAGTTTCCCTTTTGCAGTGATCTAAAAGATCAAGGACTACCTGATACTACGCCTCGTCACCAATTGCAGACAATTTTATACACACTATGCCAACGGAAACCAAAACTGAAGTGTGACGTATCTTTAATCCTCAGATTCCACATATAGGTTTACTGTCGATCTACCTTACTTTTCACGTTATAACGCCACGTTATCACGTGAAAAGTAAGATATTGCAACGAGGCCCCGCAAACGCCACAGCCGTTAGTCGTATCAATACAACACGTTATCTAATCGCATTTTTTTATCAAGCTCGCGAGTTTGATAACAATATGATTAGATAACGTACTACGTGTCAACACCCATGTAGCTCGATACTGATGTGCGTTCAGTAAGGCTAGCACCTAATCTAGGACCTGTAGCTAAAATCTAACCAGTCACGTGTTATAATCTAAAATACACGGCAATGTCCAGCTCATGTAATCTTGCGAAGTCATGCTTTTTGACGAGGTCCAAGCGTTACACAACGGGAGGCAGGTTACCCGAGCTGAAGCGACAACCAGAAAAGTGTATTAGGTGAAATATGTTTCTACAGTTGCCAATATATGCAGAGGTCTGTGGCAACGGCGGTAACTGAAAGTATTGATTTGGATTTACTTTGGCTGGACCAAAATCGTTGAAATTTCAACAGGAACAGCTAGCATAACGCATGCCTCAGTTTCTCCTAGAGCGTAGCAGTAGGGGCTTTCACTATACTAACGTCCGTCGATGGTTTGGGGAGTTGCAGTCAGTATGAACGCTTAATTTCGGTCCTGGATCGAAGTTAGCGGCTCCAGTTTTTTTATAATTTTTTTATTCTCCCTGTTCAACATAAGTAAGGACAAAGGTCTGGGGTTCCCTTGCCTTACTTTACAATTCAATGAAAATAAAGTTTACAAAGTTAAATGTATACTTGAACCGGATTTTTGAAATACATTTAACAAAAAGAAAAAAACCATACAAGACAGTGTAGTAGTATATGGCTCTGAAAAGGGGAGAGGGCATTTTGGAATAAAATATCCTTACATTGCTACTAAATTATGCATTTGTGACCACCTGTTTGTAATTTTTTCCATTTGTAAATTTTTTGAATAATTATGTTTTTCACAGGAGTAATAAGTGTTATTTTTTTGTTAATACAATTAAACTTGGAGATTTACCCTTGAGACGTTACTTATATAAATGGAACTTGCAGAGACACAAGATTAAATTTTGAATTAGCTGCCTTGTGCATCTGTTTCCAAAGAAAATTGTAAGCACATTTGTACCTAGGGAAATATTGGTTTTGTTTCTAACCCAATCTTCAACATTGTTCCAAAAATTTTGAACAACATCACATTGCCAGTATAAGTGAAGCAAAGTCTCAGGTTCACTCTTACAAAACGTACACAAGGGGGAGTTACTGACCCCAATTTTGACAAGATAAGAGTTACAGCTAATTACTCTATGTGACAGTCTAAATTGAAACCAACGAAGTTTCACATCAAGTGTAAAGTTCACAAAGTAGGCATTTTCCCACCATTCAATAGTGTCTGGTATAGCAAGTTCTGCCTGCCACTTCATCTCAGATCTAGGCCTGGCATATTTGTTTGGCACAAAAGTGTTGTATAGATATTTTGTGCCTTTTTTGTCTGCAAGTACTAATTTCACAAAAAATGGGATAGAGGGTGTATAGAAGGAAAACTTGTCTCTTTTTGAGATTTTCCATTTTTGACAAATAGCCTCTTTGAGCCCATAAAAATTCAAAAATATTGGTCTTAAAATGAAGTTTTTGCAAAAATCCTCAAAAGATAACAAATATCCATGCTCGTCTAGTAGTTTTGAGATATCATAAACACCCTTTTCAAACCATCTTCTCCAAAATACAGTTTTTCCACCAATCAATACCAAATTGGCTGATATGGTATTTCCTCCTGATCTATTATATTAGAAAAATCATACAGAAGGTTAAATAGTTCCTTCCAAAAAGGATTCTCAGTTTGAGATGCTGCATATTTGTGGAAAATTTTCCCAAATTTTAGACACTCCAATGATATCAAATCAGTGTTTAAGAGGAGACTTAACCATGCTGTAGAATTTGTGGCTTTTAAGAACCTACGCATCCATGTTATCTTAATTGCCTCTACAAAAGAGTAAATATCTATCATTTTACAACCACCAAATTCATAATGTTGAATCATGGTTTTGCGCCTAATTTTGTCACACCTCCCTCCCCAAATATAATGAAAAAACATTTTTTCTAAATCTTTACAGAACAGATTGCTGGGGATTGGCAAACATGGTAAAACATGAATCAGTTTTGGTAGAAGAAATGATTTGACCACAGTAACAAGAGTACTTAAGTTTCTTTTTGACCATCTTATAATTTCCTTTTTAATATCAACCAACTTGCGATCAAAATTTAGATTTCTCATTTCCTGGATGTCAGTAGAAAAAACAACCCCGAGCATACTAAACTGTGAGCTAGACCATTTTTTAAAAGTCCTTTTCAGAACAACCCTTGAATTACTTTGCCTCATAGAACCTATCCAAACACAAGTTGTTTTTTCTAAATTAGGAGTTAGACCTGAATACTTCGAGAACTGGTCAAGCAGATCAAGAGAGTTTTTTAATGATCTTTCGCAACCATCGAGGATGCTAGCAGTGTCATCTGCATATTGGACTAGTTTAAATTCTTGAGCTCCAATCTGTATACCTTTTATATTTTTGTTTTTCCTAAAGAGATTTCCTATAATCTCAGGGTATAGTAGAAAAAGATAGGGAGATAAAGGGTCTCCTTGTTTACAACCTCTACCCATTTCAAAGAATTGAGAGGTTTTTCCATATTGAATTACACAAGCCATAGCTCCCTCATTGAGCAACGATACCCACTTTTTGATGTTTGGGCCAAAATTAAAAAAAAGACAGGCTTTTTTGTAGAAATACCCAGGACACTGAGTCGAACGCCTCCTTTCAAAATCCACCAGGACCAGTAATCCAGGGATATTCAATTGATCAGTTGCACAGATAAGATCATAAATTAATCGAATATTTTCGCCAATAAATCTACCAGCAATAAAACCTTTCTGGTTTTCGTGGATCAAGCAATTTAAGACAGACATAACACGTTCAGCAATACATGCTGAAATTAATTGATAATTTATATTGAGCAATGAAATTGGCCTCCAGTTTTTTAGTAGTTCCCTAGGTTTGTTAGCTTTTGGGATAATTTGGATCACACCTTGTTTTACAGCGGATGGTAGGGAATTCTGTGAAAACATACATTTAAAAGCTGCAACTAAATCATCTCCCAAATCTGACCAGAAAAATTTGTAAAATTCCCCTGTAAAATCGTCGGGACCTGGAGTCTTATTATTTTTCATCTTTTTGAGAACAAATAGAATTTCATCATGCATGTAAGTAATATTTCCTTCCAATGAATCTCTTATCCTTAAGTTTTGGTGAATCAGTGTTTTCCAAAATTACATCTAAATCATATTGGGAAAAGTGGTGATCCTTTGAGGCATAAAGATTGGAGTAAAATTTTTTTATTTCTTCCAGAATTCCCTTTTGACTACAGATCAATGTACCATTGTCATCTATTAAACTTGAGATATTTTTATTAACAAAATTACGTTTTTCTAAATTACTAAAATATCTTGTTGGTTTTTCACCATTTTCTATCCACTGAGCACGAGATCTCAATATTATACGGTCGACGAATTCCTTTCTAATTTCTTCATACTCGACCTGAAGAATTTCTAGCCAATCACTAAAAAATTGAGAATCAGTATTCTGAACGAACTGGTGGACAGTATTTATTAATCTTTCTAAATGTAGTTTTCTGTTTTTATTTCTTTATTTTTGAAAGCACTATATGACAGAGTGAAGGATCTAATGTTTAGTAGGAAAATGTTAAACAGTAAAGCTTTGTCAATGTCAGAAGCATATACACTTTTGGTGTCTTGAATAATAATTTTTACTTGCTCCACATACTTTTTGTCCCGGAGTAGAGAATTATTAAATTTCCATAAGCCTCTGCCACGTTCAAAAGAGTGCAATTTTATCTCCAACCGAATGGCTGAATGGTCAGTTCTGTAGCCTGGGATTATTTCTACTGTGTTTAACAAAGATAATAACTCGTCGGAAATTAGAAAAAAGTCAAGGCGAGATTTCTTAACTGGGTTTTCCTACTCCATGTAAAAGAGGTACGGTCCGGATTGTAAACTCTCCAAGGGTCAACTAAATTAAATGTTTGCTTTAAATTTAAAACTGCTTTTCTAACCTGAGGATTGTTCAGATTGAAATAACCAAAACAGTCCCGGTCATATTCTTGGACCAAATTCCAATCTCCGCACAGAACAATAAATTCGGAGTTGAACAGAGAGATGCGATCTGCAACGTTTTCATAAAAATGTTTAGAATCTTGGTTAGGACCGTACAGTATATGCGGGCTAGCGTAACTGTGATAATTTTTCCAGCACTATTTCAATAATTAATAGATTCCCTTTCTCGTCATTGTAACTATTTGTAATTTCATATTCAAAATTATTATTAATTAGGATAGTGACACCCCGTGCATCCCTTCTACCTGGACTCACAAAAATGTCAAAGCCCCACTGGGCCCTAATCATATCATGGTCTGATTCTATGAAATGTGTGGTTTGGAGACAATAAATATTATAGTTTTTCCCTTTAGATAATTAAAAACATCCTTAGGCTTTTGAAAATTTAGTAAACCTCTGCAGTTTAAAGATATAACGTTAATCATCTTTTAAATACTAGGTAAACGTCAATAAAAAGACAAGGATAAGCAGATTCACAGACCTGCAAGCAAAAACTCCAATATATGACTTCCGAGCTATGTGATAAGTAGGTCTTATAAAGGCAATATCTCCCTTCCCAGATATAAGTCAATGTTACATCGTTACAAAACTCTACAAAAACACAAATGCAAAAACCTTCCCTAGCATCCTGGTTCACCGGCGTGGGAAAGAATTTTTGTACATTCAACCAGAAAAAAAATAGACAAATAGACAAGTAGCACTAACAAAGCATAGTTTGATCTGAGCTAGTTTAATACAGAAAAGATAAGTACCGAGGGTAAGTCAGAGCCACACCAGCGCAGATGCACTATAAACAGCCAGTAAAGCCTGCCGAGATTTGCCATAATCAAATCCCTGTTACAGGGATAACAAAAAAAAGAAAAACAGGAAAAAACAATAAGGCGCTGGCATTAACATTTAACATTGGCCAATGAAAATACTTAAATAGTGACTAAACACAAAGTACTGGGATGTAGTTACGCTGTAAATGTTCTCCATGGTTCTTCATTGCTTTTCCGTACCTCCAACCAAATCATCTCAGGAGCTTCCTTGATGCGAGTGAACATCTTCTGCTGCTTTCTCAAATCATAGGCGATGTGTGCCAGCACTCCTCTCTTCTGCTTTAACAATGGCGGCAGGTCGGTACGGACAGCAAGACCCTTCTCTCTCAACTTTGACCCTGCAGCTAGAATGTTGTAACGGTCACTCTTAATCACAAATTTAACAACAATTGCTCTAGGAGCATCTGGTTTTCTGGACTGCTGAGGTTTCTACAATCTGTGGCAGTTAGAAAACATGAGCGACTTCACATAACTGTGCTGAAGTAGAAGTTTTTCTTCTATGAAGCCTTTGACTAGCTGCTCAACATTTTCACTGCTTGTGTCACGAATGGGTTCATTTATACCGTAGAACAAGAGATTGTATCTCCTACACCTCCATTCATCATAAGCCAAACGCTTTTGCAGAATGTCAACATAGTCAAGCCTACGGAGGTTTGCCTCTTGAATATTATTTTCCACTGCGGCTAGTCTGTTAGAAATAAATTCTTGTGATGTTTCTAAATCCAACATTTTGTCCTCAACCTTAGAAAATCTATCAGAGAACAATGCTTCCAAACGGGTAATTGACTCGATAATTAGCGACTTCAATTTGGACAAAGTTACCGTTCCCTCTGAATCTGAGCTCACTTCCGGTGGGGAAACTGTCATGTCGGCCTCACAGCCACTGGCGATAGCAACATTACCAGAGCTTTTACAGGTTGAAGCGTTTTCCTCCGCATTCGTTTCTTCTTGTATTGTGCTTTGTGAACGAAGTGCTTTTCGTTGACTCTTTCCCGGCATGGTTTTCAAAATTTTTGACAAAATTCCCAGGAGGACAGATTAGAGCGCTTTCATAGGCCAAGACCGGAACCGGAAGTCGTTAGCAGCTCCAGTTAACATCGCATCTCAAAGGTGGATTTAACGGCGCAGCGTCGACGCTGCGGTGCTGTACGAGCGGTAATTAACTTCGGTCCACTCGAAGTTATCGCCAGGTGACACTGTTATCAGATTCGGCCTAGTGTATGCTCATATTTTGCTGCAATAATAACCACTCTATTTAAAAATAAGTCTAAGGTCAATTAGCACATGTAAATGTTCCCAAACCTTGCGATAACTTCGATGACGACATCGTCACCTCCCGTTTACTTAATCGATGTTTATTAAAGACCTGGTCGCACGCGTTGTTAACCCTTATTACGTGGTTAGAGGATGTTATAAGGATCCAAGAAGTAATTACCCCATAACTAATACAAGACCCGTACTCGAAAAAAGTTTAAATGAACGCGCCACTCACAATTCGCACCCGAAGAACCACCGCCATTTTGAACTTGCCGCGAACCCGGGAGTACAATGCATTCAGGAACCCAGGCTAGCCGCTAAGAAAACGCCGTCAGTGTGGATGGACGAGTGCCTGTTACCAGCTTGCAAACGGGGATAAAATAATCGACAGCGCGCCTTAATTTTAATAAAATCAAATCATGGACAACTTTATCGAATTTGCTGAAGAAATGTGGCGAATAAATTTTGACAGAAATTATTTTGCTAGACCCGGGAGCGTATCGGACCGCGTGCCGATTGAGACCTGACACTGGCGAACGGTANGACTTACATGTAACTATTACCATGGTGACTGAATAGTGTTTCCTTACACCAGAAGTTGACAAGCACGATTAAAAAAATATGAAGTTGCAAGGAACAAGAATTGGAGGCTTGAAGCTTCACAATCCAACATAGCTTATTTTACAAATTAAGAATATTCATATTGTTGACTTGATAACCTGAATTAAGAAGCAATAAGTTACAAAACATGACTTGAAAGCAATTGAGACTTAAAATTCAGAAAAATATGAATCATTTTGTGACACCGAATCAAGCCTTGAACAGCAGTTGACAACCAAACAAAAAACCATGTCAGAATTATTTCAACTATTTCTTTAGCTTAGTGTAAGATCACCTGAATGGGAAATTCACAGTAAAATAATTCGAACATATCTTATATTTTTGCACAAAAAAACACGAAAATTGAACAAAGTTCCTTTTTTGTAGCAACGCTTGTCAAAATGTATCAACGTTAAATCTTCACAAATTACAAGGTAGCCCATTGAACATGCCTTTCGCCATGTTGTCGGTGCCGCCAAAATGAGACGAAGTCCAACGGGAATTGTGAGCACATTTATCACTTATTGAGTAACAACAGCGAGCCTGAAATTTGGTGAACACTGATGAATCTTGCAAAATAGTAAGTAAAGATATGTCTAACTAAATTTCACCGTAATTTGTCGGCGAAAACAATTTACACAAAGTTTTAAACTCGTAACTTATCCCGCTGTCCTTCAATATGGCCGACGCGATCCAAAAAGTGACCCAAATTTCGCCACAAAAATTGCAATATCTTTACACTGCTTGCCCCGATTTTGATACTTTTTCGATTTTTTTGAGCAGAATGCACTAACTTTTCGATGATAGCAAAGACCTTTTTCAAAAAGAAAAAAAATCAAAACGAAAAAAAAATTGGTTCGACCTATATTGGTTCCTAGGTTCGACCGGCGTACTTAAGGAACTAAACACCAATGCTATTTTACCATAATAAGTAACATTCCAAAAAAATTCAACGACCACTATCTACAAACTATAAATACACTACACACACAAACGAATCACGAGATATTACTAATAAAACGAAATAATGAAGACTTTTCGAGCAAGCCATAGTACATTCACTTACAACATAGACTGTTGTCTATAATCTATGGTTACAAGGAAAAATGGCGGCGTTCAGGACAAGTTCCTGAACTGATGACCCGGAAATGTGGGTACGGAAATAACCGATGACAGCCGGTAATTATACGCTCACAGAGAAGGGACAAATATTGTTAAAGTTCGCTTTTGGCAAGAAAGGCGAAAAGAATTTAAAGAAAGGGTGTCGAAAATAAGATTTTATGTAGTAAGTGTTTTCCGATACTGGAACCACATGGGCAGTTTGAGAGCAGGCCTTTAACTACTGTTAACTGCGCTGTTTACGTCGACGCTCCGCTCAGACCGGAGTTAAGTCTATATGAAACGGTCTTGTAACAATCAAGAAATTTCCACTATCACGATCTAATCTAGGATCACGCTCAGTCGATTAATCGTGTCCAGCGCACCTTTTGTGTTTGTCCACAATACTATGGTTAAGCTGGGCAGAGCTTTACAGTCACACAAAGGAATCAACAGGTGAAAGTCAAGTCTAATTTTGCTGAAAGTCAACCGTTTTTCTACATTCAAATTTTTTTGTTGAAATCATTTAATTAGTACAAAACAATCTGCCTCACGACATTTAATTGAAAGTCATTTGCAAAAGTATTTTAAACATCGGTTAGCGGCAGGCGTGCGGTTTACACTGAACTGCTGGACTACGTGAGCTTATCAGATGAATCTAGGAACCAATATGAGATTGGTTCCTAGGATGAATGCAGGCAATAAGAGACCTGCCTCCCGTTCAGTAACGTTTAGACCTCGTTAAAATGCATGACCTCGCGAGATTACATGAGATATTGCCATACATTTTCAATGAGAACAGGTGATTTTGGCTAGATTTTAGCTACACTGTAGGTCCAAGCGTAGGTCCCAGCACTATTGAACGCACGCCTGGACTACGTAAACATTGGCTTGCCACCGTCAAACTGGTAACGTACTGGCCAATCAGTCAATCGGGATATTCATTCGGGTGCGTAACATGTAGGAAGGTTAAAGTCATTGGTACGAGGGACACGCGTCTCCCGGACCCCTCTTCGTGTCATTATTCCACAGTGTGAAGTGTGTGTCACCAACTCAACGTTGCAGTTTCTGATATTTGTGGGGATCAAATAGATGGCGTAGGAGATTAGCATGTCGCGACATCTAGCGATTGAGAAATTCCACAAAACTGGGTATCGTTCCGGGCAGTTTTGGAGGTGTTATACAACAAGCTCCAAATCTAGTGTCCAAGATACAATGAGAGCAAAAGACAAGTGATGCATTCGATTGTGATTGGTTTACTTGTAATGCCTGCCATTTAATCGAGCATTGGCTTGGGCTCTTCAGGCCCCGGCCGTTGTCGGTTTTGCGCGGGGCGTGGTTCCAATTTCTAGAACGACGGACCTTTGCAAGCGTCGACACTGTAGAGTTGTCGGTAAGGCCGTTGTCGCAGCTTCATTAGGGGGAAGGGGAATCTGTATACACAACAATCACGCTTAGCTCTGTGTTCCGGAGATGAGACGGAATACAGGGGCGGATCCAGGATTTTAAGTTGGGGGGCCAGGGCAGAGTATTAGCCAGGATTTTGCTCGTCAGACATTCGCACCCTCCAATTGCCAAATGGAATCTGGGAGAGTTTTAGGGGCATGGGCCATGGCCCCTTGACCCCCCTCTAAATACGCCACTGCAAGAAGTTAGGATGCCGTGGTTGCTCGCAAAGCTCGAGTCAAATTCGGATGGAATGTGGTCCAGAAAGAGAACGTTTCAGCGTTACCCCCCTGCCAAACTTTCAAATCAGGCGTGGTTAAATGAGTAATTACACCTCATTTCATATTCGGACTTAAATATTTAGTGAGAGAATGACTTGACTTTTTTATCCGGTGGTATTTTGTGAGTTACTCAAATTGCTTACATCGACGGAATTGGGAACAGTCCCCTATTCCGAAGGTTTACTACTCTGAAGCTTCATTACTCCGAAAATATCTAAAACTCCGGATTCAGTTGTAATTTTCATACTTTTACAAACAAAAAATAACAATACTTCGGTGATTAGATTCATTGAGTGGTGCTCCAAAACCCAATTAAACTAACGCCCGGATTTCATGCGCATGCGAAATTGACCGCATGTCTTATGAATACGGAGCAATGAGTAGGTGCTTGCATTTTTAAGAGAATATGAAGTAAATAGGACCGTCCCGGATTACACAGCGACAGACGCATCTCACTGCATTTACTCACAATGCCGTAAACATCCGTCAGGTACATTCAGTGCCGCCTCGTTTTCGTACCACTGGAGGTTCACGTGTTAGTTGTTGATGTCTTTACAAGTTTTTTCTCGGTTTCTTTACTCTATTCGTCCTTCCAATGCCAACGAGGTATACTGCTGAGTTGTGGGCTGATAAACTCCGGCGTGAAAAAGTTGGATAAACACGACAAATACTCGGGAATGCGTGATCTGAGATTATGCGCCTTCCCGACATCAATGAGAGACACGATTCCAAAACTGGGTCACGTGTTTTCTTATCTCCAAGACAAAGGAGAGTTATCGTCATCTAATCTGGGACGGACCTGTTTTCAGCCATGATAGGTTCATCGAATGCATGTCAAGATCCCATCATTTCACGGCTTGACTGAAAATTTTGGGGTCGCTGCGCCTCATCATTGTTATGTTCGTGGTTTTTATTAAACTTGCAGAGTTCAAAACACAACCTTATATGGCACTGGTATCTAGAATCATAGATTGTGTAAGATGTGCAAAACAATTATCTGAAATCTGATTATGACTCATGAGCATATGATCCCTAGTTCTGACAAACAAGTTTTCAGTTGAGAGTTAGACAGCATAGTAAATAGATGTATCTTGTAGATCCATAGAATAAACCCACGTAAAACCGTAACACAGAGTTCTGTTTGAAAGAGGTTTTCATACAATCATCACCTACCGGAACCACGCACACGGCCGGGTTGAAACTAATTGTAGTTAGTTTGCTACAACATGTACCCTGTCTTTGTTAGTCTTCATGAAGTCAAAGATTCCCATTCATCCTTCTTAATTTTAAAACCGCCGTTGGTCGCCGCAGCCTTGACCCGGTGTTGTCCCTGCATGAGAATGAGTGGCATGCTGGTTCTGAATGGCCAATGACTCTTCAATGTACAGTAACTCCTTATTAGTTACATGCAGAGCTGGTGACCCTGCAACTACGGTGATGACCAGCTGCTGACTATACTCTATGTATCTCTCACTTCACTCTATGGATGTTACCTGAGCTGTATGTTGACACTTGTTGTCCTAAATTGTTGTAAATATGTTCCTGATGATGTCTAATGAAAAGACGAAACGTTGAATTGAACATGAACTTTTTTTATTTGGGCGGCGATCGTCCGGTTTTTAATTTTATTGTGGCCAAAAACTGATTTAATTTTCAATGTGCATGCAAATTGCCTGCATGTCTTAACACGAACAAATGAGCACGCAATTGCATTAAAAGAATATGAAGAAGGAGTATTAATGAATTATCAACGACGATACATTCGTCAAATTCATGTCAATTAGGATCGCATCGAAGCTCAATTGAAAAGTTTGGGGCCGCTTCGGCTCAACGTCACCAAAGGAACAACGCAAACGGCCGGGTCGATACTAAATGTAGGTAGTAGGCCACCCTGACTCTGCCAGTCTTCATGAAGTCAGTTACAGTAGTCCCTTTCAATCTCCTTAAATTTAAAACCGTCGTTGGTCACCGCAGCCTTGATTGTTGTCCCAGATGTTGTCCCCAAATGCTTGAGAGCGATTCGTGAACAGGTAATCAGAGTAGTGGAAGCTCTGATTTTCGGAATCGTGTTAATTCGAAGAAGTGAGTTTTCGAAGGTAGCTAACCTTTGTTTGGAGTAGTGAGCCTTCAGGGAACTCAGTCTGGACCTTGACAGAGTAGTAAACATTACGGCGTTCTCCCATTCATTGACTTTACCAGACGTAGATGGTTGTGAGCGTGTGATAACAATGAACTTCTTTAATTGCAAACTGCCAATCACAACCCTTTGTCTAGTATGACAACACGCAGGCCAATTATCTACCAGGCTTATTACAAACCAAGTGTGGACACAGTCAAACCCAGAGCGAATTGCTACAACTTAACTTTTATTTTTAACAGCACAGCCCAGTCAGGCTAGATACGATTTTATTGGAGATTAGAGCAATTATCCAATCATAAATGAGGAGAGGTGCACCATTGACAAGAAAAAAAAATTCTTCATTTACCAAAGTTGAAGCTTAGGCCTACTTTTCCATAATAAAGTCAAAATGCTTGACGGGATTTTTTTAGTGGAAGAAAACACGGAAGTTGAGAATTGTTTTTGAGCACGACGGAGGGGGCTTATAGTGAACGTACCGTCAGCGTGAACTGAATTCAAAAGAACGGAAACGCAAACATGTGTACACGCATGCATGTCAATCCAACATCTTGGTGGACACGTACTGGATGAACAACATATTTGCATATTCGAGGACCACTATCAAATAAAAATTTGAAAATGCGTGCACTTTACCGTATTATGCTAGAAATTAAACTAAAATAGCAGAACAACACTTAATCTCAATTTTCCTGTTTTGTTTAAGTCTTGGCCGCTTTTAAGGCATTCACACCGCACTACTTTTTGGAAGCTCTCTCGTTGCTATATAGCTTAGAAATGTCTTAGCCTAGACATCTATGCCTACATGTAGGTATAAACATTCAATTCCAGACTCCTTTGTTACCCTATGGTGTATCCACCAAGCGTTCAATGCTGATGAATAACGCGAAGCCCTCCCTCCTCATCGTCTGCATGATCCTTGGTGTTATTTACACAAACACCAATCTGACGAAGTTGGCAGGGTACGGCCCGGTACCACGTCAAGCGCTTTGAATCGCTAGTCAAATCAAAATTATTACTAACTCTGTTACCATTGTAGTTAATACTTCTAGTAACTGCAACAATCTTGTTGTTGTCCATAAAAGCATCTTTAACGATTATGCTGTGGCTGGACCTTTTCGACGGGGAGGGGTTCGATCGAAGCCTCCGAACCCCACCTCTGGCAACGGTCCTGCCTCATACATGTATTTCACGATAACTTTCAATTAATTCCAAATTTGAAAACGCCTGCACTTTTCTGTTCTATGCCAACAAGTCGATTTTAAAGCATTCACACCGCACTACTTTTTGGGTGCTCTCTCGCTGCTATATAGCCTAGCTAGGTATAGACTTACATCTAGGCTCTGTTGTTACGCTACGTTGTAGCTATACCACGCGTGTTCAATGCCGATGAATAACATAAAGCCTCTGCGCCATCCTGTGTTCTATATGTACGCAAACACCATTTGGGCGAAGTTGGCCTGATACTGCCTGCTGATTACGTGAAGTGCTTTGAATCTGAAGCAAATTCGATCGAAATCATTACTAACTTAGTTATCATTTTCGTTAGTTGTACCAGTAGCTGGAACAATTTTGTTGTTGTTGTCCATCCGTATCCTTATCTTTAGCAGATAGGCTGGCGCCGGACCTTTTCTGCGGGGGTTTCCATCGAACCCCCTGGCTACGGACCCACTCTTAGTTCTATAGGGGCTTCAAAGTAGGTTTCGTGAGTACTTACAACAGGTAATTTCATGTTGAATTTTTGCGGCGCCTCATTAAAGATAATTATCCTTACTTTTCACTAGTGTAACATGTTACCATGTTTAAAGATACACATTATAGTATAACTCGCTAATGAACTTGTAGAGAAATTACAAAATGTTGAAACCATTTTAACAAATCAATAAAATAGATCCTGGAATGCCGTGCAGTTACGACGGATAAGAATGTAAAATAGTGAAAATAGTATGAATAAAACGACGAGCGTTGGTACTGAAACATGCGGTGGTTGTAAAAGGACGGCACGGCAACTTTTTTACTCCGTTGCTAATTCTATCAATAGACTTAATATCTCTATCGATAGACTTGGTATCTCTATCGATAGACTTATTATCTCTATCGATAGACTTACTATCTCTTTCGATAGACTTATTATCTCTAACGATAGACTTAGTAACTCTTTCGATAGATTTATTATGTTTATCGATAGACTTACTATCTCTATCGATAGACTTATTATCTATATCGATAGACTTAATAACTCTATCGATAGACTTATTAACTCTATCGATATACTTATTAACTCTATCGATAGACTTAGTATCTCTATTGATAGACTTACTAACTCTATCGATAGACTTACTATCTCTACCCCCTTACTAATTCTATCTATAGACTTACTATCTCTATCGATAGACTTAATAAGTCCATCGATAGTCTTATTAACTCTATCAAAAGACTTAGTATCTCTATCGGTAGACTTAGTAGCCTATCTCTGGCGACAGGCTTACTAAGTCTATTGATAGACTTATTAACTCTATCGATAGACTTAGTATCTCTACCGATAGACTAACTAACTCTATCGATAAACTTAGTAACTCTATCGCTAGTTACGATATAAAGGATGCTAGATCGGTTTCAAATTAAAATGGAGGACCAAAACAAGCATATTGTCGATTTATTCAAGCTAGGATTGATCCTGAATGAAATAATGAATGCACTCATGCGTCGTTTTGAAGTGTCACTAAGCACAAGGCAATTGCGACGTGTTTTGGCGTCTGACGGACTTCGGTGCCATAAAAGTATGTCACCTTTTGTACAAGTATGGTACATACGTTTTCGTGGTCTTTCGGTATAAACATGAGTTACACCTTTGAACCATTTGAATAAATTTGGATCACATTTTTCAGACTTGCAAGGTATAACATGGTTGCAATTTTCAAAGTCCAGCAGCCCATCCTAGCCCGCTAACCGGATAGGCCTATCAGGTTTGTGCACCTGGGCAGTCAGTAAGTCGAAAGTTGCCAGCGAGAGCTAATGTAATATTCTGAACTAAAGTCGTGACCTGTTGACCCAGGCCAACAGTTGTGATAAATATGAAGTAACTTTTTAGCAATTGCTACTAATTTCTTACTTGCACCAACAGGGACTAACAAATCAAACTGGCGAAAAATCTTTTGCGACATGCGAAAGTCAACGCCCCGTTCAATCTTCCGCTTTGTTCTAGATTGGTTTTCTGGATAACAGCACGTCAATTTTTGTCTAAAGCCAAGTCTCAACTCATGTCGATGAGTAAAACATATAACGGCGCATTTCCATTGGTTTGCCAGTCCAGCCTCCTCTCTCCAGCTCTGGCAAGAATCATCTGTAATTCCGATTCTGAGTTAGAGTAAGGTCACATCACAAAAATGCCCAAATTCGAGGACGACGTTTAGCACTAAATATATAAGAGAAAAGTTTTTTAAAAATAATTATCAAACATTTGTCTTAGATGTGTCTACACAGAGAATTTCAACTTCAAATATATTCCGATATAGCAGACAGGTTAAGCAACATCTTGTCTCTTGTGACTTGCCTGAAAAGTGGTCTCGGAGTTTTCTCCCCTGCTGGAAATTTAAATGTATCTATGAGTTTAAAATTTAATTTTCTTACTAACCTTACACGAGTCTTTATGACCATCAATATCAAATTTTGTCACCAGTTTTTCAAGTTTGATATTTTGCCGTTCCAAAAGAGCAGTTTTACTGACATGAAAAATGCAAAATATGCCTTTATAGCCAAATAGGTCATATCTCGGTAACGAAAGGTCATTGAGTGCAAATATTGCAGCAGTGTACTTTGGGCCAGCATCCCAACACATGCACGAAATATTAGCTCTGTATGAATTTTTGAGTATATAGTGATTTTTCATTTTCATATGGTTTTTATATGGAATCATTCTTAACAACGTATCTTGCAAAACAATATCCAGTTTTGTGCATTTTAAATGCTGAAAGGCATGAAATCAAACACAGGCTGGGTTCAGCAGAACGAGTTCGTAATTAACGTGTCTCCGAGGCACTGCGTCACTGCCTCTTCTGTTTTTTGTTTTAGATAACGTGCCTCACGATGGTCTACGTCCTTTTGTCATTGGCGACTTTGCCACCGGTGACGGATGCGTTTCCCTTCCTAATATCAAGGAAGCCATACGTGAGTTAAATGCCATGTAGTGAATGTTTATGTATTCCTTTTATTTCAAAGGCAAGAATAATTCTTACAATAAAATTAACTCCTCAACCAAGTCATCACATGAAAACCTGATAGTTACACCCGCAGATAAATTCTTAATTTTTTGCTAGACTAAATTTAAATTACTTTTTGGAAATAGTTTTTAGAGAGTAATACCAAATGTCTGTCTTAAATCTTGCGTCACTTTGATTAAACAGAATCCTGGCATAACCTGTTTAAAAGGAATAGATATATAATGAAGCTCAACAATTGTACTCCTTTCAGGTTTGTTGAGATCAAAATATGAAGCTTCCATGCCGATACAAGTTGTTTATGAAGACCAGCCACTGAATAACTACACCTTGCTCGTGAGGAGAATCCACGGTAAGCATTAGAGTGTCAGGTGTTTACATAATCTAAGTTTTTGTGTTACCATACCGGAGGCACGCCCTTAGACAGAAGTACGCCGTGGACGTACGTAAGGAATGTTATTGCAAAGACGCACTGGGCGAGCATTTGGAAAAAATATGCACGATTAATCCTAAACAATGTCTAAGGTTTATTCAATTCATGTATATCAAAATTAGCTACATGTATACGCTTAGTCGTCAGTCTTATGCATCAAACAGTTTTCGTGACGTCATTTCGGTGAGAAAAATGTCGCGGGAACTTTTCGTTTGCGCGCCGGTTATACCCAAGTGTGCAGGGCTCGACGCTATTAAAATCTTCACGTCGTATTTTGCGACCTAGCCAATATCCCATCTCGCATTTTCAAAATCCAACTCGCATTCGTGAATGCCAGGTCGCGAAATTTTCCGCCATTTTCCCCTCCAAAAATGATTTCTTAGATCATCGATAAAATGTTTACTAGATTATTCTCCAGTACCTGCAGCGTTTAATACTCACAAATTTGAGATCGCAAAATTGAATTCGTTCATGCACATACGACGTTACTGTTCTTCACGACCGCCATTGAAAGGCTCTGGAGCGCAAGGCAAGTTGCCGATTTGAGAGTTGAATTAGTGCTCTCTAACTGACACGTGCATTCGAGTAACTAAGTTTTCTATGTCAAAAGGGAGAAAATGCCCGTTCAAAAAGTATTTTGCTAGCTCTGATCTGCTAGTTGTTGTCATCAAAGTCATTAAAGATCCAAAATCACTCAGAGTGCAAATTCTCTCCACTTTTTGTTCACAGCCCAAATTTTGCCTCTTAACTCGACGTTTGAAAAACATCTATCGAAAAAAATCCGTGAAACGATGCACTAATCGAATGACCTATTTGGATGCGCGGGAACAGTTCAGTGTAAAAACAGGGTACTTGTGCTGTTTACGTACTCAACAATTAGTTTTCCATGAAATCAATAGCCTTGAAATAATTTCCGACTCTCTCCGTGCGGGTTTCCATCGGGTAATGGTGAGTTTGCTCCTCAATACCTTCCAAGTACAGGAAAATAGGTCAGTCACAAAACGACACACATGTAACTAGTGATAACTTTCTTTCGGAGGTATAAAACAAAGCCGGGATTTGGTTTTACATATTGAGAAAAGGCGTTTTTTGAAAACTGAATTTGTTGTGTAAACATGCGCGCACCCAGCCTAAAATGCAGGGGGCTCGAATTCTTCGATATGCGGACCTTTTACTGAAAAAACCAACAAGGACTTAAAAAACGGGTCCACTAGGTTCAGGCCAGTCAATCGTGCATCCGCGCCGAATTCCTGTGGACTTTGTGGACTTTTGTCTCGTCTACTTATTATTTCACTGGGGCGGACCTTTTTGCCCAATTCGCCAAATTGTGCCCGAGCCCCTCCCTGGTAAAACGAGAGTGACACACCGTACATGTATAGGCTGCGTGTTAATCTTAAACCACGCGCGGTCGTTTGTAGTGCGCTATGATAGGCGCTAGCCTGAACCGTGGGCGCTTAACTGGAAATTCTCAAAAGTTGAGAGGGAACGCTTAGTAGATCAGTGAGCGCTTACACTTCAAAGGTAGGGAGTAGATTTGTGCGTGAGCATTAGTCGTTAACATCATCAAGTGTTTGCGATGATAAGATATTAAAAGACTACAATGGTAAGAAACGTTATAATAATACGATATTGCGAGGCAAACTCCATCTAGTTGGATGACCTTCTGGATATCGTTATGAGCTAAACTGTACCCTTTTTAGCCACCCGGAATAATTTTGTTTTTAATTGCCCCTTTCAGCAGGAAAAAAAATTGTTTCTGTTGGAGTCTGAACATTTTACGGCGACTGTGGTCCTGGAAGAGAAAAGTTGCCGGGGGGATGTATGAAGAGAAGAATAAAAAGTTCTTTAACCACAATTTTACATCTAGTACCCATTTAGTTGAAATAGCTGGCTACAGGCATTGAATATAGGGTTTAAGGAACATCGACTTCGGGAAACATCGGAACAGGAGAATATCAGTTCTGGGTTATATCGGACCCGGGGAATATCGTAAAGCATCGGGTCTTTTATAACCGCCGAGAATCTCTGGGCTCATTTTCACATAAACCACTGGCACCCGGGTTCTTAAGAGAGATAAGCCGGCATACTTTTTCATTTAGGACTGTCGCTGTTCTCTTTTGATGTGCAGCTTTGGAGTGGTGCGCACATGTGAGTTCACGCACTTGAATCGCTGTAGTAGGCCTAGTCACTTTAGGTTGGCAACAACGTGTGAAAGACAAATCAGAAACAAGTAAAGGGGTTTGAGAATTTCTTGGCAACTGAAAGTAAAGACGTGGCCGTCGATTGGCGACTAATGGGGTTGGCAATTTCACTTTGACTGCCTTATGCGATAAAAACGAGACGCACATCAAGTCATGGTACCGCTTGCGCGCTAACAACGGGACAGACCGGCAGTGCGATCAGGGCCCGGTCTCTAATCTTTGTACTCGAAACGAACTCGAAACTATGTTTGGCAATTTCTCTGCTCCTTTTGTGCGAACTTAAGATAATTGGTTATCAGACTGTGCTCGAATACATTATAGTGTATACATGTGCATAGGAGTTTCTAGTTCAAGTTTGCCCTTGAAGAGCCTTATATTCGTGCTACAAACTCGAGTAAAAACTCGAAATTTCGAGTTCAAACTCGAACTTATTGCTTTAATATTGGGTTTACAAACTGTGAACTAAGGGCAATAAATTATCTACATAAGTTATTGTGTACTCGAACATAGAACTTATCTTGAGTTCGCCAAAAGTAGAGTAGAAAATGCCAAACCTAATTTCGAGCTCTATTTCGAGTAAAAAATTTGGAGACCGGGCCCAGGGATATTGTCCTGGATATTTGATACATGTAATATGGACATCTTACGCGAAAAATAAACATACATGTATTTGTCCACAACAAAGTTTGGTAAGTTGATCGCTTAAGAATTAGTAGAAACACCGCTGTTTTGTGACGTTTTTTCACGTGTTATGCAGTGGCAGAAACTTTCTTCGGCAAATCCGGAAATTTGCAATATTGGCCGAAAATGTTAGCCTATGAAAGGCGTCAAAGGTCGATTCTGCATATTCCATGTTCACGCTAGTTGCTTAAAAGTCATCGGAAGGGCTGTTCTCGGTTAGTGTTCGTTTGAACTTGGGTGTGGCAACAACCAAATAACGGTCGAGTCAACAAGAGTTGCTTTATATTTGCCAGTTATCTGTCGAGAAGTGTAAAAACTCAGCTCGCATTCGTTGGAAATTCCAGGTCGCATTTTGCGACTTGACATGAGCTGACAAAAATCTCCAAATTTCAGGTCGCAAATGTGACCTGCAGCTCGTTATGTCGAGCGCTGGTGTGTATTCGTCATATCCAGTTTACGCCCGGGCATATATTTGGATTTGATTTTTGATTTCCACAATGATACTTTTTCGAATGTGCGCAATGAATTTTTTCTGCAGAACTACTGAATTTGAGGGTGCAACCGTCTCAACGGGCAGTAGAGACGGTGGCCACCCCATAGGCCCTTCGTGCGCCAGAAGCTTGAGGCGAATTATGCCACACGCAGGTTACACTATAAATGTCGTGATGCTAATATCTTGATGGTTTCTCACCAGGTACTATCCACTTTGCACGGGGGTGTATAATATGTCTTTTCAGTTGTTCTTCCTTATAATTTTCTAATTCTCTATTTATCTGGCGTTGAAGTTTATCTAGCAATGGATGGTCCTGTTGTGAGGAAGTAAAAAGTAAGGATCTTTTGTCCCCTAATTTCTTAATAAAATTCTTACCTTCAGTAAATTTTTCTTTTACAAAATGAATACTTTGATTCTCTTTGTAGGGAAGTCTTGTATACTCGCTCCAAACTTCGAATACCTAAATTAACATAATTACTGTCATGGAGAAGAGAATTGTTAAATAGCCAAGACCCCCGACCTCTGGGGAAGTCTGCAATACAAAAAGAAAGGCTTCTACTGAAATGGTCAGCCCTGTATCCAAGATCAACTCTGCATGATTCCAGCAAACAACTGTTTTGAAATAAGAAAAAATCTAATCGTGTCTTTTTAACTGGATCCATTATCTTCTAAGTAAGTTGTTTTACATTTGGATGAGCAAAACTCCACGAATCAATCAAGTTATATCTGGAGAAAACACTTTGGACTTCTTGTCTTACTTTGGGTTTGTCTATGACTGCTCTTGATAGACTTCGCCGGTTCCGTCGGGTCAACCGCCTAAGACATCTGATTGGTGCTTGATTACGACTTCCGGCTTATAAACTAATCAATCTCCCGTTCAGTAACGCCAGGACCTCGCTAAAAAGCAAGACCTCACGATATTACGTGTGATAGCGAGTGTCGTGTATTTTAAATTAAAACACGTGATTTTGGCAAGATTTAGCTTCATCCTAGGTTAGTTATTAGCGCTACTGAAGGCACGCCAGATGTCTTAGCCGGTTGAGGTAAATCATGTGTACCTATCATTTTGCGCGCGAAGCCAAATCAGACACAAACACCAGTAAAGGACTTAGTTATTACACGCTATACGTTTTGTCGGATTTCAACTTGAAATAGTACGAATACGACATGTATGTCTTAAAGAATTCCGGTTACCAAAGTTCACGGATATATTGATTTCTTTCCTGGACAGTTTTCCTTCAAGATAAGACACACCTGCCAACAATGTGTATCGTGCATATCATGACGATTTTCTTCAGGTTTACTACCACAAGTGGACCCAGACAATCTGAATACATTTCCCAATGTGTTCGTCGCGATCGTCACCAAATCTTTCTATGAGGTGTGCGTACCCCACGAAACACTGTTGGTGGGATTTTCAACCAACGCCATGCATTACCTGCAGACGATGTAAGTACGTTGCGTAGAAATGCGACTCTCATTTCGTTATCTTTCTTTATACAGTTCAGCATTAAAACTTAAATCTCCCGTGTAGTTTCAATTCTAGTCTACAGCCTGTTTCTAAATTGAGTTATGTCTACTTGTGGATATTAAGTATCGGTCCACGGATCCACCGACCACTGTACAGCCAACAAGCGGCAAGGTGGGGGGTCAGCCATTCAGATCCATGTTTAGTTTTTCCGAATTCACAGTGACTGAATAGTCTTAACTCATGCCTTGAATTGTTGCAAGTCGTCATAAATTCAAATGACTGTCATTTTTGTGAAAATTGCATTTTTGGTGGTGCCTTCCGATTTGTAATTACTCTTAAACAACATAAAGATTATCCATCCTTTTTAAATGACCCAAGTCTTCATATCTTCTATTAGAAGAAAAACGGTTCCCTCAACCTTAGGCTAGAAGTATGCTTGACAGACCTATGAACCTGTAATCTGAGTTTAAAATTGCTGAAAGTATCAAAATTAAAAAGGCTTGAAAATGGGTAACAAAGGTTTGAAGTTGTCTCAAAAAACTTGTACACTTTACAGACAAGTGATGCGTTTAGAGAATTGTTATGGCTAGGGATAAAAAATAAAGACAAAATTTTATGCAATACTCATTATATACACCCTTGGTTTATGAAAATACTAAATATTTACTTTTATGTGAAACTGTAGACCAATCACCATATATTTTTGAAAAACAGGGATAACATGTTTGATCCAATCTGGAGTACTTAATTATTCATATTTCACTATTTGTTCCAGGTGCAGTGACATTTTAAGACCACTTTACACAGTTTTATGCAATACTCATTATATACACCCTTGGTTTCTGAAAATAGTAAATATTTACTTTTATGTGAAACTATAGACCAATCACCATATATTTTTGAAAAACAGGGATAACATTTTTGATCCAATCTGGAGTACTTAATTATTCATATTTCAATATTTCTTCCAGATGCAGTGACATTTTAAGACCACTTCAAGCAGTATCATAGACAAGCTTTGTTACTTCGTTCTCTTCCCACAGCACTTCCACACACCAGCAGTACTGCTTGGCACAATGTGCAAGTCAGTGGCCCTGGAAAAATGTGTACTAAGTTACCATAAGACAATGTGCCAGTGGAGTGTCTGTGTATCCAGATGAACTATATCTGACTGCTACACAAATAAGCCTTGTTGGCGAGGTTGCCCTTTCATAGGCAATGAGTCATGTGTGGAAAATAGTTTATTTCCTTTCCTGGAAGAAACATGAGGGACTGAAGCTAAAGAAGACCTAGTCACACTCTGGTCTAGTTCAGAGTCTGATTTTGGGCTCAAAACGATTCAAGTGATATGCTGCTGTGTTTACCTTCAAGGGTCTAATTGTGGATGTTATTGAGGCTGAATGAGGTTACATGAGAGAAAGCCACGTACGTGTTGAAACTGGACCTTTTTTACAAGCGCTTTTATAGGCCATTGAAACTAAAACCCAGTGAAATGAAAGCCAAAAGCTGAGTGACATTAAATTTTCCTTTCAGAAGAAAGGCTTTATACTATTGGTAAAAACTTTTCAATTTGGTACAGATTATGGGGAAACGACATTCAGTGACTGCATCGATTGTCTTATTGTATGTTTTCAATTGTAGCTAGCTGCTATGCACAAGATTCGAGAATAAACAATTATCAGTGTATTTAAAAACAAATGGCAAACTGAAAAAGCACAGAACGAAACATTGCGAAGGAGTCCATAATCAGGCATATCAGGTGCTGAATTACTGAATTACATTCAATTCTCTCAGGTTATTGCTGAAGGATTGCTTTTCACTTTGTCCAACTGTGAAATAGATGGTCAGGCGGTTGGTTTCAGTTGTTTTTTCTTGCCTGTAACAGAATAGAAATATTAGCAAATTGTAAAAGAAATATCAGGCATATCAGGTGCTGAATTACTGAATTACGCTCAATTCTCTCAGGTTATTGCTGAAGGATTGCTTTTCACTTTGTCCAACGGTGAAATAGATGGTCAGGCGGTTGGTTTCAGTTGTTTTTTTCTTGCCTGTAACAGAATAGAAATATTAACAAATTGTAAAAGAAAAGGCAAGAAAAACTACTTTTGTAAGGCAGAACATACTTGACATTTCATCTTCATGTTTATGAAACTAGTAACCTTTGTACCCAAGTCTTATTTAATAACTGCATAAAAATATGTGAAACAGGCTAAAAGTGATTTAACAATGTGTATTTTTCATGACACTTAAAATGTGCTTCTGATCTCAACAAGTAAAATTCATTCTAGGTGTCAACTTTTTTCCAATGCAATGTTACGACATTTACTGAATTAAGGCGTATTCATGTTAATTCGATAACTGAGCTGGTGGTCCTGGGGGTGGGGTCCACGATAAAATAAGGAAACTCACTCATCAAGAGAATTTTATTGGAAAGAGCATAGTTTTGAAGAGAAACTGCTGTGAAAAAGTCACTCTTGACTTCTGTGCATCACGTACCATACACCTCTTATTTTGGGAGCACTGTCCCACCCAGGCCAATATGTGCTGCTAGCCTACCCGGCATCGGGTGAGCTTCCAAAAAGAAACACTTAGTTCCACTCAATAAAACTGTTACTCAGTGGGGTAACTGGTGGGGATAACATCACCGAACGATGTTGATAGAAACTGATTGCTAAAAACTTACCAAGTAATGTTGTGTAGTCTCCGAAAGGAACTGCATAGTCATAGACATAGAGCACACACGGGGCTTCAGCATCCACACACTTTTTGTCAGTTAGTTGACCCTGTTGACCGTAAATGTCCACGAATATAGTAACCTTAGGTCTTTTGGGAATTTCTGGCCACCTGTCGAAGACTTGCACTTGGGAAATTAGCAGTAATAAGGCTTAACGCGACGACGTATTTTGATAAAATTTCCATCTTTTACCAGTTGTTTACATGCAGACAGCCACGCATGCGCAATTTAATCACCACTAGTACAGCAGCGACACCGCGAGGAGAATTCTCCGAATAGCCCCATTCTCGGTTGTGATATGCCGTTTAAGTATCAGTCCACGGATCCACCTACCACTGTACAGCCAACAACCGGCAAGGTGGGGGGTCAGCCATTCAGATCCATGTTTAGTCTGATAAATCACATTAGGGATGAGAGAAATTGGGTGTCCATCAATGTACATGTACACCACAGCATCTCCCTCACTACAATTTTAATAGACCAGTTCAAGAACTTCACTGTTAAGTATCAGTCCACGGATCCACCGACCACTGTACAGCCAACAAGCGGCAAGGTGGGGGTCAACCATTCAGATCCATGTTTAGCCTGATAAATCACATTAGGGATGAGAGAAATTGGGTGAAGTATGACACCACAAAGTTTGGTGGTTTGGGAGTTACAAGGGAAGTGTTCTTGGGGGCAAAATGAGGCAATTTCTTGGTGTGGAACGAGTCATTTTTGACCAAATTTTCTACTCCAGTTTCTGCTTCAAACAGAATCGTTTCTGAACAATTTTGATATCACATGATAGGTTCATGACCGATGTCAGTAAAAACGGCACCGACACTGCAATATCGGTTACCATGGTAACACTGCAACTGTTTCCGTGGAGGTACATTTCCTTCTTGTGAAAAACCAGCAGTAAGTTGTACCCTTATAGCGAAGCTGCCCCCGCGAGAAAACTAATAATAATAACATGGACATGTAGAAGACTCCATGCCCTTGAAACTAATACAATAAAAACTTTGTCAGCCCTTCAGGCAGGCTTGGTAACAGGTGTCTGAATTTCACTATTTTCAGACCGCNAAATTAATACAATAAAAACTTTGTCAGCGCTTCAGGCAGGCTTGGTAATAGGTGTCTGAATTTCACTATTTTCAGACAGCGTATGTGTATTTGTCATGTTAAACCAGTCACTAGTTGTGCGCCGTTTCTACGCATTAATATGCCGTGGTATAAAACAACAATTAAAACAATTGTTTTGCTTAAATGTTTTAAATTAATTTTAAGGACACTAGCATTTCCCAATAAATAATGAAATTATACTAAATTTTTTCATCCAATTCGTCTGAATACCAAACTAAAGCTTACAATGCGTTAGTTGAATGATGGCTGACCTAAAGTGCGGGTTTGCGAATTTATAATTTATCTGGCACTCCCAGTCGCATCGAATGTGGTATTTCTACAAATTGCGGGGAGAAACAACTTTGGAAACTCTAGGGAAATACACAAGGTATAAAGCGAGACAGTTGAGCACCTTATAAGAGTACGTGGAGCTGATGTGGAGGTGGAACGTGTCCTCCTGAGTAGTCTGTCTCAGTGTCTNCATTTGAGCACCTTATAAGAGTACGTGGAGCTGATGTGGAGGTGGAACATGTCCTCCTGAGTCCTGAGAAGTAGTCTGTCTCAGTGTCTGCCTCGGAGGCAGGTGTGGAGCAGGAGCTACATAATCTACCTTATTAGATTCACTTGCCCGAATCATCATTACAACACTCGAGATATATTGCTGTCGCCAAAGACACTGAGAACATCCACTGCACACTAGAGGAGAAATCTGATAGAGCCTGATAGAGGTCTGAAAAATGACCAAAGACGTTAAGTCAAGGTTCAACGTCCTGCTTCGTGTGACCTCAGGTAGGAATCACTAAACTCCAGGGTCTGACCCTGAGGAATATTTTTAGAAGCACGTCATGCAAAAATACTTTTATTGTCACACCGTGATTGCTTATAACTTGGGCCTTATTGCTTAATCATATCTTACTCAAATGTGTTGATGTTTATGCAACTATATGTATACATTGGCATAGAAAATAGGTAGTCATCATAACTTTTCATAACAACCACCAAATGTGTAACATGACTTCTTAAGAACTTAAGTTTTTCCTCTAAAACTTAAGTTATTTTCCAAAAACTTAAGTTTTTTCGCCAAAAACTTAAGTTTTTAGCGAAAAACTTAAGTTCATTTTTGTAAGGGTTATTTATACATGTACTGTATGGATACAAGAGAGTATCGTAAACTAAAGTCATCGACAGCAGAAAGATGCACTCCGAAAAGGCGCAATCACAATTTCTAGGATTCACATTTCCTGAACATAAATTTTAAGCACCGATTTGTACAACAGGCCTCATATACACTTCAGTTCATCAGTGATGCCAGCATAGACTAAAGAGTATCTGTCATGCCAGTTTGCTCGTGTGAAGCGCTACCTGTTGAGAATTCGACTAGCCAATCCGAAACACCCGTAGTTAAAATTTCCCGAGGAAAATTAAGCGATACCTGTGTGCTGGCTACTAGCCATCTAGCGGCACGCAAGGAACCAGCGAGGAACGAATATTACATAGTTTTCTATCAGTTGCTGATTAATTTCACAAATAATTCAACAGCTAAGACTAAACCCATAATTTCTAAAGTAACTTAAAAAAATCACCTGCTTGGAGTGCTGCTTCTCCTGACCGAAATGTCTTTCTTGGGGGTAAAGTCAGTGTCCTATTTTAACGTGCAATCAAATGGCTAAGAAATTTTAGTGTGAAATGCGGGCATACCTGTTTGAGCCGAAGCAACGCAAAATGATACACGTATATAGCCAGTCGTTGTCGATGTCAGGCGAAAATAAGCCGGTGCAACCAGCATGTATCAACAATTTACACACTGGCGTGAGTGTGGACAGTACGGACCATGCCAGTCAATACTGAGCTCTGTAAACTTTTTAAGGTTTGGTGGGGGGGTTGCATGCAAAATCTGGTACTTCACCAACACTCATCAGGTGTTGCAACCGTTTAAAGGGAAAACAATCAGATAAGCGTCATTTCCTATCAATTCACCGCCTTTTGTAAGAAAAATGTCCGTCCGTTTTCAATAACAGCGCGTTGTAACACGGCACACGCGCCTCTTTCTAAAAATTTGAGACGTCTTTAGGGAGATGATGACATCTTGGCACTGGCAAGGTTTGTTGTAAAATTCGGTTTGCTGGTATTAAAATACTAAAAACTTTTAAGGAAATGAAACAAGTTCGGATTGCGACATGTACACAACCTTGTGCCGGCAGCGAAGAACAGTTGATGAAAGAATGGAGGAAAGAAACTGGCCAAGGTCAGGTGACGTAATCGCCAAAAGTCGACTCAAAAGAAGACGTTACAATTTTAGCATAAGCCAATTAACGACAGAACGCTAACTTTTCCAACACCGGAAATAAGTTATTTTACTCCAGGAATTACACCAATTTTGCGGCAGATTTTATCTGTTCATTTTTTACCCTCATCGGCGCAAACCTCTCTATTAAGTATACAGCTTTGGGCCAAGGCTGAGGCAAGCGATGGCATGCAGTGACCGTCCCCTTAAATTTACATCTGAACTCAAACTTACCATTGCTCCTCCTGAACCTCCAATGCTGACATTTTAACAGCCATGTATATGTAATATAGGCAATGGACTAACATAGAGAAAAGTCACCCCCAATGATACACCCGCGAGTGGTACCTTCAAATGTGTTCGAAACTCAACACCATAGCGGCAACGAATTCATAGTCAGAGATAAATTTACGTGCAAATCACCTGATGTTTTTTTACCTCGTTTGATTCAGTCTCTGTCCTCGTGCCTGGTACATATTTTAAGTTGGCTGTCCACTCCACACATATGTCTCAAAAGACACAGTGAATCTACCCGTCGTAGTTTGCCGCTTCTGGCTGCGGAACAGTAACGTCATACAACCTTAACAGCGTTTACTCCATGGTCTGTGTACGGATGGCGATTTTTGAGTACACCCACACCAGGAGACCTCAAGAAATCTCAGTGGTATTATTTTTGCAACACTCACAAGGATGGCGGTCTTAATAAAGACATGGGCTACATGAATAACCTGCACTTACCATTTTCTATCCCTCTTTCATTTTGCCTTGTCCCTGCCCTGTGTATAGTTTTGAAATGAGTGGTGCAAGAAGACCTCTCGCGCAATTTGTTTTCACAGCTGATGAAGAGCCAATCAAAATTTTGTGATTTTTATCAATGTTTTTACCGAATTTGAAAGTGTTTAACCAGTTTCTCCATTGTCTCTGCTAATTATTCCCGAACATTGTACTTTTATTTAGCTTCTGCTTATGACCGATACTCCACAAATGTTTGTGTGGGCACTATTTCTTGGACCTGGAATTATTTAACTGACCCAACGAAAGAAGATGCATTTCATGTTTTGATTGATATGAAATGTAAACTCTGGCGTTTGATCTTGTGATCTAATTTTGCATTTGGTCAGTGAGTTGCATTTGTATATTACATTGTGATACTGCTACGTTTTTACAGGCTACTGGGCGTGTTCGGCTTAGACATCTCGCTGACATCCTTGAAAAATATTCTTCTTCACAGTTGGAGGAAATCCTATGGGTTCTTGACCGACTTCTATGGCAATGCCGTTCTTCACCCAGGACAGGTATATTGTTGGCCTTGATGGTGTTGGCTGTGCGAAAATTATACAGGATTCCTGATTTGTAGGCGTCGAGAATGAACATGGATTTTAAAAATCGTTTTATTAAGAAATATAAAGAGAAGCCTTTGTACGAAGGGAATGGTTGATAAAACTGCATTCTGTGTTTTAGTGTTTATTGAATTGGTTAATATGTAATAGAGACACACAGCCATCTGCAGTATGATCTAAATAGGGTTTACATTAATATTGGATTGACAGACATCCACACCACAGCCAGGCCACGCATATTACATGTATCTTCATAACCCAATTACAACGCCAGATAATTTTTATTGAAAATCTATTTTCCTTGTCAAATTTTTGTTTCCCTTTTTCATGAAAATTGATTGATTTAAGTAATTTTTCAATTCAATTTAAAAAAAAAAGCTAGATAATCGTTTCTGCAATCATCGGGAACGTGTGTCTCGTAGGTGGAGTGATAAAAGCATTCAGTGACTCAAAACCTGCAACTACAATTTACTAAATCCAATTATGACAGTGCTAGCATCCAGATTAGTGTTTATATGTTTCTGTACACTAAAAATAAATTCGGATGCACTTCCCCGGAAAACGCTTAATTACATAGAAGTCAAAAACACATGAACAATATTTGTTGACTTCACACCTAAGGTGCATAAATCTAGCCCCCATTTGTAACACGGACTTAATTGTTCTTATCATTCTATGAATAATTCTCATTTGTTGCCAGTTCAAACGTAGATCGTTAACTGGACTTAAGTCAAAAGCATTCTGTAAAATAACTTGCCATTCGGCGTGTGACTTTTTAAGTTCAAATCAGATTCCCATTTTTGTAAAAAATATTGTTTATGTAATTTGTCTAAAAACGCTGTATAAAATTTCGGAATATACTTGATATCACTTGTCATTATTTGATCCATCAATGGAAAACGTGGTAAAATTCTTTTGAAAAAACTTATTTACTCTTAAATACTAGTCTCACACTTCCCAGTAAGCTGTAAATGGTTTGAAAATTGAATTTTGCACAAAAGTGAGTGTACGATAAAAATTTCCAGTCCATGTATGCATACACCACCTAGGAATTTTTTGTCATGACAAAATATTTTAAGAAATGCTGAGCAACAACCAAAACATTCGCTACCAACACAACTTCATACCGAAGCTGAACTAAACAGACTTGCATGGCAAGGCCAGAATTTAATTTCATATACTCACTGGTTTTCTTATCAATTACGGTAGATATTTCAGGTAAGTTACAACCTGGCCACGAGTCCATATCTGTTACCCAGCCACAAGTGGGGGTTTAAATCACAATCTCACAAAACGTACAAAATAGGCAACATATAAACCAAGACAACAAGAAAATCTGACCAACCTTCTCACTCTCGTTAATTCACTAGTAGATAGCTGTCTTTTTAGCTAAAGAAATGCGTTGCAAATAAAATTGAAAACTGATTTACTCACAGCGATGAGCAAACTGGTTCTGAATCCTTAGCTCAGCAGAGATGGGATAAACCAACACCACTTCTAAAAATGAGGCTATTCTGAAATCAGTGAAGAGAAAACAAGAGCAGAGAGAATTTATTTCACCCTCTTTGCATGGGACAGTACAAAATCACACAAACGCCTCTCAATACGAGAAAAAGTACCAAAATGTCCCGTTCACACTTTCAGTTAAAGATTTTATGTTTGCGGCAAACCACCAAAAATGAAGGAGTCTTCTGTACTTCCGTATGAAGAAGGACGGAAAAGGAATAATTAGAAATAACCTCATGTTTTATTGAGTCAAACGTTTTACTCCAAAAGAACACGATAGTTGGAAATTATATCCCCAGTTTCTAATTGCATGCTGATTAGACGGTGACCTTGTTTTCGAATCAAATTTTTGCTCATGAGATTTGAAAAAACAAATTTCCAATTCGTTTTACACCGATGTGTTTAAAAGGTTTTAACTTATAAATAAATGCAACAGTTTTCAAGAAAACACCTACTGGAAAACAGGTTTTATGGAATAGCGTAACTATTTTGCTTTTTGATAAACCACTGTTTTGTCAGTACATGTTGGAAGCGTGAATTTTCTTTTGTGGGGATTTTTAGACAGTAAAAACAAATCCTGTTGTTGGAAATTTATTAAAAATAAATATAATCTTATGAATGTTGTTTACTGTCATATGATGATGTGATTAATGCAATGAAGAATCACATTAGCGAACTAGAAATCGGATCTATTGGCTGTAACAGCTATCATTTCCATGCAATAAATTATGAAAGTCGTACTAAGGATTGGGTTAAAAATTTCTTTTACATACATTTGAGCAAACACCTTATAATTATGGATCCTTAAGTCATTACGATAAAAATGAAAGAAAGAACTTCATGATGCAATTTTAAATACTTCTTTACACATAAAAGAACATCTACAAATGTGACTTATACAAGGTTGGAGTAGTCCAAACTGAGAAGAGGCCCTACTGTGAGGAGATGCAGACATTTCATCGTATGTTATACTATTGCACCTAAGAGTATTCTGGTAATCGACTCTTTTGAACACAGCCCGCAACGCCCAGTACATATTTAAAATTTGGGATATAATAGATTTTTGACAAAATCCCAACTCAGACCACAAATTACTTTGCAACACTATTAATACACTCGCACTTTTCGTCATCTACCATACAGCAAATGTGGAAAAGCATCCTAGAATCTGCATTAAGACTTACAATAGTATCAAGAGAACTAATCCTGGAACATGTGCGCCAGGCATATTTTAACAAATCCAGGAGCTACGTGTAGTCAGTTGACGTTGACATGAACGTAGACAGGAAGCGGAGGAGCACCACGCTTACCCGATCTTGAATTGTTGCTGAATAAGGTGGCTACTTGAGTCAGTAGTATTTTCGAAATCGCAATTTTAGTGTTGTTTCACCCCGGTATATTCTGACACGTTTTCTTGGGTAGCTGGTGATTTTGTTCTTGTTGTCTACGAAAGTGGAATTCTATCACAATAAGGGGTATTGTGATATCAATGTAGTGAGACTGAAAGGCCTGCTTCAATTTTCGATTTTACTCTGATGGACAGGATGATATGGGACTATGACGTGACGGGTCCCTAATTGCTGGCACTGTAAAAATGATTGTTTTGCATTGTTGTCTGGGACACAATTTTAGCAACGCAAACGTGAAAGTGAGCGTGCTCCAAACGTAGGGGACTCAATGAGATGAATTAGTTGTATATCTCATTATGTAACGTGGACACAACACCTCGTTTTCTGGCACAATGACGAATTCATGCAAGTAGTGAAACTTTTTGGCATGAATTCTCTCTACGTAGGTGATTATGTTTGAGTCATGCAAATCGTTGTAAAATATCCCAATCTCCACAATGTCTTTCAATGTTCTGGTCTGGAAATGCCTAGGATTGGTTTTGCTACCATGACCCGGCTTAATTGCGTTGCCTAAGATTGGGTTTGCGATCATGACCCGGCTTAAGTGCGTTAGCCAGATAGGGTTGAGACTGTTTACACCGTTACTCTTTGAGCAATACTTTTCAATTTTGATGACGTACTTTTCGGATATATACAATATATTTTAAGTACTTAACTGTATATTTAGGCGGCACACAGAATCATTGGCGGAGAGGTGTTTGGTCAACCACTCAAGTTATTGGAAATAAGCCCGGAGCAGGTGGAACACGGCCAACTTTTGGATAACAAGTTAAAAGAACTGAACAAAAATGAGGTCATTGATTTCCGTATCTACAACATATTAAGACCGATGCATGGCAGATACAGTACAACTTGGAGGAGCGTTCAGTACGTGCATTACTTCTTGACCTACGTGAAAAGTAAGTTGGAGTCGGTCGTGAGCGCAACCTTTTGATAGAACGTCTGAACACCTGAGCCGAAGGAACCTCAAACCGGGGATTTGAGCACGTGCTACTTAAAACGGGTGTGAACCATTCTCCAAACCTAAATTTTGGATTCAAATCACTTATGGCGGTGAAGCTTGTCCAAAGGTGTTTATTACTCCGATGAGAAGGAATTTCTGGGTTTATGAAGACCTGACAGCTAGACGTTCATTCATACCGGCATTGGCTTGAAAATAAGCGGACGATTAGTGCCTCATCTCGATCACTAACGAACTGTCAGCGCCGGTATCACCAAAAATAAACCAAAGAGCAAATTGGGGCCAATTTCATGGCAGTATAGGATCGTAATTAAGTTATTTTTGTGGAAGGATTTATATTTATGCTCAAAAATTGATTTCTCATTTTTGTACTGAGATTTCCGGCCCGCTTCGGGTTTAAAATTCCATTAGTTATGACCGATAAACGTCTGCCACTAACTAACAAATTTCATGTTCTTGCGGGCCTTAACACTGTCTTGTCCTTTTTCTTTTAAATCAGCAACTTGCTCTTGTTTAATTAGTCGGAAGTTGATGCGCTAAATCAATTAGCAATGAAAGTTTAGCTAATCCTCTTTGGTGGACAATCAAAGAATGGTGAAAATTGGGCAAAACCATTCGCAAGTTGGACATAAAATCAGGAAATAGAAAATGGTGGAAACAAAACTATCGCAATATAAGCAAAACATAAACAGTAAAAAGCGAAAACGTCTGATTACTGTTTACGGGGCAAAATATCAATCTTCGAAAAAGCTTTTGATTTTGGTTTGTGGGCGCGAGATCTATTCATACCTGAAATTAGACTCCAAACTCTCTTTGGTATTTTCTGTTGTTCTTTAATACGAAATCAAGGTAGGTGCCTATTTCTCTGAGCTCGAGTGTGTTACGGTTATTTCAAATAACCATCAAGCTCCAAGTTTGCGCTTTATCCTTGGATTGAGGAGAAATGTACAAGCTCAAGTGAAAAATTGAGATTTCGATTTCCGAATCCATGTTGTAGCGTTAATACAAGGTCATCAGACAGTCTTTCACCTATACCATGGTGTATCTGAGCACAGAATAAGAAACATTTCTCTTGCGTTCGCGCAAACATAGAGTGGAACATGTCAAGAATAATTTCAAGTTCGACTTTGAGTACTCGGATCAATCCCACGCCCTGGAATTTTATCATTTCAGTTTGTCGGTCCGCAAGCTGAACCCGTTTTTGACATCCGTTGAAGTCAAGCTTTGAAGATTCATTTGAGCCTTCCAGAAAGAGTACTGTATCGTGTCGATATTGCAAACCTGCGAGTCTTTTATTTCCAGTTCCAACATCATTCATATTGATGCCAGTCTGGTCCATGATAGACTTGTTCTCCTCACGAAACAAGAATTAATGTGATAATCTGTCACCCCTGGGACAGCCTCGGGTGATAAGAGAATAGTTAGAGGTGCATCAGTATTGAATCTCATTTAGAAAATACCGATGTTCAACATGCGGAGCCATTCAATGACGGCATCCAATACTGATTAACGGTAAAACGTTGCAAAAAGTTTCAGGGCCCGAGGTCTACTCTTCGTGCTTATGATTGACCCCGAAATTGTTCCTGGTACACTCTATTTTAGTGTAGCACTAACACAAGATAAACGTTCTCTTTCCTGCATTCGTGTACATCGTGGTTTACTTATAAGGCTGTTAAATTCCAACATGTATTTGAAGACGCAAGCAATAACGCTAGAAATAGAATTCCGAAATCGAAATCACAACTTTTCATCTGAAACTGTAGCTCCAATTCAAAGGTCATCAAGTGATAACTTGGACTACACACTCTCTCAACAATCACCGTAACATACTCGTGCGGAGTAAAGTACACACTTATTTCCATTTCGTATTTAGAGAAGAACGGAATGTGTCCCAAATTAGTCATTGTTCTCATTAGTGGTTGTTTTAGGACTGACAGTTTTCGTGCGGTTGCATTGGTTGGCTTGTTACGACGTGTCATTTCAAGGAAAGCAAACTATTGGACCTTTTAGCTTTTCTCGCGAATGTCTTGGGTCAACTGAACCCAGCTTGGTGCTCATCATCTGCTGTCTGTTGCAACAGTTCCATGAAATGTTTTTAAATGCGTACGTGTAATTCGTCGATTGATTTGAGGAAGAGAAAAGACCAAATTGTCAATTGGAAGGACGAAACCCATGTAAGCTGTTGTTCTTCACCGACCACTGCAGGGTCCGGTTTTATCAACGTCGTATCTTTGACTTTAAGTGACTCACCATTCATCATACATACTTATGAAGATGGTCGTTGAATGAAAGTACGGTCTGTGTGCTATATTAATCGTTTGGTGTAACTTGTGGTTCCAGCACAAAACACAACAGTCACTATCTTGGCTACGAACGGGCTTACAACCTTTGGTACATCGTTGTTTGCAATTCGTTGATAGTACGAAGCTACGTAACGGACTTTAATGTTTTGTTTGTTTCAGATCCTAGCTTCATTCTTGGAGTTGTTCTGTCAGACGCAGAGGAGCACTTTTATTACGCTTTGCATACGCGGCGCCCTCTCCAGGAAGTACGAGTGTGTTCCCAGAAGAATGATTCGAAAAGTAGCGGTAACGATCTCTCTTATACATGTAGTCCAAGAGACGCAAACGATCTTAGTTAGCATGTCTCAAAGTTCATACGTGACTGTCATTCGCAAATCTTAGTACATGCAATTAAATGCGAATGCCACCCAAACAACAACCTATTCTGTATCAATTTAGATCGAGTAGCTCCACTCGATAACGGCAGGTTCGGCTGCGTTACCTGACACCTGACGGCAGACGGAGGTGTTGAAATTATCCAATGACGTAATTGGTTTCACACGCAGTCTGTTCAGTAGTTCACAACACGGATTAGTGGTGACAGCTTATCGCTTGAATTCATCTTTTAACACCAATTAATCGTCAAAAATCGATGTAAAACCGTTAAAAACACATCGAGTTCTTGTAAAAACGTGTTATTTTATTTCTCTGTCACGGATTTACTGGTATTGGGACACATCGTAGCCTACAAAGTTCGGCAGGCCAATTTACCAAGTTCTGTAGCAGGATTTTGTGGTTTTTTCGGAGATAAATTCGAAGTATTCCTCCGTGAAATGCAGACAGGAGAACCTAGATCTGTGTTGTTAATACTTTGTGATTTTTTTGAGTTCTAAACACACAAAACGCTTGTTATCCCGGTCAGTGGCTCGGAACCCGATCATGCTCGTCGCGATAGCCGGGACTGGCACGAACATAAAGCAGCTTGAGTTGGAAACTGAACCTCCAGTTACAAAAAGACTATAATAGTGAGCCAAAGAAATAATGTGCACGTAATTATTTATGTGAATTAGCCATGAAACTGAAAATCTACTTACTTGTCGGGGGCCGCGAAGTCGGGTTCCCCTTCCACAGACCGTCATTGCAAAGGTTGTACAGTAACAATGTTTTGAATAATGTATTTATATTTCTAAATAAAGATTCCCCTAACACGTGACCATAGCATATAAAATCGAGTAATTGCTTCACAACAGCTTTCTGTCAGCGAACACTGAATTAACATGCGCTCACACGGCCTCGGTGCTCGGTCAATTACCTTTGTTGCCGGCATCAAAAGCCGGTAACGCAGTGGTTTATTCATTGCTGGCTTTTTAACACATTTGCACTTACGAGCACTCCAAGGCAATACTAATACTGTATCTAATGAGACAGACTTTGATTCGCAGTTTCCTATAAGCATTGGTTATGAGAATAATTCATTTCGAAACAAAACGCAGAATAGTAAACGTCTACACGGCAACTCACCAGGCGCCAATCCCGACTTAGTCAAGAGCTCATCCTACGAAGACTACACGGATCATTACTATATGTTTCACAGGCTACCGGTTCGAACCGGAATACGAAATACTAGAGAGGCGCCGTGAACATGCACAGGCAACGAAGCGTATGGATAGTTCTTTGGTAAACCGGAATTCGTCAGAGAAATCACTATCGACGAAATGCCGGCCACAGACACAGAGATGTTTCACGGCCTCATACTTGCTATTAACAGCGTACCTTTCATTCTTCACTACCGCGAGCCACTTCCTAAGCATTTCAGGCTCTCTAAGAAGTCGAAAAAGCGATATACCCGCTTTCTTGGCAGCTTGATAGTTCGGACAAGCGGAAACCGATGCACCGCAATATAGCGACATTCAATCTGCAGACGAACCACTGACGTCGCTGCGTCGCTTCTCACCTTCCTCACAGGTTAACGCGACACCCCTCGGCAAGGTGAGGTCAACCGTATAAGAAGCGATGTGGATATAGACGGATTAACTCGGTAAAAAAGACTAACTAAATCGGGTGGCATTCTCCTTTAAACTTATTGTCGCATGGGAATCCCCAATGATCCAACTGTATTCTCCGTTTCCAAAGTCTCTTGACTTGCTGGAAGTTTGGTCACGCACTTACAGTATGTGAAAAACCTCCGAGGGACAGTTTGAAACTACAGGAATATCCCAGGTGTCCCTCTTATATCAAGTAAAACGTTAGTGAAGTCGTTTTTACCACAATTTTTATTAGTTTGTACGCTTTCAAGTCATTTAACATCAAGGCTTAAAGTTTCCCATTTCTTTTATGAAGATTTGAAGCATATTTGGTGTTTGTCCAAATAAGAAGGCCCACGTTGCTTTTTAAGATGCCTTTTGGCGAAAATTGTTGCCTTAAAACTGACGGGACTATGTTTTCAAATAATTCTCCTGCACCCAGTAGGCCCATATGAAGTTTGTAAATGTGAACACAAAAGCCGTGTGAGTACTAGAAGCTTGTATGTACAACCCCATTACAAACCAATGCTACTCACAAGTGCTACTTACTGGCTCTTACAATTTTGCATAATATGGTTTTCAAAGAATTTTTACGAAAAGTGGAATTTTTGATCTTCACAAAAGCTTAAGAACATACTTGCCTTATAACATAGTTACCCCCTGTTCTCTTCACTTTTCCTAAGCAAAATTTCGCAATCCGAAGTAAGTGAAACCTGTCATTAAAATACGTCTGGTTCCGCTTCCACCAGAATAGGATCACGAGGTGTGCTCTCGTTTCTAAATCAACCAATGGCATTCAAGTAAAAACTAGGTCATAGGTTTATACAAAAATAATTTTGGGTGGTCTGATTCACGGTGTACCAGGCGTGCGCAGGCCGCTCATGTGGGCCCATTGCACTGATCACCTGGAACCATTTTTGTGCTTTATAAATAAGTAGTTTAAACCAAGCAGATGAGCTATAAGCTTTACTCAAGGGTCTAGCGGTGTGACACCAAACCAATACCTCGAATAATGAAAGCGAGCACCTATCACACTAGGCCACACCAGGTCGTTAACTTTTGGCATCTTTGCACAAATCACATCAACTTAAGGTAGTATTACGCAACGATAAAATAGCGTCGAGAGCAAGACATTTGTGTGAAAAATGTTGACATTTCTGCATATACTGTCGACTTCTCTCACTAAATTGACCTTTTCTGTTTTGGTAAAGAAATGGTGCTGTTTTTGCTTCATTTAGACTTTACAACTAACACTGGCACAACTTTGTAAAATTTGTGGAAAAGTGTGTTCCAAGATTTAACAACGTTGTCGAGCGTGTCTACAAATAGTTATTTACAGACGGCTTACGTGTCTATAGCAACCCAGATCACGTCCCACAACTAACTAGCCAAGTGTCTTTGAATGACTGTTATCAGTTTCACCATATTGCTTCAAAACATTTAGCCTCCAACATGTCTTGCCACGTCAGTGATTAGCATGCAAATATTTTTTTTTTTTTAGAAGAAAGATCCTGTGTGGTGATCGGCTATGATGCGTTTTGCAGCCTAGGACATTACTTCCGGGCATCCTCAGAGGAACTGTCACGCTACCTGAAACAAAGTACGTACCAACTCTCAGAAAACACAAAATGTGGATATCTTTCTCTGTCAGCACAGCATGTCTTTAAAGGTTTTAGGTGACTCATAATCCGAACCCTAATTGTTTGTTCCAGTGATTTTGAAATGATGGCGTTTTACATTTTTTCCCTAAAGCCCCAAATAAGATTAGTAATTTATGATTCGAAAGTTATAATGCTCACTTAACTATCGTGGCTTAAAACTGAGTTTCTCGCTTAGATTCCAGAAACAGTTCAAAAAAAGATTCTTGCCGTCATCAGTAACAGATTTTTTGCAACACACCTGACCTTCAAAACCTTCCAGAAGTTGGTTTAATTGTATAAAGAGAGTGTGAAGGGAAATGTGCTTCTGCGCAAATTCCCTACAGTCCACTTGGTATTTCGATTAAACATTTGCATGCTTACTAATTGCCAAAACAGTTGCCGCTGGTCCTTTGCGATTCAACATTTTTCAGTTATTGAAAGTGGAGTTCTTGATTTTTGCTCTTTCATGTAGAGAACCGTTCTTCTGTGCACACTTTCTTGCGCCAAAATTCCCACTTTACATTTCTCAAATTTCCGCTGACAAATTGAGGGTAGCGCATATCGTCCTCGTTTTTGCGATTCAGCCGTAATTTGCTGAATTTTAACGTGTTTATAATTTTCCCGCGTCCATGTTGTGAAATGTTTTTCTTGGCGCAGCTCCATTTTATTTTGTGTTTAAACCGTATTTTCTTGAATTTCGGCCATTCCTGGATATGATCTTACCAAACTCTCAAAATATTTGTCTTGCGGACTGCACGCCTATTTCCCTTTCCTGTTTTGCTCGCTTTCTCCCCTTCTCTCCATGTCTCCCTCTCTCTCTCCCTAGAAGGGTCAGAGTCTTTGGTGTGCCCCAACGCCACCCTTCAAGACTTTACTTGGCATCATCTGCACTTGACCAATTCCCTAGACGAAGTATGGCGCAATGCCTCTGGATATAACGCTAGTGATATCGCTCGCATAATTTACTGTACTGATCAGGGCTTTCACCGAGTCTTTCCCGAATCCAAGGTTCCAGAATATATACTCGACAGATTTACAAGGATGGGGACCAGAGAACTCAGGTATTCCGTTATTCAAATTTATGCGGTCAATGGCAAATTGATACCTCAAACATCGGCTGTTTGCGGGAAGAAATAATATTTCCAATTGCTCGGTGGAAGCTGCTTAACTGTTGATCAAGGTAAGTCTTAGGTAAGGGCTCAAAAGAATGCAGGGTCTACAGCTTGCAGTTACACGGAACCCTTGTAAAACGTGATAGTATTTTTTACGAAAATGGTGGCGAGGGAGGTCTAAAATGCTGGAATGGAGTATGAACATTTTCGCTACCGAAAGTGGAGGTAAAAATAAGGACGACCTAGGGAACCTAAAAAGTCCCGGTCCCCATAGTTTCTTGTAGTGTTGGGTACTGGCGCTGTCTGAAAGACCTGAAACGTTCAACAATTCAAAAGCTTTTATTTACTATATTGCGGTCGGTGAAGCTAACCTTCACGTTTTAGGTATAGATGGTGGTTGCAAGCCATTTCAAACAAAGGCCAACAGCTGACTGTCACCAGCGTTACGTCTGACGACTACAGTAGTGACAAGAGCTTAGGGAAAATTGTGACCTTGGCCAAAGTCATCTTCAGGGGTGATAACAAGCACAGGTTTTCGATAGATAGTTGTTACAACAGTAAGTAAGGAAAAATCCTGCGGTAGTTATGTGAAACTTAACCTCGTTTAAATATTAAACCTCCTTGCAGAGCCACCAACAGTTTTTGTTCTTGTTTTAAGAGATTGCACTTTGTGTTTGTTCTATAATTGCGCGTGATTCCACCATTGAACGAATGGGCTTAATTGAATGCTTCAACAGAAAGATAACCACTGTTTACATGATTTGATCAGGTTTGAAGATTGCTACTCGGTTTCAAATAATTAGCATTGAGCGGGTCTATAATATTGTACACAATATACTACATGATTTATGATTCACGTGTAGGCTGTGTGATGCTCTTACATGTGTATTAAAATTTCATTGTTTAATCATGATCATTTTAAGAGTTTCTGCATGAAATGATAAGGCAGAACCTAGAAATCTGGGAACATGACTTGTCACGAAGTTGGTGTCGTATTATGGTCTTTTGGGTGACCTAATGAAAGTCCAGACTTTCTTCATGAAGACAACGAAACAAGCAAATTTGTCTCAACTTGTTCGTCCATCATGCTCAGAACATTAGGCATATTCCGGCTTAATACAATTCTTTAGAAATATCTGAACAAAAACAAACACACAACTGTATGCAGTGATGTAACTCAATTCACTACAGACCAAAGCTAACGTAAATCACAAATCCTTAGTGTTAATTATGTTTTGTTTTTGTTTACCACTTCCACTAATTGATAGTGCAAGCACCTAAAAATTAGAGGTCTCGTCAAAATCCTACTTAGCATGGGATAGTGTAAAAAGATACCAACAGGTCTTAAAATTTCAGGCTACTGTGCAGGAATCCTGGGTTTTCTCGTCCACAGCGTTAGTCTAAAACGATCCAGCTGCTGAGACAGCAGATTATTAAATCAAAGAGTGTATCAGTTACTGGAAGTGTCTCAGATGTTCATCACATGTCAAGGCTTTTCAGCATCTCAGCACTGACACTAGCATTGAACATACATTTCATGTACGTCGCACGATTTGTTTGAAAAGAATTGTGAGCGGACGGTCGAGATTAATTAAGTGGTTATCTCGAACCAGGCTATCGACGCACCGAAAGCTATTCTCACCGATCGGTTACAAATAGCGGGGCCTGCAGGGGAAAAGTGACAGAAGGACAATTTTACGGCAACTGATAATTTTTTAAGACTAAAAGTATGCCAGTTATTAATCATTACACCTAGGTGTGCAAATAAGCTGTACGTCAAAAAATCTGCGTTATGTGATGGTCTTACTTCTGCCTGAAGTTCTCGTGCAGTCTTAAACTAGGTAAGGATTCAACCTTCTTCCCTTTAGTGTAAGTCGCAGTGGAAGTTGCTTGTCTAAGCGCATGCATAATGCACTAACCAATAACACCAAGGTCGTAACTACTGTGATGTGTGCAAAGTTTTGGTATTAGTTTAGGAATTGTCATGGTTATACAGAGCCGAACCTAACAGCATTCGGTATTGCTACGACTATTACCAAAGTCGAATGTCGGGCTGTTCACCATAACATGTCACTGCAGATGGTGATGTGAAAGTACATGTATATGATGTCATTCTTATTGAAACCACAAAACCAATCTGATACACCGCTTGTCAGTCTCTTTGCAAGTGATCCTTAGACCAAAGGCTTGTTCCTTGAGGGCAACCTTCAACTTTGTGTAGGATTTTTTTATCCCCGAGGACCCAAGTCCCTAGTTTAATTTCGCTCATTTCACAATTCGTGTTTGTTATACTTTGCAGAACCATACGGCACTTCCTGCCCCTGTACGTACTCCAGTGACTGCATTTCGCATGCCTGCTTGCCCTGCTCGGCAGGCTTCAGAAGTCGTTATTTGGGGAGCGTTGACAGCCAGCCAACGTGCAATCGCCAGCGTTTCTGTAAGGATGACGTAGAGGGCGTGGTTGCCGTGGACGTGAAATACGAAGCGTTCAAGAAACTGAAGGAAAACGCTCAGAAACAAATCGTTGGTTTCAAATGTGAAGAACGGTTTGTGTATTGCATCCGGTTCACATGCTGACTAAAACGCTCGCGTTTTCGCTAGCAATTCTCTCATAGCAAAAAGGGCAGTATTGTGAAGATTAGCAAGGCTCACATTTGCTGGCGCTTTACCGGATGTTTGAGGTACACCAAAACTAATGGCGTTTTGGGTAGCACTTTTGTAGCCAAACGGCTTACTTCAGAGGACAAACATGCACAGGGGTCAGCGACATTTGGTATACTGTCACCTTTATGATTTGTGGTACAGAGTGAACGTGTTGTGGCATCAATATTAGTTTATGAATGCCTAGGTCCCGATAAAAGAAATTCAATGCAGTCCAACATTGCTGTTTCGCCGAGAACTCGTCTGTCAGGCTAAAATGCCAGCGTTTTTGCCAGTGAATCTGCTTATGTTTTCGCCACTCATGATCGCTAGTATTAGAAGGTTTTTTGACGCAGGAGAGTCTAAATCTTCGGATTGGTAGTAATTTTGAGATGTTTTGATTGAGTTATTGATATATCTGAACTTAAATCACTTCGAATACTAACACCACCAGATAATTCATTGGTTTGGAGCATGATGGTGGTAGGGATGAACAACTTCCGTCAAAACAGGCGCTCATTCAGTATTGTTCTATGGAACACGATTAAAGAAGTGCTACCTTTCTGATATGTTATGACAACTGGTAACGCATGGTTCTAAGCTCTAGTATGTAGCTTTTCCAGAACTGTATTGGAATGATGGAAGAAGTTCTTCTATTCTTGCAAAAACTGAAAATTGCCTCAGAATTTTGCAAACTGGTTGTCACTTGTGTTTTCGCCAGTGTGCGAGGTGAATCTGTTCCTGTTATCAGGGTCAAATTTGATACGGATAGATTCCTTGCACTTCAGCTTCGAATATGACGACTACCTGTTTATTATGGAAGTATTATCTCAACCACTTGCAGGATACGTTTTAGAAAAACATCTGTACGGATGAATTGACCACACAGCGTAAAGCCTATGGGTCAGTTTGGATAGCCTTTTTGCCTTGTTAGTTTTTGTCAATTTTCGCCTAGAATTTTAATGGGCTCGTTTAGCGGGAAGGAAATGAATAAAATTGAGCACATTGGTATAATGTTAGGGAAATGTTAAACATTTCTAAAAAACACCGCAAACAATTTGTGCTGATGACCTGGTGGCTGACATGCACAAAGTCCAATATGGCCGCTGCAGAAAACGAAGATTGACATATCTCGGCTATTATTATCTCTAGAACATATTGTAATACCATGTTTTCAGTAATTTTGGGGATGAAGAGTTCATTTTTGGTGTTAGTTTTATGTTTGGGGCCATTTAAATCTGTGTATACTGTCTGTAGACTGAAATTGCCAATCGCCTGGCCCCGCGCAGCTACACTCTTACATCTATTGATTACATTATTCTTCTTAATTGATATCGGGCCGTAAGTGAGCCATTCTCAATGACACTTGAGACACTCGATTTTCAAGTATCTTCATATGGAGCTAACGTATCATTTTTTCTTAGTTTACCGTATGAATGATAAGTTTTGAACAATTAACTCAGCTCAGCAAGTGCAATCATAGAGTTATTTTGTTGTTTTATTAGAGCAACTAGATAATTTATTTGAAAAATGAAAAACGCGTTCATTGGGTCAATTTTAGCTCTAGTTTGTTATCATTGACAACAAACAATCTCACTGAGCAATTTTATAAATCAGCATGCTTGGTAAAATCGAGAAAAATAGCTCTTAGTATTTTATACTTTCTTGTGTATTTTTCATGGACATATAAAAATTTAACTTTTGCACTAAATTTTTACTTTTTGAAACACGTCGTTTGTTTATAACTGTGTTTTATGACGTCTCGTAAATGACACAACATGTCCCGTAAGTGAGGGGCAAGTGATATTGTGACGTTGGCTATTATTTCTGACCACCAATACTTCAGGAAAAACTGATATGAAATAATGAGGAATAGTATACTTATTTAAGTCTATATCTTGTCACCTGTATGAGTTGATGTAACTGATTACGTAATAAAATGGCAACAGAATATAATTCAAGCGTCTGTGTTGCAAGAAGGCACGTGGAGACTTTTGTAACATAACTCACATTTACTGTACTGGTACTGTAAATCCAAAAGTTTTCACTCAACATTTTTACATTTGCTATACAACTGTGCCTGACATCTAACACGTCACAAGTCAAGTAAATGACCACTTAATGTAGATCTAATTCAAGCGCTGACAATTAGTCTTAAGACTGTTAAGGTTAAAAACTTTTTAACGGCAATGTTAACTCGGCTTTAAACGTCGTAAAGAGAAATCAAGGTAGTCCAGTAATTCATCTGACGTCTTGAACGCTCTCCAGCCTTCCCAGTAGGTGCGAGGTTCAGGACGAGCTTCAGGATGTCATCTTTCCGTAGCCAAATCTCGTTTCCTTCGGCCACATAAACAATCCACTCATTTTACTGGACGGCTGCAAGAAGTTGACTTCCACAGGCAAGTCAACATCATCTGTGTCCACGACTTGTCCGAGATATCAGCGACCTTCATATTTACAAACAAAATCGCCTTGCTTCTCTTGTATCTTGACTTCTTTGGTCTCAGTTAACACTCTATTGTTTTCTTGTCTTTCGACTTGTACTTCTGTCAGTTCTGACACTGGTACGAAATACCCGTAACTCATTCACGTTCTCTTCTAAGCCGTTCATCACCAAGGTTTGCCTATTTACGGGCTCTGTAGACTATTCCTTCATTCGCTGCGACTTGGATTTTGGCATTCCGCAACGCAAACCAAGGTGAAAAACTCTAATTAATAGTTATTAAGTAAAATAAAAAGATGTAATCCTTATTTTTGCAAGGTCAGCTGAATTAAGTCATGTATTGTCACAGATAATAATTTAATTACTACTTAAAAATGAAATGAATTTGAGTGAAAATAAAACAAATCACTTACGGGACACTGGATGTCATTAACGTGACATTTTTTACGAGAACTTAGTAAGACCAACGTCACGTAAATTCTAATCAAAGTATGTTTCACAGGAAGCATTTCGTCTCTTATTTTTGTACGTTAATAACAACCCCAAAACATGAGATTTATAAAAGTGAGATTACTGAAAACTTATCAAAAGGTCCTGCTGACTTCTTTAGCGAGTATTTTCAGACAGTATCAATGCCGGCTGAAGCGCACGTGCTCGTTCTTGAAAATTTGACCTCTATTCATGTCATACATGCCAATAGTAGGTGAAATTAATTTGACTTGACCTAATTATAAAATTGTTGTCCCGTAAATGAAGGCTCGTAAATGATAAGCAATCAGTTTCAAAGGCCAACATTTTTTCCTAAATGTCCTCCAAAAACTTTTAAAACTGTGCATTGATTTAGAAAATAACCATAGCATTGTAGAGTTATTTTAATTTCCACATCTTCATTTTAATCAAAGCACTATTGTTGAGTTCATGCACGTCTCGTAAATGATTTCAAAAAAATTCCACCGCGCTATTTGAAAAGCAGTGCCACACAGCCACTTTCAGATGAGGCGAAGGTTTAAAAAATTAAAGCCATCGCCATTTTTTGTGTATTACAAATTATTGCTCGCGAATTCACTAAAATGTCTCTTGAAACTTTATTTACCAAAACACAACAATGAGATCTCCTAAATGATTTGAGATTTGGCTTCACTCAGTAAACATGGTGGAAATTTAAATTTATTTTTGTTTATGAAAAACACTGGCTTTCTCTTCGGAATATGTCTCGCAGAGTTTCCAAAACTTAATTATTCCTTTCGATAGGACAAGTTACTATAACAAAAAAGAGCCTGTTTCTACGTTGTCGTTTTTTCAGCTTCACGCAATCTTATGGAACCCTAAGCTACATGGTGCATTGTGACACCTACCATGTAAAGTGTAGCCGGTCATAAGACACAGCACCCACAATAGACATATTCTTCTTCATTTTAAAAGTCTTTTGGCGTCGTTTCATGACTTCGGACACTCTGTGGTGAGCTGAACATTTGCTTCACCATTTGTCGCGATTCATTGAGAATGAATGATGTAACATGTTGGAAGCTAACTTTTTGTCGAAAATGATGTACCTTTACGATTAGGAGTGAACTTGAAGTGCCTTTATGGTAGTGCAGAAACAGCTAAAACATTACTAATGAATGAAGCAAAATACCACAATGGATGCCGAGAACGCTTCCGCTCATACAGCCAGAATTGGACGAAAGTACCAGGAAAGACTGTGATAGCGAAGATAATGTTAAGTGATAAAAACCTCGTCAAGTATTAATGCACTCCTCCATCACACCAATTGAGTGCGAATGCCTGCTGTGAGAATTTTCTTGACGATGGACAAACATAGAGAGCTAGAAGTCGAGACTGTAGCAGAAACGCCAGAAGATGGGCTACACAGTCCAAGAACAGCGTGGTACTCGTACGTTTAAACCCGACCTAGCTAGTAGCATTTGTGGAATTTACCCATTGCACCTTCAAGCTTGCTGACTTGCTGATGATCGTCGTCTGGAGTGGATTGTTGTTGATGTACAGCCAATAACAAACACGTTATAGAAAAGCTAGGGTCTAATTTGTCTGAATACTCAATGGCTCGTGATGTTAAGATCTGTCATAAAAAGCCACTTAGTGGCACTGTGGCAGAGACTGAAAATCTCAAGGTTACTGAGGACGAGGCTAAAAAGATTTCTGAAGTTGGCGTTCAGCCTCGTAAATTTATTCTTCTACCACATGTACCATTCAATGGATCATTGAAGTCGAACTGTTTCAGTTAGCCAATTCCCAAACATCCTATGACTCTTCTAGATGTCTTATTCCAGGGTTGAGCTTTTTGAGGAGAAAGTGGCTGCAGACCACGAAAGCATCGGGGGCAGAATGAGAGTTGCCTGCCCTATGTCTCAACTTATATGCACTTATGCCGCAAAACAAGCCATCAAAGCTGTTACTCTCTATCAACGTAAGGACAGCGACACACATCCTTTCCACTGTATGTGTAATTGAAGCTGAATGCCAATGGTCATCAGAATGGAAACAGTTTCATAAGTTCGGCATCTTAGTGGCTTACGACCGTCAGAAAGAAACTTGGTCTATCTGTGTCAAAGCGCAGTTAAAAATATTGATTAGTCTGCTGACATTGACATTTCTCTAACCATGCATGCAGCTGATATCTCCAGTACCAAACTTTCTGATGACTTTCGCTATTTTCCCATACATTGATAAGTTTGTTGGAGATCTCAACCTTCAACTAATTCCAGCTGTGACAGCCAAAACTTCGTTTACTGAAAATCCAGGGGTTCTTGATGAAGCGTAGCTCAGTCATGTGCACAATGTTTTTCGTGAACTGGAAGGACAACCTATTACACAAACATCCTGAAACTTGACTCACTCCATATGTGACATCTTGCGCGCTAATGCACGGTAAGAACTATGTGACCCATTCTGAGAATGATGCAAGGAAACTTCTGTTTACCCATGGCTTCAAGAATCTGGAATCACTACCGCCAACATAGCATGCCGAGCGAGCCCTGCTCACAGCAGCTTTTTTTTAAGCATACCCTTGTCAAAAAACCCAGATTTCAAACCACGTAAATGGGGATGCTGAACTAACCAGTGGGTGCCATACAGGAGACATCTGGATGATGTAAGCCAGTCATTTTCCCTACTTCTTCGTTGTGGTTGTGTGGTTGCCTGCAAAGGCAATTGTAAGTGACATTGAGCAGGACTCCGGTGTAGCACCAGCAATTACTCTTAAACTTGACATTTTCATCTTTCTCAATCTCTTGTTGATTTATAATTACATAATACAAACTGGAAGCCGGCAGTAGATGGTACAAAAATCTGTTCATTCAGTTAGTAATAGAGTATCTCTGTTTCTATATGTCTCAGTCTATAAGTGTTATCACAGCCAACTGGACAAGTCCTGTTTTGTGCAAATCTGGTCTAAGAAAATGGTGATTTTATGATTTTGTGCAGCAAATCACATCGAGATACCCTTTAGATTAACTGAGCAATGTCTATGAGGACGAACATAAATTTGAGTTATTTGTAAATGAAATTTGTAATTGCCCTCAAAACATAAAACATCAGAAAAGAATTCCTACCCCCAAAAACTATCGAAAACAGGGTATTTCAATATGTTCTAGAAGTGATAATAGCCGAGATAAGTCAATTTTCGGCAGTGGTCATATTGGAGTTTGTGTATAGCAGCCACCAGGGGGCTAGCACAGTTTATTTACTGTGTTTTTTTAATTTCTTTGCTTACATCTAACATTGTACTAAGTTGAAAAAATTGTCAAAAGGTGCTCAATTTTTACATATCTGCACATACGCCATTCCCGCTAGTTGGCTCGAGCTAAGTAATGACAGTGGATCAATGAAATCATTTTTCTGCCTATGACACTAGACGCGCTCCTAAAATTATCGCATGGTCAGCGATTGCCGACTTTTCAAAATTTGGTTGCAAACCTGCCCACCCGTATCGAGTAAAATATTTTACTATCTTTGCGTCTTTTTGTATTCTTAAAGACGATATTCAGAAATTCTTGACGTTTCATCAATGTCCCTGGCTAGATACCTAGTATATATGATTTATTATTCCTCAGGTGTCTTCGAATCCACATTTGTCCATTGGGTCGATGTAACGAACACGTTTTTCAGAACTCTGAAAGGCTTCATATTCGAGGATCTGTTATACCTGTTATGAGTTTGTTCTTTGGGTAACCCAAAACTGACCCTGTCAGGGGGATAATAATATCGCTAAGAAAAACGGAGTCTCATGATAATGGAACGTTTGTGGCCATCTGTATAATTTTAAAAAAGTGGATCACATCCACCTCTTTACAACCTGTCACCGCTTGAAATTTTTTTGTTTCAATTTAAGGAGTTGTGGAACGATAACACACAAAATTTCTCGCACCTTGGGTTCGCCCAGTAATAATAGTGAAGGGTCAATGTACCAAGGAAAGCAGTGCTACCATCGACCTCCAGACTCGGGCAACACTGCTGTACCTCAATCCGTGATGGTGCGGTCGGGATCAGTGCATACATGGTTTATTTTTGTATTGTAGATGCTACATTATTGACGGAAACACACACATAGTGGTGGGTGGAGACTTAGATCAAATACCTAGTTACCACAGGAACATATACGAGGAAAGATCAGTCAGCTCTTACGAGGGGTTCGCCTTCAGAGATCTGATGCTAAAAAGGATAATTTCCCAGCAAAGCACGTTTAGGCAGAAGAAAGAGTGTACGCATTCTGCACGCTGCAACTTGGTAATCATGTAACGACTGCTTCCTGTTATGACGGGCGTTTGAGTTATTCCTTTTGAAGGCGGACGAAGTAGTCAAGACTGAAAATAAATATACATAAAACTGATACGTGTAAGGATTTACGCAAAACTGTATTCTGCACTTGTAAGAATATAAACAAAACAGTAAAATACATGTAAGGAGATACACAAAACTATGATACGTGTAAGGATATACACAAAACTGTACAATACTTGTAAGGATATACACAAAACTGTACAATACTTGTAAGGAGATACACAAAACTGTAAAGAACGTGTATGGAGATAAACAAAACTATATGATACTTGTAAGGATATACACAAAACTGTATGATACTTGTAAGGTCGAGGATTGGCAATTTAGGAGTGGCCGACAAAAATCTCACCGTAACAAATACGTGTTGGATAATTGTCGTCTGTACCCGGCTCTGATGAAACAACGATTGCATTAATCTAAACGGCTGCGTCAATCGGCCATCAGTACTCAAACCCAATATTTTCCCTTGGCAGATCAGGACAAAAGTTATCAACCTGACAAGTTTTATTGTTGCATGACGTCAGGTGCATTTTTCAACAATAACAACGTGACACGTGATAATGCGACGTCATTGTTGCTATACGGCGTATGACTACAACTGGGCCCAAATTTACAGTTCATCAATCCACACTTCACGTTGTATGGGTATTAATTTTTTGTTCTATAACTCAAATTTTGCGCGTGCAAAAAAGCCATAAAAACCACTGTCGGTAATTATGGGTTACAGTTTTTAGCGCGCAGTTTTCGTCGTCTTCTATTCTGTTGACAGTAATTGCTTGCTCTTCTATGCTGTGTGGCCCATAATACAATGCACAATTCGGTTTTTATTTACTGTGCTGTTGGCGTAAAAAATCGTTGACCCATTATGTGAAAAAATACCACTTGATCCTTGAGTGCACCAGAACTGATGCACTACATGCGCGCACACTGCTTAAAATACAGGGGGCTTGAATTTTTCGATATCCGGACCTTTTACTGAAAAAAATCAACCAGGACCAAAAAACGGGGCCACTAGGTTCAGGCCTGCCAATCGTGCATCCGTAGACTTTGTGGACTTTTGTCTTGTTTACCTGGACATTTTGTTTCACCTTGGCGGACCTTTTTGACCAATTCGCCAAATTGGCCTCCTTAGGTGCGCCCATGCACTACAACATGTTTTTTGATTTTGGTGTGCGTATGACCAGTAAGCAACCATTATCAAAACTAAGGGATTGAAACTAAGCTTAAACTGCAAGGCACTGATACGTAGATTATCAAGTCGTTTGTCGAGCATACCATGTTGGAGTACGAGCAGCGTCGTCGTCATTTAGTTTTTTTCGAGTGTTCGTGTTCTCATTCTCATTTGAACAGAGTAGAGCCTTTAATCTTTAGCGTAAAAGATGGTAACAGAATCACATAGAGTTTATCCGATTATATGCATACTGTACGTTGATTTCTGCCAGGTTCTTCACAGTAGTTGTGGCCTTTGGTACATACATGGCAAGGGGTGGGGGGGGGGCACAACGTGATAGACTAGCAATGCGAAGTATCGGTCAAAATTAATTTAAAATGTACAACCATGCCAAACTGGGATGTTGTGACATATTTTCGCACTGGGTACATATTATAGACATTTCGTAACTTAGGTGTTCACAGCTAGCACCCAGTGCAATGTGCTGAGTTTAAACAGTGTGGACCATTTAGCCGACAGGTGTGGGGAAAGTTCGCCCATGACCTGTTAAGTAAACGTTAGGGGAGGCAATGATAGATAGAAGCCATTTTAGGTGAAATCACCAGTCAAAAATGGAATCATTTAAATGAACTGCCAATGTATGTATTAAGAACGACCGTATTGTTTGATACCCAGCCTACGTCATAAATCTAAGATCACCATCCACATTCTTAATCGTGATATCTATTACACATGCAATTCCCTGAAATGCTTACAAAAATGCTGATTCCAGGATCTTCTCTTCCACGTGGCCGCGACCAGAAATGTGAAGATGAAATTACCCGTTAAAACGTGTTCAGTGAGGCGGATTTACTATGTTGTTGATGCTGGAATTATGAAAGATTTGACAGTAACAGGTAATATAAGATATCGAGCCTTTGTAAATTTTTTCAAAAAACAAATAACGGTGTTGTCAGAAGCAACTGAAAATGGCATTGGTACAGTGTCAGTAACAATAGTATTCTCTGTTTCAATACCCAAGGTCACGAAGGAATAGATGATACACCTGCACACACGACTATATACACACATCAAGCAGTAATCAGCAATTAGTCGAACTTCAAACTAGTGTGCTCAACCGCAAAACCAAACGTCCCGTGATGGTGCTATAGCCAGTTGGCCAGAGATTATACACAACGACCGGACTTCCTCAGAGACTCGCTTTCAGTGTCTCGAAGGATTCAAGTGACATCTAGTGCTTAGTTTTCGTAGCCGTTTGTATGTTATGTTCAATATTGGCGATTTGTTCGACCATTGAATTTGAGCACAGTCCAACTTATTTACATCCGCCCAATCATTTTTTAAGAGCGGTCAACCAGTTTTGATGTACCTGTTTAGAGGAGTGGGCACCAAGTTAAATCACGACCATTCGGTGTTGCAGTCTACTCAACTGGTTTGAAGTCCGACCAGTTGTTGATTACCCACTTGTACTTGATTCATAAGCAAAGTTCGCTATAATTGCATGGACTGTAGGATTACACATATAATCTCTAGAAAGGTGGCAGTTGTAAAACGAATGAATTGAGAAACTGTCGGTAATGGTTATCTGGATGATAAGGAACTCGGTTGAAGATGAGTTGCACTTCGGATTCTCCCAGAACAAACTTGTTTCTGAATTTTTTCTCTTGAAGCATTAAAGCTACTATGCCAGCATGTTTTCCCTGAAAAGTTTGACACTTTTAAGTCGGCACACGAGCGTAGATGCACGTGAAGTCACATTCGTGTTTGATTTATAAATTGTTATTGTGTTGTTGCTGCTGCTGCTGCGAATTTTGTTGCTACTGCTGCGAATTTTGTTGCTACTGCTGCTGCCACTACTATAAAAAATCTACAAGTCATTCAGAGGACAAAGCTATACTTGCACTTGAATGGAATATGGAGCATATATCAACAGGTAGTTTAGAAGACGACCCTTGTAGTGGCACTGGCACGTATTACTTCGCGAAGGTACCGGACCTTGCCTTGTACGTACTGAAGGTTAACGTGACTAACCCAAAGAAGCACTTTGATTTTAACTGCCATATTATGAAAAGGTGAGTATTGAGGTCAAATGTCGTTCACGTTGAGCTCGAATGAGTTTAATTAGAGATTTGGAGTAATGTGGAGGCGTATTCTGCGAAAAGCAAGACCTTGTAAACTCAAACTAGAAAGATTATTGTCACGGCGTGGCAATAATGGGCTCTGCGCATGCGCATTACTGGAATTTTTTGAGAAGTTACTGACAGCAACCCGTTTACGAAAAGGAATTCTTTAAAATTGTAGGAGAAATTACATGTTAATATTTTGATGACCTTTCCACTAATTGACCTCTTCCGGTGCATTATGAACCCCGATCAGGAAATAATTGTAAACTCGATTTAAAGTGTGGTTAATGCTAAGAATCACAGTTGTCTTACTTTAAGCACTTCAGAATACAAGATGAATGAATTGGTCAAACTTTCAGAAGAAAAATGATTCTAATAACCCCATGGGTGCACCAAATGATCTGAAAATTTAGAATTCACACTCAATCGCATTTAGAAAACAGATATGCAATATTGAAGTCTCTAGCTCAAAATTTTAGTTTGCACTCAATGACCTTTGACCTTCTTTCTGAATGGTTCGGACTATTGCGTAGTAAAGTAGGGTGTTCAATTGGCATGTTGAGTTACACCAGTGTGCAGAAATTGAAAAGAATTTCTTGAAAAACGTAAGATATAACATTTTGAACGTTAGATGACCTTTGCACTAATTGACCCTATCCGGTGCATTATAAGCGTCTTTAGGAGAATTATTGCAAAGCCCATGAAAAATGTGTTTAATGCTGAGAATTACAGTTGTCTAACGGTTAACACATCAGAATACTTAGTGAATGAAAAGTTCAAATTTTCAGGAGAAAAATGCACCTAATGACCCCATGTTTGCACTAAATGACCTGAAACTTTGGATTCCGAATTGAATTACCTGTGCCAATCAGACCTGTGAATTTGAAGTGTCTAGCTCAAAGTCTTAGTTTGCACCTAATGACCTTTGACCTGTTTAACCTGATTGGATGACTTGATTACTTAGAAAGTAATTTTCAAATTGCTTTTTGAAATAAAGAAGGAGTAGAATTTTGAAAATTACATGACCTTCGCACCAAACGACCTCTACTGGAGCAATATGGAATATGATTATATAAGGAATCATAATTTACATACTGTCAAAAATTATATGCTGAATTTAAAGACCGTACCCGCACCCAATTTGGAGTTATTAAGACTCAAAATTGGTCGGAAGAAGAATAAGAATAAGAAGAATAACATTGAAGAAAACCCAGGAACAACAGTACTCTGCGCTTGCAGGAGCAGAGTAATAAGAATAAAATTGAAGAAAACCCAGGAACAACAGTACTTTGCGCTTGCACGCGCAGAATAACTAGAAAGATTATAGTCACGGCGTGACAATAATGGACTCTGCGCGTACGTATTACCGGAATTGTTATGGTAAGTTGCTGACCACAACCCGTCTATCAATATGAAAACAAATTCTATAAAACTATAGAAGAAAATACATGTTGATAATTTGATGGCGTTTGCACTAATTGACCCTTGCTAGTGCATTACGAGTCCTGATTAGGGAAGGAACGTAAACTCGATTAAAAGTGTGGTTAGTGCTAAGAATCAGAGATGACTTACTTTATGCACTTTAGAATACAAGATAAATTAATTGGTCAAAATTTCAGAAGAAAAATGCCCCTAATGTCCCCATGTTTGCACCAAGTGAAGTGGTACTTTATAATTCAAACTCAATCGCATTTACTAAACAGATACGTAAATTTGAAGTCTCTAGCTCAAAGTCTTAGTTTGCACTTAGTGTCCTTAGACCTATTTTCTCTGATTGGATGGCCGTATTGCTTTGTAAGGTAAGGTATTTAATTGGGATGTAGGTTTACACCAATGTGCTGGGCTTGAAGAGAATTCCTTGAAAATGTATGAAAAATAACCTATTCAAAATTAGATGACCTTTCCACTAATTGACCCTATCCAGTTAATTAGAAGCCCTTTTAGTAGAACGATTACGAAGTTTGTGAAAAGTATATTTGATTCTAAGAATCACAGTGGTCTAACAGTTGACACGTCACAATACTTGGTGAATAAAAATGATCAATTTTCAGAAGAAAAATCCACCTAATGACCCCATGGTTGCACTAAATGACCTGAAGCTTTATATTTTGAATTATATTACATGTACCAATCAGACTTGTGAATTTGAAGTGTGTAGCTCAAAATTTTAGTTTGCACCTAATGAACTTTGACCTGTTTAACCGGATTGTATGACTCCATTACTTAAAAAAGAATTTTTTAAATTGCCCTATTGACTGATACCACTACACCGAATTTGAAAAGAATAGCCTTAAAAATGAAGAAGTAGCATTTTGAGAATTACTTGACCTTTGCACCAAACGAACTCTTCCGGTGCATTATGGAATATGATTATATAATGAATCAAAATTTATGTACTGTCAAAAACCATATGCTAAATTTGAAAAACATACCTGCAACCATTTTGGAGTTATTAAGTGTCAAATTTGGTCGGAAGAAGAATAATAATAAGAAGAATAAGAATTAGAATGAAATTGAAGAAAACCCAGGAACAACAGTATTCTGCGCTTGCACTCGCAGAGTAACAAATGTTTTGCGAGTGTGCTCGGGGGCTTACTAACCTATCATAGCTATTGGACGTTTAGGTTGTAATGTTAAATGTGGGATTTAGTTCAACGTTTCCGTTGCGTAAGCGAATATTTTCTCTGCATGTTGAGGTCTGCCGAAGGCAGGGCAAGTAGCCTACAGTAGATGTACGTGTGGTTATTGTTGGCTACTGCAATGAAACTGTCGCTGAAAGTATGAGCAAGTTACTTAAAAAGACGAAGTACGCGAGTTGTGAATTTGTTAACCTAGCATTTGAAACACTGACCCTGTTTATTTCAATCGTTCAGATATTTCTGTGATGAAGCATCGACTAAATGCCGCTTCTGACCACATCAAACGTCGTTCTCTAAATTTTATTACAAACGGAGAAAGTGACCTTTTATTCGTCTGCACATGTACGATTTCAGTGTCTTTATTTTCGGAGACTTTGAAGAGGCCTCAGAGTTTTGCATGGGCCTGGTTTCTCCAATTATCTCACCTGGAGAAGTGACCGACAGCTGTGGATCCAACAAAGTCAATGAAGTGAATCAGTTCCACGAAAATTGTGTCTACAACAGAGCACTTTGCCGTTCTCCATCGTCGACAGGAGCGCTGTTGGCGCTATGTGTTGTGCAGTGTTTGGAAAAGTTACAGGTTAAAAGTGTAGTATAGATGTGTTTGTTTTGAGCTTTCTCGTTATCACATGCTTCGTTATACGTGGGATCAATACCGGGCAGCGGAGCTTAGACGACGTTTTTTTGTTGTTTCTTTCAGAACCAAATGTGTGATCTCCGCACTTATTGATTTGACGTACAAGTAGTACTCGAACTTGTTAGTTATGAGGAAAGGGGAAAATTGTATGGCAAATCGTTTAAGCTATCACTTAATAGCCGTCAAGTAAAAATATTGTTTTATTGCGTAATTTGCGATTGTTGTTTATATGCCAGTAATTAACATTACTACCTCCCAGTTCCTGGAAGCCGAGAAAAATCGTTTTGTTACAGTATTCTTGTTTGTTTGATATAACCGAAAGACAAACCTAAAGTAACTAATATTAAACCTTTTTCTCACAGTCGCTACAAAACAATAAATATTATATTACATAGTTTGTGGTTGTTATTTTTAGATTAATAATAAGTAACTCACTTACAATTAAGTGCTCCTAACTTCTCGAAAATTGAGTATGTGTTCATAGCTCAAAGATGTATCAGAAGAGCGTCTATTACTGAGATGCATCTCGGAGAATTTGGAAGATTTTTAAGCAGTGGTTTATGACATCGGAAACATGACTCTGTTTTAGCGATTGAAGGTGCACTTCATTCTCCTTTACAACCTTACCGTCATAACCACGTGTAGTTGAGGCAGCTAGGCACATACATGTATGAGGCTAAATGTTGTTAGGGGGGTTTTGAACAAACTCATTTATGAGATGATATTGAGTAATAGCAAGTGATTTTAAAAACGCAGTGACGGTTGTAATGATTTTTGCTCCCACATGCACATATGTGGGTGCATATAGCCCTGATCTATGAGCGTTTGCGTCACCTTCCGTCCAGCGTCCCTTGCTGCACACTCTAATCCCCTTTCAGGACCTTAACGAGATTTCGCGGCTGCCTTTCCATGAAAATAACGACGGATTACAAGTAACTTTTGACCGATCCGACCACTCTGTGCAGGCGACTGGCATTTTTTTACTTTTGGTCCTGTACCTTCGTAGTTTATTGATGTGATTTAAAGAAACTTAATTTTAACAGTTGGCAAGTAACAATGTACGCTGTGAGCAACACGTACAGCGACACAGAGTATTGTATATGATTTTGTACAAGTTAAACTTTAAATTTCTAAAATTTTATTTCATGGGTATATGTAAAAATAGCTGTATGAAGAATATCGCTAAAACATACCTCTACTTGATGTACAATTTTCCACCAAGGATAAAGTTAATACTACAGGTAAGGGCTCAAAAATCTAATTTTCAAAAAGGAACTCAGAAACAGTTAAACATAGTGCAAATGAATTATACAATTGATTGAAAACAATAAAAAATTATACAAACACAAACACACGCACACACACGCACACACACACATCTAGTTACGCAAATACGAGTAGTTTTTCGAGTCGTGTAAATCTTCTAGTTGGGGCTAAAATTTTCTCTTTAACTGCAGAACAAATACTCACACACCAAATGTCACTTCTTTCTGTAAAACACTACACTGTAACTTAGTTTTAACACCATACTTGTTTTGCTGAACTCCTAGTATGTTGCTTATCGAAAGTAGTTCTAAAACTGGAGATGAAGGATATCATGGGCCATACTATTCCCGGTATCCGGCATCGGCCACGTGACGGTGCATGTAAAGAATGCACAATGTCACTGTCGGGTTCGTTGAATAATTTCACCTAGAAATAGCTGTTTGTCTAGAACCGTCTCGCTTTATGAACAAAAATGTAATAGAAGTGAAGCAATAAAATTAGGATTGAATTGATCAAGACTCATTCGATCAGACATCCAGTAATTCACTGTGCAAACTTTCGTGGCTACCTCGTAGAATGAATTGCCAACGTGCAAAATTTGGCATTCCGGGCTGGAATTCCATGAATATGATCCCGCGTAAGCCCTACTACTGTGGTGTTAAGAACATTGGTGGCGCTAGCTGTCGGTGCGATGTAGTTGTGACGTAAAAAGTGTGTGATAAGGCAAGACTAAATAAAAGTTCTGACCTCTATCGGAGAAAATTTTGTGCCTGGTGCCGAAACCCGGGAACAAGGTCTCCCACGCATAACTTTGTGTTTAAAAGAACGTTGACTGGCTAGTGAACTTGTCTTATTTTTTCAAAAATGGCCACGTCGTTTGTGGAGGAATGCATGCTTGTTACTTTTGAAAAAAACAAATGTGGCATTCAATAGTTAAATACTGAAAGGTGGTTTTGGTGACAGGCAAATATATAGCAAAATTGCACTACATGTACAATTACCTTGGAGTCAGATTTTCCAGCACACTTAAATAGACAGAGAGNAAATTTTGTGCCTGGTGCCGAAACCCGGGAACAAGGTCTCCCACGCATAACTTTGTGTTTAAAAGAACGTTGACTGGCTAGTGAACTTGTCTTATTTTTTCAAAAATGGCCACGTCGTTTGTGGAGGAATGCATGCTTGTTACTTTTGAAAAAAAAAAAAGAGGCATTCAATAGTTAAATACTGAAAGGTGGTTTTGGTGACAGGCAAATATATAGCAAAATTGCACTACATGTACAATTACCTTGGAGTCAGATTCTCCTGCACACTTAAATAGACAGAGAGTTGTAGAGTACTTGCAAGCAACAGGCACTCTGTCAAAAAATAATCGTACGTTCCATGCAGTGCATTTTAAACTTTTTGACTCCATGATTATGCCAAAATTAACTTGTCATGTAGAAATATGAGGCACATCGATGTTCGAATCTATTGAAAATCTTCATAATGATTTCCATAAGTACGTTCTGAGACTGAGTATTAAAATGCCGAATGCTACACCTGGCGGTGAATGTTAGAGACAATGGTTAATTACAAAATACGTGTGTAAACCAAATATCTATTAGAAATAATTTCTTGATTTGGGATAATATAGATACCCACTGAAGTGCTATAGTATGCTTTGGGAACAAGGTGAAAACGGTAATTATAACTGAGCACACCATGTCAAAGAAATTTTGTATAGGTACTGTTATGGAGAGTTGTAGTTAATTGGCCCAAGTAATAGTGTTGGAATTATGGTATTCAAGTAGAGCTAATTAGACCGCGGCTTACAGGAATGACAACGGAAAATAGGTGGTTCAAAATATGAATTCCATAGTCATATTAAACGTTTTATTGTTAGCGAACAGTTTGCGAATACTTTAAATGCGCAGTTTCTTGCTCAAGTTACGCACCTAATAGAGAGAAAGTTAGACATATGGGTATTCCTAGAAGTGAGATAATATGAAATTAAAGACGAGCCTCATTTATTTCGCCAAGTATTAGTCTTCCATCAAGTTCATTTTTTGTTTGTTCGCACGATACAGGTCTCAATTTTTGTCCGATCATCACGAAATTTACACATAACACGTAGTTTTAGAAGTACTGGAAGCCTATTGTTTTTCGTCATAATCGGATCCAAGATGGCGGCTATTGCGGCCATTTTGTTTTCATTTTAAGATTCAAAGGCTTCTGGAGGCTACAATTTTGTACGTACAGAGCTAAAAATCGGCACCATTAATGGACCAGATGTGTTCTATAGTTATACTGGAAATTGTTTACTTCCGTTATAAGATGGCGAAAATATTGGCAGTCGCGCATGCGCACCTCGATTTCGGGAAAAAAAGCTTTCTCCTGTAGAGGGCCCATTATAGGAATTTTTTTAGATATTAGTTTTTTGTGACATGCTATTAAAAAACTAAAAACCGGAAGTTGCTTTCAAGATGGCGGATCTGGTGCATGTAGACCCATTTTCAGTCGTGCTGGAGTGCAATTTTAAACGAAAAGAGCGAATGACGTGAATTTTTTTGCCTGTGGATTCTTTGAAGTATACCCTTTCAAATGACCTGTAGAAATTTTTCTCAGACTTACCTTTTCGAGTTATTTGACTGAATTTCTTAAAAAAACGCAAAATTCCATTTTTTTTTCGAAAAATTCACGGAATTGAGTGATATTAACAATTTAGATAGCGATTTGAACGGGCTTTCAGAAGATGTTTTCCATTTTTCGTTAGGACGTCTACTTTTTGAGTTTTTTAAGATTTTCTGATAGCGCAGTTCCTTTGTTGAGCGCTCTTGCTGCATTGATGTTGGTTTAGTGAACTAGACTGTAGCCTATTTCGTATTGATTTATGACATTTAAGTTCGTCATATGAATGTTGTGATGTTGCTCATCATCGCCACCACCATCATCATATTCGTCATCTTCGTCATCATCTCCGACGTCGTCTTTTCAGTTAATTTCGCTCAAGACTGTAGCCTATTTGTTACTGATTTCTGACCTCTACGTTCGTCATGTGTATGTTATCATTACTTGTATTTTACATCATCACCACCATCGTCGTCATATTCGTCGTCTTCGTCATCATCTTTATCGTCATCTTTTCGGTTAATTGCGCCAAGTGTCGCTCCTCGGAGCGCTTTCATATCATGTGTCGATGCCCTCCTTGTTCTTGAAGTTCTGCGAAAAATCGTGTCCAGAGCTTGTTGGGCTATATAAACAGAAAAATCATCACTGTATCCAGCGCCATGCATGGTGAATTCAGAAGACTATGGCCTTATAGTCGGTGGGCCAGATCTCATAGCGTTCACCCTTGTGAGTACTTTGGGGGGGCAACCTAGTTTTTCTATGTGGCTAGATAATATACCCATAAATCAAGTTCCAAAAAGTTCCCACGTCTACACTTGCACATTTTTTTAAAAAAAGGTGTTTTTGTTGCACAAAATATGATGCACATTCCTGCCACTTGATGGCGCTTTTCTATTGAATTGACCAATCAGAGAGCCAGATTGTATTGTTGTGCTTAGTTACTTCAATATGGCTGCTCCCATGGAATGTGATGTCTGTATAATTCAAGGTTTATCAAACAGCACAAAATTGTGATGTCAGAGCCTAAAGAAGCTTAGGAAAGCTTCCTGACGAAAGCTGATTGACTGTGGAACTCTGTAGATCAGTAGATCAAAAAGAAGAAGAGGTGTCACAAACGTTTGTGCAGAAAACAGCTGCATGCCCTGGTAGCCTACACAGTATACTGCTGAGTGCTATAGACTAGAATACCAAGTGTCAGACCAGAAAATTGAAAGGACATAGAACGGCATAGCAACGTTTCAAGGCACCAACAGTAGTACTAAAGCTGAAGTTGCTGAAAGTGATACAGATGTTATCCAAGATTTCCCAAGAAAATCAATCACTTCCAAAATCTGAAACACCCAATTAACCTGAACAAGATAGGAACATTCTGAAACATGAGTGCATCATTTGTTAGCAGGAAAAGTACATTATGGGCCACATTTCAAGAAAGAGAAAGAAGTATAGCTTTCAAAAACAGGTACGTGTTTTTTAAAAATACATTTTGGTGTTTTCCACGTGTGATTCAGTATTATCACCAGTTGTTTTTTAACTTGTTCAGCCCCTTGACTGCCTAGGCCTTAGACAATACTGCTGACCCAGTAGAGACGATGATCATACTATAGGTACTTCATATGCCGGATACTTTTCGGCAAATTATGTTCCTATAAGTTTAGAAGTACCGCGTAGAGAGATGCCTCTGAGGAGGTCGTTAATGTTTTCATTTGTTCCCAGTTTAAACAAATACTCCTGCAATCCTGTTTTTCGAACACTCCATTCAGTTGCCACATCGACACTGCTTGCGCTAAGGGATAATCCTATGGCGTTATACTGTGGGTGTGATTTTAAAGCACTTTAAGTCTAAAACTTTTGAGAAGGTTAAATGGAGTAGATAGTTGCAAACAACATGCCCAAGTGGCCGTCATCCCCTGCCGTAGTCTCAATTTTTTGTAAACATTAATTACTTAGGTAGCAGCTGCAATGATAATTAAATTAAAGTGCCTAAGTGGCCATCGTCGCCGTCGAAATTTGAGGACGATGGAAGCCACTGTCCATTTCGTCAAACGTCGATTACCTTAAGTGTAAATCGATTGACTATGGTTTGAGCATCTGATTTAAAAAAATTAAATTTCAATCACTGCACAGGTATATCAGCTGATTTATTTTCAGCTGCATCTACTGATCTAATTATTAGACGATCAACATTATTAGGCTACAGATCAAACGGCATGTAAATTTGTTAGGCTGGTGGTGGATCAGCTCCTGATACGTCCGTCTGAAAAAGTTGCATGCCAACTCACTCATAGTTGAATGTTAAATTAGTGTTAACAGTTCGGGTTTTTTTCAGTTGGACTTGTATCGCAAGCAACAGCTCAGTCCAGAGCCCTGAATATGCAAATGAAATTCAAAGATAAAGACCTTGTGTCTTAGAAGCCAAGTACCACAGATCATCATGCTGTAAAAAAGAGAAAGACAAAGATTGTGGAGAGTGACGAATCCCCAGTTTTCAGAGATGTTTTTCTACAGTTTTGTTTGGAGTTCATTGAATCAAAGCTTCTTTCACATGGAGATGTCATTTGCCTTTCAAAAATAAAGCAAGACTTTGAAGCTGTTCTTCAGAAAGCTGGTGTGCATGAAGTTATTTGGACAGGCAATCTTAAGAAATATTGTTGAAGCTACTCACTGTTGTAGTTTGTGCCTGACTAAGAGATACGAAAGTGAATTGAGGCTAGTGTTCAATAATTCACTTGCTGACTCTAATTAACACAGCCCATTATAACATATTTTGAATCAAACGTTTGCCCAAATAGTGCCCGCCTCCAAACAAGGACTTAGTGTTTGACCCTTCATTGCCTGCGGGCTAATCACCAGTGTGCAGTGCTGTACCCTCTCTAATCGACCATAGTTGGCTCCTTGGCGGTGGAGCTTTGCAGTTAATATGTATGGCAATGACCGCATCTCCATTGACAGTACTAAACGATGAACGCTGCAAGTGCAAAAAGAACATGTGTGCTGGGAAACTGAGTTTGTGCTGCAATGCTGGGTCAAACTGTACAGAAATGTGCAGCTGTGACAACTGTAGTAACATCAGCAACACTGACTGCATAACATTGGATAGTTCTTTGACAAGTCAACCCTAAATAGACCTCCAACCCCGTTATTTCCTTTTTTATATTAAAAAGTTAATTTTATTTGTTGATTAAGTCATAGAAAGTACATACTTTGATCACTGTACTGTATTTGTCTCATACTGCTTGATAAACGCTGTCAGAATAATCTATTATTTTCATACAGTCTTTGTGCACATTCACAGAGATCATTCAACTACCGGTATATTGTTTTTGTACTATAACGTATTTCTGGTGTATTATGCAAACAAGCTGTATTTTACACCATTAGTCAATGTTTTAGTCATTGAGGCACAAATTTTGCCCAGTCTCAAGTATTTTGTGTCGTTTTTGTTGCCTGACAATGCCAGAATAACTTCCTAGTAACATTCAGACTTAGTTTGCATTTTTGCCACTAGGTGTGTCTTTACGTTTTTTAAATTTCACTGTTTACGATTTATTTACAATAGTAAAACGTGTAATGTGAGTGTAATATTGTTCAATACAATGGTACTGATGGGACCATATTACTTGTTTTACAAAAAAGTCACCAAAACTGTTGTTTTTACAAATATAAGTTTACTAAGCTCTTTGGTGATTATTATGCAACTTCAAACTCAAATTTCTCAAAAATGTGCAACTTTATATGTGGGAACTTTTTAGATTTTGAAAACACTCTAATAAATGAATTAAAACACCAAAGTAAAATTGCCCCCCTAAAGTACTCACAAAAACCATTTTCTAGAGGCCCTACAAAATCTGGCCCACCGACTATTAAGAGAAGAACTGCTTTCCGTGTAAATACTCTGAATGTACGTTTGATTTTATGAATTTATGTAAGTGTAGACAATGTCTACAATGTACAATAAATGACACACACACACACACACACACACACACGCACACGCACACACACACACAAGTCATGTAAGTGTGCAGTGTACGGCCATGCTACGCATGTATGCACCCTCTACGGTTGGCCATATTTGGCTTTAATGTGGTACTTTGTATTTCAAATAGATGACAATACCCACAGTCCCATTGACATTACTCAACGATATACGCTGCAAGTGCAAAACAACCAGGGCCCAGTTGCATAAAAGTTATACGCCGCATAGCAACAATGACGTCGCATGATCACGCGCCACGTTGTTATTGTTGAACAATGCACCTGACGTCATGCAACAATTAAACTTATCTAGCGGATAACTTTTGAAGCTTTATGCAACTCGGCCCAGGTGTGCACAGAAACTGTGCTCGTGCCGCAATGCTGGGTTAAACTGTGCAGCCCTGTGGTTTTGTGACAGGTGAAGTAATATCAGAAACACTGACTGAATCTTTGTGTGTGATGGTGGCTACGGACACGATGTTTTTCTAGGCAACCAAAGTAGATAGCTTGTTTGTTTAGCTCAGACATATTATGTTGTTATTGTGTTGGAAAAGACTGATGTGGGAGTTTTATCATCGGTGTCATAGCAAGAATATTGTCATGTATTTGTCTTAGATTGCGTGCTAGATGCTTTCGATATTACCTAGTATTTCCATACATTCATGTTCACATTCACAGAGTTCATTCAACTATTTCAATCAACATATTTACGATATTCTATGCAAACAATTTGTCTTTCACTCCATTTTTCAATGGTGCAGTTACTAAAGCACATATTTTGACCATTCTCTGGAACCCTTAGCAATTCATCTTTACTGCATATTACCAAGCTGTCCCGGATTGGGTCACAAACTCATTCGCGTTCTGTAGGATTTGGCAAAGATAGATCAAAATAAAATCCTAATAACGTGCTAGAATACTGTAATACCTGTTTCAGAACAAAGATTCCAAGTGACAATTTCTGAGGTATGTTATTCGGAAATTTGTCAAATTGGATATTTCCTGAGGAACAAAATTTGAATTAATCGTTCTATGCTTTTTGTGATATTACACGATTTTTTCTTCTGACCATACTGACTGTAAACGTAGGAAAATAGTACATGGTAGGTGTTCGGAACTATCCCATTTAAAATGCAGGCGTTGATATAACTTGGGAATCAACAAGAGAATTATGAAGATTGGACGTAAAAAAGTAGATTCTCCATTGTAACAATGCTGTAGAGATTCTCAAGAGCGCAATATTAAGGCTGCACGTAAGTGTTTCTAAAAAGAAGACTGCTGGGCTTTGGAAATGCATACATTAACACCGGTGGTCTACTAAGTGAATTAGCAGCCCCGCTTAAGCAAACGCGGAGTGGCGGGTGCATGTGTTTGTACAGGTGGTGAGACAAACATATTGTAACTTGGAAGGTCGTCAAAAATGCGTGCGCATGTCGGTAACGAAATGATCGCCACATGTGATGTACTGTCTTGCAGTGACATCTATTGAGTAGTTTTAGTATTGGAGTTGAAAGCCTCACTCTGGCGAGTCTTCAGTGAGCAGCCATTTAGCATTGTATTGTTTTAGTCTGTTCTCAGAAATAAATCAGATTTTATCCGAAACATCGGCTATGCTACAGTGGCGACGAGGATAAAAATGAAACCACAGAGGTTTGAAGAAGACAAGGAAGACTTCGATAGTTTTGTGGAACGGTTGGAGAGCTACTTTGTGCTGAACAAGAATGCAAATGAGCTAAAAGTTCATTCATTGATCACAGGGTTTTCGCCGGGACAGTTTCAGGTTCTGAAGAATCTGAGCGCCCCTGATAAGCCGTCTGAGAAAAGCTTTGACGAGCTGATTGCACTGTTGAGTTCTCATTACGGAGGAACTACGAATGCACGCACGGAGAGAGCCAAATTTCGGGCGATTGTGAGGGAGTCTAATGAGTCAGTATTAGACTACAGTGTCCGATTGAAACAGGCTGCTCGGAAGTGTGAGTTCGGGCAGAGACTCGATGAAATGCTGGTGGACCAACTCATTCAGGGTGTGAAATCGCAGTCAGCGGTTACAAAATTGTTGGAAAGCACGGATGGATTAAAGTTGACTTTCAACAAGGCAGTGGAAATTGCACAACAGGTGATGCTGACCGAGAAAAATTTAGTTGTGTACGGTGACGGACAAGGAGCTCGTGGGACGATCCATGGAGTAGATAAGGGAACTGACAAACACAAGCAACATGGTTGGGGGAAACAGGATAGGAAACAACGGGGACCCAGTACATGCCAGGAGAAACGATGTTTCCGGTGTAACGTGGTTGGACACTTTGCGAACAAGTGCCCAAAAAGAGTGCGGTTTGCAGGAAATGTAATCAAGTGGGGCACTTGGCTGTGTGCTGTAAGGTCAGGGGAGGTAAGCCCATGAATTCAGTATCACGTGGTGCGGAAGCGGATACCGGTGAGTACGGTTTGTTTCATCCTGTATTGACTCGGGGACAGTTGACATTGATTTAGGTATCGCGAGCGATAAGAAGTTCATGATGTCAGTGTTAGTCAATGGGCAGAAATTGAACATGGAACTGGGCACTGGTGCGATCGCGTCTTGCATAGGGGAGAGTACCTACTCTTCGGTTCGGAAACCCGATGACACCCTGCAGGCAGCAGATGTTAAATTCATTGCCTATGGTAACAACAGTCTTGACATTGTAGGGGTGATGACAGCAGATGTCAAAGTCAAAGATGTTACGGAGAAATTGCCATTAGTAGTGGTAAAGGGAGACTGTACTCCATTGATAGGTCGTAATTGGTTACGTAAACTGAACATTAACTGGGAGCAGGAGTTTTCAGTTAATGCCGTATCTGTTGATAGTTTGGGTGATCTGTGTGAGCAGCATGTAATTAATCGAAATATGTTTGAAGTCATGGACACATTTATATTAATTACGTAGTCAATTCGCACAACCACGTGGACCACCAAAAGCAGATGATGACTGTTGATAAACTCAACATGAACCAAGTTACATGAGCACTTCAATTAAATAGCAGGTACTGTATCACAGTTTTGGAGTCAAATGTAAGCAAACAGTGGTAAAGGAATGTTGGTTTACATATATAAAAAGGAGAATGTCAGGGCTATGAAGTCAGGATAGACCTTGAGCCCAAGGCAGTACAAAAAGGCGCACACCCTACCGTTTTATAAACGTCCTTTAGTGGAGGCTGAGCTCAACCGTCTTGAGGAAGCTGGTGTGATTAAGTCGGTCGAGCATTCTGACTGGGCCAGCCCGGTTGTGGCTGTCGTGAAGTCAGATGGTAAGTCGATCAGACTCTGTGCTGACTTTAAACAGATGCTGAATCCTGCGAGTGCCATGACAAAATATCCCTTACCCGTGCCTGAGGATATTTTTGCGAAGTTGTCGCAAGGGCAAGCTTTTTCGACACTCGATTTCAGTAGTGCGTATCACCAACTTTAAAGGCCTATGGTCCGAATTATAGAAGAAAAAAACCTCTTAACGCCGTTTAAGCCGGTTTTTTGATGTGACATGGAGTTCAAAAAGTTATTAACTTTCAACTTGTGCAAAAAGTTTGAAAAAAATCGTTGTAAATACTACAAACGAATGAAATGTTTACAAAGAATTTAGTATGCGTGACGCTAAACTGATTAAAAACATTACAACAACGCATGCGCAGCCACAAATCTAGAGGTCAACAGAATTTATACAAATGGCGGGGAGAAGTAGGTCTACATGTATGAAGTGTACTTCCGAAGGCGAAACGCAGTCGTCCTGCTCTACGAGATTCAGATAAAGACGTGTTAGCCAGTACAAAAAGCGGCATTACCAACAAACCGTGTACCTGTAAGCGACTCGTTCGATAGGTGAGAAACAATGAGGACAAGACTGAATGTTCGAACTCGTGAAGGTTTTACATTACAACAAATGAACAATTCCAAGTTTTCGATGGACAAGTATAAGTCAGTAAGTGTGCTGTTTGTGAAATGCTCAATGACTCATATACACGGTTAGAGCATTCACTGATGGGTAACTGATCTCAGTCAGCATACATCGGACCCAAATCATTTTGAAGAGACTCATTTCGATCAGCTGTGAAGTTTTTGTTCTAATGGCATCTAATGCTACTAGTAGTAGTACTGATTCACGCTGACCCGGACTAGTTACACCATGTTAGTGTTTTAACATGTAGTTGAAACTGGTAAGGCCCTTTCATTCTAACGTCGACATGGCGATGTTTTGGGGAGTTGCAGTCAGTTTGGAGGGTTAACTTCGGTCCTGAATCGAAGTTAACTGTGCCAGTTGACTTCACAGTAGACAAGCGGAGCGGATAAGTCTTGGTCAAGATGGCTATACTTGAGAATGTCTTATTAGTTTTGTCATGGAATTGCTAAATTTTCGAGTTGTGTATCGAATACAGAGATTAGGCTATGGGCTTTAACGTAAGCCGGAATTTTCATCAATTATAAGTCTCTTAAGTCGCTGTCAATTTAGAATAATGCTGTCTCACCTACAAATTTTGCCCTCTGGTAATTATCAAAGTTCTTTTAAGCATAAAGGTGTGACAACTTGACTGAAAGTTCATTCTTAAATCTTGTGATTGCTCCTGGTAAAGTGAGTCAAATTGTATTTAAACCCTCCTTCATCATCTGTACTTTCAGAATGAGTGGTTTAGACAACGCCCTCTATAAACTTCTTTGCCAGAGTCCCAGACTGGTCATCCCCTGAAGAAACCTTGAGGTATTGTTTCATTCATTTCCTTAATATCTCATGGAGTGACATTTCACATTTTATTCAACTCACAACTCACAATCCTAACCAAAGATATCACTGTTTCATTTACAGTATTTAAACATGCCTTGTTTAAAGCCTGTTCAATTTCTATTCAGCGATTCACCCAGGATTTCGAAAATAGGGTGTCCAAAAAGGGATTCCCAATATTTTGGAGTGTCCGTGATTCCGACAACGCATTACCCCTACCACCGTGCAGTGCACCAGCAACCCCCCACACTGATTTTTTTACAAAAATACATAGATCAAAGCGTTTACATCTGCGTTTTCAAACTAACCCCCTGTAGCGAGCTTTTTTACTAAAAAAACTGCTTGGACCTAGACTTTTACACCTAAACTTATGAATACAGCCAAGCAGCTTACCAGACAAATATTAGAGATATTTTTTAAGGATGAGTGCACTTCGCACATGATGGCGTCACTGCTGTTCCATATTAAAACATGGAAATGCACATTGAAATGCACGAAGCAGTGTTTCATTTGAGTTATTTATATTAGGTTTGTGTAAACCGTACTTTAGTGTGAAGTTTTTATTCTAATGTATCAGTGCTTTGGAGGATGTCCAGTTGAGCAAAGAACATTTGTAATGTAACTAATTTGCATGTGAAAATTTTCAACTCGCTTACAACTGTAGTATAAATGCAAGCTAACTCCAGCTGCTGGTTGAAATTCTGTGCATCATGTTTGGTGTGGGGAGCAATTATGATTTCTAAAAACCTTATTTTGAAAATTTGCCCTTTTACGATTCCATCTGTCGATTCAATGTCACTGTTTCAGATTCATAGATACATGTCTGAGTTCTCAGTGTAGAGGCCTCAGAATAAATTTTAAACTGAATGTCTTCTTACAAATGCCACTATTGTCATCTTACAGGGATTCAGAGCTGTTGTTCACCGTTGTCCTTATCTTCTTTGTCACCTGCATCCTCACAATCTGGATCAAAGGTTTGTGTCTGCTCTTGTAAAGACTCTATGCTCTATTGGAATTTAAAGTAGATATAGGCATGCCTTATGTCACGAAAACCAACTGTTTATTTAGACCATGTACCATTAGTATGATATTGATCTCGAATTGTTCCTTGATAAAAATAAGGTGTGAATTTTGGGCTTGAAAATCTCCAGCAATTTGTTACTACTTGAGAGATTCTTTAGGTTGACGTGTCACACCATGCCATTTCATTCACCTGACATGGTCACAACCATAATGAACTGACAGTTCTTTGCAAGACCAAAACTTATTTCTCATCTGAATGAGGAAAGTGGTTAAAATCAAAAGTTAAGTTGCGCGGATAACAGGGTACATAGCCGCAGAAATTTTTCTGTGAAAATGCAACTCTATTTTCTCTCAATGTAGGTTTCTTACTGCTTGTTAAAAGACGATAATAGTATGACCGGCTGCTCAGTAGCACTTGGGACATAACCATGTTGCCATGAGTTCAATTTCTTGCCTTGGAACTCTAGGATCCACTTAAACCATAAAGTGGCAATGGCCATCAAAAGTTATCATGATGCGATGAAGATTTGGCAATGCGTGCATTAGTTCTTGCACCATCTTTCTAATTTGCAACCTCTCACACTTGTTTATACTAGCATTCCGTTGGTGGTATAGATACAGTTATCATTACTTGTACCCAATGGTGGTTTTCTTTGCACTGTATTTTTGGTTTTAGTGTTTCAGTGCTCAATTATATTGTAACTTTTTCACAATATTTTACACTTACAGGCTACATAGGTACTTCAGTGAGAAATCTAAGAGTAATACTGTCAAGGATTAAGAAAGGTCTATACTCCAGTGCCACCGGTGTCCATAATTAGCAGATGCTTGAGAGAAAAACAAGGCGTGCACAAACTTGACACATGACTTCCAGGGGCCACCCAGTTCATTGCCTTGAGGATCAATGGTTTTGCAATGACAACAAATGTTATTTGATCTATCAAAAGAAGTATCACTGCTTCAGTGAACATTTGACACTAATTTTAAAGTTACCTTTGCATAGCTTGACGTGGATATAGACTGTTGTCAATACAAAAGGACACGGCTATATTTTTGATCTTACTCATTACCGTACAGCATATAAATCTGACATTCTTCTTTTTATATATGTAAACCAACAATCCTTTACCACTGTTTGCTTACATTTGACTCCAAAACTGTGATACAGTACCTGCTTTTTAATTGAAGTGCTCATGTAACTTGGTTCATGTTGAGTTTATCAACAGTCATCATCTGCTTTTGGTGGTCCACGTGGTTGTGCGAATTGACTACGTACAAGACCAAATCTCTGTAGCCAGAGCCTTGGAAGGAAAATGGTAAAAGGTTATTACAAGTGTCATGTCAGCAGTGTTTTCTTTCACAGTCACATGTGTGCATAATGAGGGTGCGTAACTGGATTTCCAAAACTGTCTTGATTAGAAATACTCACAGGCATATGCAAAATGCAGGTGACGTGTTGCTTCTTATAGATCTTTTCAGTGTAGTGGACACTCCTCAGCATCTGCCACAGGTACACCCTAATGACAATCACAGCTGGTGATACCCACCACCCCAGTGAGTATGGACACAGCAAGTTGAATACAATGCCCTCATCCTCAGATATAATGTGAGGCTGAAAAAATCAAACCACATTAATTTTGAGTTGTAGTTTAAACATAACCTCAACATGAAGGGGAATGTTGTTTTCATAGCTGCAAACTGGTTGTTCTTGAAAAAGCAAGTGGTCCATTATTAATGAAGTTTTAATTAATGAAGTTTTAAGACAGTATAATTTTCAGCATTTTATGTGGCATATTTTAGTGATACATAGCAATTGTATTTTATTGCAGGTTTTCAATTTTGTTACCTATAAAGCTTGTGTGATTGCTGATGAAAGAAAACAATAAGAATGACTTGATAACACAAAAGTTATGTAGAATCGGTTCTATTGCGTTAAGAAACGAGAGTTCCAAGCATACCTGCGAAGGGACCGAACATCAATTGCCACCTAAGCCTATTCCTCTGCACATGGCTCAGTACTCCAATCATGTTGTCTCTATTGCTTGAGTATTGTTATTGTTGGTGAACTGGTGATGCACATTACGGTGAACCTTTAAAAACATGGTAATCACATAAAATGCCAATCTGAGCAGTACATAGATAACATTGATCAATACATTCCATAGGATACACATTTTCGCAAAAGTATGAATGTACCTGAAATTGAAACTTCAGTGTTCTACCTGTTTCCAGACTAATTAAGTTCATTTCATGTGTTAACTTGCCAATACCGATGCTAGAAGTCTGTAACAGCTGACATTCAAGGAGGATAGATGATTTTCGAAGCACCCTTTAGGCCCTCTGCCATGTAAACTGATGGATTGTGTTCTTGATAAAGTGAGTCTGCAAGGGCCTAGTTGCACACTCAAAGTCCAAGAAAGAGTATATTAATTAAAAGCAAGCACTGTCATTAACCTTCCCTTGTCCCTAGCCCTTTATTTACCCAATCGAGACCATACCACTGATAATACAAGATGTAACCTGCTCGACCTTTATTAATGCTACTACTGATCTGCCTTTGGCTTATACCCTTTTGCCTTTGAGGAGGTCCCATACATAGTATATTGTTCTGTAATGATGTGACCACTCCCAGTGTCCTGCAATTTGAGAACCAGATTTCTTCACTGAATAACAGGCATCAAATTTGTTGCATCCCATTCCCAACCATAGTTTTGTATGATCTCACTATTCTCACAACAAGCTTCAGCCTGCCGGCACTTCCCAAGTTTGCTTGCATTTGATCCGAGGATTCATCGCTGATCCAGTGGGTTGTGTTCAAGTGGACTAGCTAGCTGACTAGTCAGTGGTGGATTTAGAGGGGGGCTATGGCCTCCCTAAAATTCTCACAGTTCCCATTTGGCAGTTCGGGGGTGCAAATGTTTGGTGAACTAAATCCTGGCCAATACTCTGCCCTGTTCCCCCAACTCAAAATCCTGGATCTGATCCAGGGGCGAATCCAGTATTTTGAGTTAGGGGGGCCAGGGCACAGGAATAACCAGAATTTTGCGACATGCGCGAGCCCAGTTTGATGTAGGAATGCGGGGGTATCGAATTTTTGGGTTTGTGGATCTTATTACTAAAAAAAACATTAACGGTAAACAGGGTGTGTTCAAGGGGCATTTTCTAGTGAGCAGTTTACACCCCGAACTGCCAAATGGTATCTGGGAGAATTTTAGGGGGGCCATGGCCCTCTTGGCACCCCCATTTAAATCCCCCAACGTGCTCCTGCTAGCACAATATACAAGTAGAGTATAGAGTCCCTGGTGATAGACGATGATTTTCTTATGGCAATGAAAAACCAGGAATAGTTTTGCAATTCAAGTCCAAAGTCTGAAAACTGCCAGCAGGTAGAAATTCAACTCACGACCATCGAGTGACAAACAGGGTCTATCCAACCACAATAACATTACACTCTTTTTCAGTCAAAGCATTGATAGGCCTTGGGCTAGGACTAGCCTTGGTACAAATCAGTATACTAAATATACTAGCCTGGCTGTGTGAATTTCGGGCTCTATTAAAGAAAAACACACAGTGGTACTTAGCTGTATTTTGATACCGCTAGCTGGCTGGCTAGGGTACCACTGAAGACTCGACTCGATCACGATTACTATCGAATTCAGTACGTAATTTTCCCACAGGTAATGGTTTCATGTAATCCTAAGAGTAATAGTTAGACTGCTCAGCTCATACAGGGAGCAACATCGTCATCAAAATGTTCAAGAAACGAATAAATTACCTGGTTAAGGCGAACTTCTCTTCTTCGAAGCAGTACCGGAAACAGCTTACTATTTGTCTTGAGTTGCCGAAAGGTCAAACCGCACAGCATTATGGGCAACAATCGTTTGTTTTGATCACGCAGATTTTAAGAAAATAAAAAACAAAAGAAAAAATATGTACAAGCAACAGATCGACCCCATATTTACGAAAAGTTCTAATTAAGTGTCAGAGAGTATGTTTCAATGGTTTTTATGCGGATTCACGATGTTTTTCGAACGTCTACAAACGGATCATATGACTTTAAGCTTTCGGAGGAGGCTCAGAGATTGCTGGTGATAAACACCCATAAGGGGTTATGTGCGTACCAACGGTTACCGTTTGGGTTGCACTCAGCGTGCCATGGAAAATGTGCTGAGAGGGATACCCGGTTGCGCCGTTTATGTTGATGATATCATTGTCACGGGTTCGTCGATTGCCGAGCATCGCGAGAACCTTAAGTAAGTTTTGGAACGCCTCAGTAGTTGCGGATTGCGCTTAAACAGAGCGAAGTGCAAGTTTTTGCAGTCCGAGGTGCGGTACTTGGGCCACCGGATTACGGCCCAAGGGATACACCCTCTTGAGGACAAAGTAGAAAGCGTTCATCGGTTTCCGGTTCCAAAGGATAAGTCTGAGGTTGCTACTTTTTGTGGTATGGTGAAGTACTATCACCGGTTTTTGCCGCGTGCTGCGGACGTGTTGGCCCCACTCTACGCGCTGGAAAAGAAGAACATCCCTTGGAGATGGACACAGAAGGAGGAGGACTCTTTCAACGCCGCGAAAGAACTTTTGACGTCGAACACTTTGTTATGTCACTACGACCCAAGTAAACCGTTATCGATTACGATCGATGCTTCTTCGTTCGGCTTGGGGGCAGTGTTAGAGCAGGCGGTC
>NMRA01000162.1:595526-606170 GCA_002633005.1 Phoronis australis
CTGCGTGTTGTGGGGTGCCAGAGTAGTTGTCCCACCCCAAGGTCGCGATGCTGTTATGAATGAACTACACGACACACATCCCGGCATAGTGCGAATGAAGATGTTAGCTCGTGGATACGTGTGGTGGCCTAACATGGACAGTGAACTTGAAAGGAAAGTTCATGCGTGTAAAACTTGCCAGTCGGTGCGGAATATTCCGAACAAACGTCAACCACTACACCCGTGGGAGTACCCCAGTAAGCCATGGTCCAGACTGCATATAGACTACGCAGGGCCCATGGAAGGTAGAATGTTCTTGGTCGTCGTTGATGCGTTTTCGAAATGGATGGACGTTTTTCCTACGTCAAGCTCGTCCTCCGCGGTAACAATTTCGAAGTTGAGAGCATTGTTCAGTACGCACGGTTTGCCAGACTTGATTGTCTCGGACAACGGGACCTGCTTTACGAGTGAGGAGTTTAAAAAGTTTCTCATGTCTAATGGAGCACGACACGTCACGGGTGCTCCGTACCATCCCCCCAAAAATGGATTGGCGGAAGCGATGAAGAAATGTGCCGGGTCCCTTGAGGACAAGTTGTTGCGTTTTTTGTTTGACTACCGTATCACACCACACTCATCGACTGGAGTTGCTCCTTGTGAGCTATTGATGAACCGCAGGCTGGGGTCCCGTTTTGATAGGTTGTTGCCTGATGTCAACAAGAAGGTCGAAGACATCCAGCGTAGGCAGATGAGGCAGTACAGTGGAGCAAATAAGCTGCAGGAATACCAACTGGAGATAGTGTTTACTTTAGAAATTACTCTCAGTATGGGCCGCCTAATCTGTTAGGCACCGTGGAAGATATTACTGGCCCGGTGTCATGTAGGATTCGCTGTCAGGATGGCCGAGTGTTCAGACGCCATCACGACCAGATGTTTAAAGGTGTGCCCTAGGAGCATGAGGTGTCGGCGCGCGTGGATGTTGGTGTTGAACCGCAGCAGACCCCAAGCTCAGTAGCGTCATCCGAAGTAGGCCCGGTTGCAGAGGTGACCCGGTCAGGGGCTGTGGTTGCTGAAACAAACGGCGCTGTGGAGAGTGCTAGCCCTGAGGCCCCCCCTCTCCGGCGTTCCGTGCGAGTACGGAAGCCTGTTGATAAACTGAACTTGTAGACACTAAGGAGTTGGAGTAGTTAACCAATTCGTTGACATTTTAATCAGATACTAGTCAGACTTTTGTTGAAGAGACATTAATTACTACACTTAAAATGGACGTTACTAACGTGGCATACTTTAACGGGATGGGGAGGGGTGTGATGTACTGTCTTGCAGTGACATCTATTGAGTAGTTTTAGTATTGGAGTTGACAGCCTCACTTTGGCGAGTCTTCAGTGAGCAGCCATTTAGCATTGTATTGTTTTAGTCTGTTCTCAGAAATAAATCAGATTTTATCCGAAACATCGGCTATACTACACCACACATTTTCAGTTATCAGAACCATGCGAAACGGCGCGATATCTCGAGGTGATGCCTTCCCAACAGTCCCCTTTGTAAACCTCTTCCAATTCTATTTAAGGTATGTTGAACTCGCCAGTTTGTGAATTTTTCTTTTTTTTTCGTCGCGCTTTTGCACGCGTCGACCACTCTCTCTCAACGTAACCTTGAACACCCACCGCATATGTCTGGGACTTGGAAGCCGTTGTTGAAGAAACCTTGTTCTCACGTCTTTTAGGCAATGGTGCTTCGTTGTTTTCGGAGACTCTGGCGGATTTCAATTGTCGCTTCAGAGCAGGCTTTACTAGTTCGCTGACATTGACAGCAAGGGTACTTCCTCGTGCCAGAGAACGTGCACTTGTCTTGTCACATTCGTCCCATTTCTCGTAAATGTTACATTCCGTTTTTAAAGACATGCGCACCAGCTGCTCAATACTGTCTTTCAGCACCAAATGTTGATCATCGCCGTCCTCGATGTATAACGTTGGACTATTGTCGCTCACTATTTTCACATTTTTTTCTGGGATATAACACTTACTGGGTTGCCTGGAACGGGGCCTGTCTCTCATGTTAGCAATGGAGCGCCTTCTCGTCTTGAACAGAATAATCAGAATTCCTGTCAAGATTACCAAGAAGATTGCACCTCCTAATGACGATCCTGTGACAATTGAATCATCTGTAACCAAAAGCACACGTCACGCGATTTCTACAATTGCATGTGATAAAGACGTTACTTATTTAAAAAATCACCAAATGTTCTAATGGCAGGGATAACTTTTACAGTCATGAAATTGAGGGCCACTTTCTGAGAGCACCTACAGGTTGTTCTACATGCCCATGACATTTTATGAGTGCTTGGTCTACCCCTAGATATGCACTAAGCCAACTTTGGTTTTTCAAACACAAGCTTCGTTTTGCTTTCAAGCTGATTTTGCCAAAAGGGCTTTTTTCTATACTTATTTTTGAAAAAAGCTCTCAGGTTTGCAAGACTAGTAAACTTAGGCACAGTTATGTTTTTCTGTGAATGTATCTAGCCTTAAGATTCAAAAATACGCTTGGTATTTAAGACAGAGAATTTCAATTTTATGTACTGGCTTTTCAAAGGTGAGAATTTTTGCGAATATTCAACGGCCTGATTATACCCATTTTAAATAAGGAAAGAACAAAGAATGCAGCATGTGAGTATGCGACCAGTGTGATTTGGTAGTATTGGAATAGTTTAATACGTACATTAATTTAGATAGTTAAAACTGATGTCAAAATACAAAAATGTCTGCTATACTTCCGCTGTCGTACAGTTTCATAGCGATGGTAAATAACAACAGACACTGAGAAATTCATTTTTCCATCCAAAAACTTTCAGAAATTTTCGACATCTGCTTTCCTGATGTTAAGAAAAACAACAACGGACTTAAACCGGCTTGACCATCATGTAGAAGAAAAAACACAGTGTCCACCTGGCCGCTGTACACAGACGTTATTGCATGTTGCGCTTAGTTAATATCCGTCCTTACCACGGTTCATGGGTCTCTTCTCTTTTCTGATGTGGATCGAGTCCATATCTTTCTTTTAAGATAATTGACCTCCGTGCCAATGTTAGCCACACACGAACAGCCAAAGGTCTGGAATTTCTCTAGATAGTCTGTGATTGCAGGTTCATTAACCTCACGTAGTGGCTCTGGTGAAACTTGTTAAAATAAACTGCGTTAACCTCTTTTTAACGATCCTTGAGTCGACATTTAAAATTTGCAGATATGTTGCTTGTAAATGTTTGGTCACAGGAGCGCAGGGTATATTGTTGACAATACCACTAGAGTCTGCAGTGTCCCTTTTATCCCTCGGATATATCAAGACACTCCGCATCGTCCTGTGTGGCCACATCGCCCGTTTGATTCCATGCTACATGTACACTTCACTCCTCGTTTCTGAGACTCTGATCAGAGTGTACAAGAAGTTTGCGATCAAAACAGCGATGAAGCCTCACGCGACCTTGAGGATTGTGTCGGTACATCCGAAGGGTAAACGTGAAATTGAACACTCTAATGGTCATGCCTACAAAATACCTTGCGCCTACCGTCATCAGACATTACATGCATATGCGACACCTCTAAGAATTTTTAATATTACGTCAAGAGACACCAGAAAGAGGGTCAGGCGGTGACTAAATACTTTATTCACAAGAGCTACTAGAATTATGCTTAAGAAATCAGCAACCACAGATCATGCAGCTAGAGACAACCATGTTATTGATTGGCCGGGTGTAGCTATCATCGAGAGGGAGGCCAGAGATACTAAAAGAAAAACACGAGAGTCGACATCCACCAGAAAATGGAGATCATCCATCAACCGTAATGAGGGCGAATATAAATTCAGTGCAACGCACGACATCCTGTGAACAGTGCCACCTAGTATGCATCAAATAAGACGTCATGCATATGTCGAAAATCTCTGCAGGAATTTCACGGTTCTTTGGATGGAAACATGAATTTCTCTGTATCTGTTGGCACAAATCCATTTATTTTAGGATTAACATCCAGGTGTTCGGACATTATGCCTGCATTGGTCTTTCTCAATTATCATAACTGGCATTTTATGAAACTGGACGTCGTGTTGCCTGCCAAATAATTATCGTTTGAGTATCTTTTTCGTTATCTGAAACTTTGTCTCTGGATTGATCGACCCTTATGGTAACAACGATTAACAGTGTCTAATTCCCTTTTTTCACAGCAGAATAAACGTATGTGGCAATGAAACGTGTGAAACAAAACAAAATGAATAAACACACATGAAGAAGGAATTGTGCAACTTTAAACCTCGGAAATCAACCATCAGAAATGGTGCTCACTTTACAAACTTTGCCAGTTGAACGGACAAAGTAATCCAGATGTTTCAGAACTTCATTAATAGATCGGATCTTAACAGTCCTCACTACACAGTTTGTGCATCTCCATCCCGCAGCAAAAGTTTGAGATGACAGCCATTCAAGAAAAGAAGCCACTGATCTGGGTCTCTATTTGTCGTCTCATTTAAAACGTATATTTGCATTCTTCTAAAAACCTTTGGGCAACCACACCTCTCGACCCACGACCACTCTGACCCACGGCCCACAATCCTCCTCGACCCAGTCGAAACAGGCTCGGCTTAATCGGAACATGTAGTACGCGTGTGACCTGCAGGACGGACGATTCTGTCCGTGAGCTCAGCTGACTTTTCCCAGTTTTTGTAAGTAAGAGAATCGATTTGGCAAGTTTGAAATCCAAAAACATAAAGCGCAACGCCACCAAATCAATTCAAAGAGCTGTGTTCAGTAGAACAGGGTCATTGTTAGCCTGTCGCGGACTTGTTGAGAGTCACTGCATGCGAACGTCAGGCAATTTGCAAGATTATTGGAACACGACATGTAACGAATTTTAAATTTGATATAGTAAATATATCATTTGGGATGAATTAGCTACAAAAATATAAAAATTAAGTTTTGTCATTCGCCAGTTTGTAATTATATAACGAATTACTAAATCGGGTGAAAAAATGGTCTAACCCCTTGTGCGCAACTGTTGAAAATGCCCTATGTTTCCATGGGAATTAAACCACTTTGCGGGCGTTTAAAAATGAAAATTTGATTGAGTTATACACAACTATCCACTTTGTAATTGAGAATGCCAAAAATAATTCAGAATGACGTATTTTGATACTTTTAAGGAACTTTTGAATACATTTACCAATTGAGACCTATATGGAGGCCTATGTAATTCAAGCACGCAAAAACGCACACCACCCACACATGGGTTCTGTGATAGCTAATGCTCTCGTCTTTGACCAGATATTGTTATTTCCGTGGACAGCACCTTTTTTAATTCTCGAATTTGCACTTTAGCGAAGGCGCTTTCAACACTTTCACCTGTTTCATACTGCCACCAATAGAGGGCGGCAAAGCAGAAAATATGAAAAACATGATCCAAATTGGAAGTATATCGTAATAAAAAATCATCTTAAATTTTATTCAAGATAACTAGAATTGCTTCGAGCGTTTCTTTAGCGAAATATTGCGTTGTTTACATTAAGCTAAGAAACGGAATGAGGTTCACAAAAATAGGTCACGCTCTGAAGGAAAATGGCCAAGCCAGCATGAGCGAGCCGATGTGTTACTTACAACAAAGATATTGTCAAATACCTGAAAAGTGTCAGCGCACTAGATCACTTGGAAAAATGGGAGTTAATTGGCAATTTGGCACGAATGGGAGTGTGAGAGACAAAGGAACTAGCCAGCCTGTTATAACAAAAGATCTTATGTCCAAAGCACCTTATGTGGCAGTATCTAGGTTGTAAGCCAAGGTGTACGTTTGCAGCATCAGGAATGCAAAGGATGTTCACCACTCAATCCCAGCTTTACGTCAACTTAGTAACTTTTCATTTGAAGGTGAGTTACGTAACAATTAATATTTTTTCTCAGAAATCTCACTGTGATTAGTCATACCATCGGAGAATTAGTTTCAGCTGTGTATGAGGTCTGAAACAAAAGTTAATATTTGATGGAATGGAATATTCTTTCATCGTTTGATTTTTGACAAGGACTTGTGTTCTAATGCTTACAACTAAGTTACCTATTTCAACTAGAAAAGTGGTTGCTTGGAAAGCATATGGGATCGGAGATGGAGTGGTTTTGGAGAGTCGTGCTTCTGATTGCAAACCAGTGGAACTAGTGATTGAGGAATGTCATGTCGAATCCTCATTGAGACCTTTCACTAGTTTCTGCGATCGAAAGACGAAGGTATTCATGTATCCAAAAGATGGCTGTAACAACACTTTTGGCTTTCAAAACAAACTCAAGCAGCAAGTTAGCATCGGCTAGCATGATAAACAGCCAACAGCGCTTGAAGTTAATCGCGGAGAGATAGTGGGTTGCCAAAGTCACAGGGATACAAGGTGAAGTTCATGATCTAACAGCATAGTCGTTGAACTCAATTTGGCATCACAAATCCATAAGTTTGACATACAGGTATAACCTTTGTTGTGCATTTTAGTCACTGACTGTTCCAAGTTGACTTAATGGTTAACATGGAAATGCGCTGTGTGATGTTCTATATTACAACCCAACAAAAAGTGAAGCTGTTGTGGAACATGCTACTCAAGAGCCTATGCAGTCATGGCTTGGACATTCGCACAAATTTAGGCTGGATTGTTTGACGGGGATTAATGTATCAATCAGACCACTCAAACAGCACAACTCTCTCACTTATGATCACAGCATTTGGAATATCTAAGCTCATTTTGTGAATTCACAAAACATGGCTACCCATCCAAAAAGCATGGCTCCTGGTGTTGCATCCAGCTTTGTTACCTTTAAACACTCCTCACACACTCTTCCCTGAGTCTTGCACATGATTCTAAGTCACGTGGGTTTTTAAACTGATTATTGGTTGCAAAAGCTGTGTTTGATTTGTATGAAGAGGGATTATTTTATAATTAGGTGTGTGAGTGGTGTTCACGAGTGTTTGACAATTGTTCTTCTGGTAGCCTGCCAGTGGTCTAGGTAAAATATACTATCTTATTGAGTTTTACATTTGCAGGTGTAAAAATGCAGGCAGCTACTACCCAAACAGCAGGAGAATCATACAGCACAATGGGATGGGTTCTGAAGTCAGCATAAAGGTCTGAAATAATGACTGAAAGCGTAAAGATGTTTTTGACTGATGCGTTCAACGAAGGCATGAAAACTGGTCAAAAAGCGATCCAATGAGGTGTTCTCAACAAAGTCAACAATCATAGAAGTGCTGTTTGAATATCTTGAGCAGTATCCATGTAGATCGTAATCATCATTGTTACTGTATTCTTGTTGTGCACTTTATGGTGTGTCTATTGCTATGAAGTAATGTTGCTAGTGAGTTTGATTCCTTGATATTTTCTGTGAAATTACTTCTTACGTCAAGTGTCCCTTTAACTGTCATTTCCAGGTTATTTGTATACATTAATATACAGTACAAGCCAAACGTATCCTGACAAAATAACCCGTAATTCCTTGCCATGACAGCTGGGACAAAAGTAGAATTCGTGGTCAAAGTTAAGGGAAACTGGAAAGTCAGTATGGTGGCTAAGACATTCTGTAATTAGTTGGGTAATAGTTATTACCAGTCATTTTTGCCTTAACAGGACTAAACATCAAGTGGGGCAGAGATTTATAGTGTCTGATTGCTTTTGCCTTGTTCTGTATGACAGTTTGCAAGCATGCGTGTGTAGGCCCATTATGCTGTCATCCTGGTCTTTTTGTCTGGCATCTGCAGCTGCATCTCCAAATCCTTGGTGAATTTGAAATTTTACAAATGAGATGACACAAGAGCGTTTTGGGATGTATTTGACTACCACTGGGCCCCTATAGGCAACTTTACTTCTTCATGTTAGTCTCTTTAACTAGCAAGTGTCTTGACTGATTTTCATCAAATTTCGCAAATTATTTTCAGTTATGGAGACAGCCACGTTTTCCTAATTCTTGGCGTACCTAAATGTAATCTGTACAGAAACGTTGCCATTGAGATGAGCACGACTGACACTGATTGTTGATTGGACGATATCCTATGGTGCCCTTTAATGGCAGTGCTGTAGGGGTAAAATTAAAGGTACTGTAAGTAGGCGCCCAAAGCCCACCGCATCACCTTGAGCACTGAACGTAACTTATGGTGCGTAGGCACTACGTTCAAATGCCAAAAGGTGGTTTGTTGCGCCTACCTGTGCCTAAGCGCCATTACAGCACTGCCTAATGGCAATTTAGGTTTCCTTTATGTATGCCTCTATATCTACCAAGTTTCTTGATGTATTTTCGTGCAATATGGTATACTTGTCTTCTTTTGAGGAGACGAGAACAATCTGCTATTTTCGGCTGGATTTAAAATATTCTGTGCCAATAAAGATTATTAGTTCTGGCAGCAGCCTCTCTGTCCTTGAAATTGCTTGGAGGATAGCTCTGAAATTTTGCTCACGTGTTCCTATTGAGATGATCACGACTGACATGTTTTCTGATGGATGCAATCACCGAGACGCCCGGAGTGGCAATTTGTTTGTTTATCTGCACCGCAATACTTACAAAGTTCTGCTGATGAATCTGGGTGCAATATTATGTATGTGTTACATTATTGAGGAGAGTATGCTTGGCATAAATTCTAGGACATATCTGAGTGCTGTGGCGACTCTAGGGATTCTGTATCAACCAAGTATCTTGATGTATGGAATATGGCAAGAATGTGACAGCGATTGTCTTGTTTCAGACGAATATACATGTAATGTATGCTGCATCACCTAGAGGTTTTTTATTTTACATGTATATATTACATATCATTAACATCCCTGGAAGCATACCGCCAGAGCACTATCCGTTTTTCCTGTTTTTGTATGGTGTTGACAAAAATGCAGTGTGATGTAGACTATGGTTTCATTTTTACTTCTTTTGATCAAAGATCTCGATACCCAAAACTTAACGTTCACAACTAGCTTTAACACCCACACATAATACACATATGCACTATAATCAATTTACAGGTGGGAAACTAAAGTGTTCTATCCATAACTCGATGTCAACCATGACCAAAGGCTGCGTTGTATAAATTTCCTGTGTAATAAATACTGCACTGATGTGTTTTTCTATGTGTTGCAAGTCAGAGTTTCCGTGAGTATTAGACAATAAAACACTTAAGTTCACCGATACCTTACGTAAAATAGTTTGACATTTTAGTAGTCTGCCTGTATTTTAAATTCATAGCACCACTGCAATTGACCCTTTTGAAATTCTTGATCTCTCCCAGTGGTTTACCTCTGATGACCAGATTAACCACTGACATTCCTAGACCTATGTAGTATTTTTATGTATATCTCGAATTCATATTGTGTTAGGGATGTTCTATAATCGTCACTCGGGTTCCCTTTTCTTTAAAAATGAAGTAAATTTTCTTCATTGCACAGTAGACCAGACGACAGAAAAGGAGTCGTAGTGCGCAGCGCCACTGCCGGTCGCCTGGGTTATCGCGGGAGAGTCTATACTTAGCCATAGTTCCTTTACGATTGCGCCGTGTTCCGAATTTGACACTTGAAATTGGATCTGAGCCCACCCACCATAACACTAAAACTGCGCATATTTAAATCTTGTTTCTTCCGTATAATTTTAATTACCGGGGTTAATTAATAAACTCAACATTTCCCTACGCTCCTGCTGTTTTATTTTTTCGGCAGCCAAGGGAGGGGGTGCCGGGACCCCTGGGCGCCCCCTAAATCCGCCTATGAGTACGTCCCTCATTCCTTGTGCTTCAGTCGTCAGTATGTGTTTCAGTCGGAAGAGGCGCGCCTTCAAGAGGACATTGCAAGGTGCAAACCAATCTGAACAACAATAAGGTAGTATAGATTCCTGTTTATAGTTATAATAGCTATATTCGTAACCTTTACATGTATTGTACCTGTGGCGGATCTAGGATATCACATGGGGGGGCAACATTTTGTCCGGCTGCCAGCATTTGCCCAAAGTGAACCACAATTGTAGATGCGCATAGCACCGTATGGGGGGAGGTCGGGAGGGGGGTTTGCGCGCGTGGATTACCACTACACCACCACGAATTAACTAATCACACACTAAGAGACCTACTTTTTTGCTATCAATTCTTAACAAATTTGTCGTATTTAAATTAGTCTTCAAATGCCCAAAGTACCAAATTCGTTTTTCGTGTTGGCAATAATGACGGGATTGCTTTGGAGATCGTCCTAAGATAAGGTTTGACAAAGAGAGTATTGCGAGTTTCTGAGTGATTCACTAAGGCTTCGATTAAAATTCACATCTTACCAGCAGCTTCTGTTTTTTTCATCGTCACTCAGGTTCCATTTTCTTTAAAAAATGAAGTAAATTGTCTTCATTGCACAGTAGAGCAGACGACGGAAAAGGATTCGTTGTGAGCAGCGCCACTGCCGGTCGCCTGGGATATCGCGGGAGAGCCTATACTTAGCCATAGTTCCGTTATGAATGCGCCGTGTTCAGAATTTGACACTTGAAATTGGACTTGAGCCCCCCCCCAACACTAAAACTGCACACATTTAAATCTTTTTTCATCCGTATCATTTTAATTACCGGGGTTAATTAATAAACTCAAAATTTCCCTACGCTCTTACTGTTTTATTTTTTGCGGCAGCCAAGGGGGGGGGCCGGGCCCC
>NMRA01000162.1:606250-660303 GCA_002633005.1 Phoronis australis
GCCCCCTGGGCCGCCCTCCTAAATCCGCCTATGTGTACGTCGCTATACAAAGTTATTTACGTAGTTAGTGCCGTGGTGTTATAACGCCATTGTTGTAACGACAGATAGAAACGGCGCCATTTTCGTTCGTTACACATCTGTGACGTGGTGTAGGGAACACAAAGGAATCCATGTGTGTCCAAATGAGTAAAGCATCATAGATGAGAAATACTTTTAAAGATACAAGGGCGGCCAGGTAGACTTTTCAGATGATCCCGACCTTTCGGACATGGAAGTGGGGGTGCGGATCCCATAGGCACAATTTGTGTTCACAAATTTTCAGTAGTGGAGCCGTTCTCCCTCGATCTCTTTTACGGCACTTGCTCAGGTTGTCGAAGGCTCAATCCCAGCCGGTTCGGCCAGTGAACCCCCACGGCCATAAGATGCGCATGAGTCGCGAATGGGTGTTAGTGACTGGTAAGAATATTATTGATAGGTATCTTACAACCGCTAAATATTACTTGGTCTTTTTTAAATCAAAACTCAGAACTTGCTTTACCTGTCAGTCCCACAGGCGTCCTCATCTTCTGATCGTCCCCAATACCCTATATACAATACTACAAGGTATGACACCCGGGACAAGGAATTCCACGAGTGCTTCACTTCAGCTGTCCATATCAAACACAAAACTCGATTAATTTACACAAAGCAGAGAGTCAACTAACCATTAGTGATTGTTCTTTCTTCGGGACAAGGAATTCCACGAGTGCTTCACTTCAGCTGTCCATATCAAACACAAAACTCGATTAATTTACACAAAGCAGAGAGTCAACTAACCATTAGTGATTGTTCTTTCTTCTAGGACCACACACGGTGCACTGCTCCAGCGAGATCGCAACAAGTTTGCGGTCAACGAACAAAACTGTTCCGAAAAATCCCAGACATCAGTCCTGCGTTGACGGTTCGAGGTCAAGGACGGTACGGAATTATCAACCTTATGACTATGACATAAAAACCTATGTTTTGAATCTGGGCCATTGTCTGAGGTCGAGACTGAATCTCCTGTCCTGTTCTTATGCAGTAGAACTCTCTAAATTGGTAATGCTTCATTTGGAATTTTAGAAAAGGTTTAAATTAATTCCGCAATAACGCCTCCAGATAAATCAGACTTTGATGAAATATATCAGTGTCACCGGAACCACCTTAGCCAGTTCTACTGTAATTCAATGAGATATCAATTAGAACGTCACAGAAACCACTGAATCTCAATCCAAAAGCTCCAACATGCAATAGCTTTAGGTGTCTATGACTTGGCATAAAACACAAAAAGTATTCACATGTATAGGATGTGGGAAATCGTGAAATAGTGTTTGTATCACTCACTCAAAAATTCTCGAGAAAAATGTTTTTGAATTTTGTGGACATTTTAGGACGTTTCCAGAGTGCATTGTAATTCCCGTCTATCCCCATTCCTAGGTAATTGATTATTGGCTAATAGATGCTACCATTATAATCTAACCAATCAGAGTACTGTTTTGATGGTTTTTTGCTTGTGAAGTCATTTACAGCACTCGTTTCGCATATTGGTTTTCAACATGTTGTGATGCTGTTTAGATTGAGGATTTGCTGGGTAACGCGCAAAACTCCAGCAAGTACATGTAATTCAGTTAAGGTTTTACGTTTAGTCTATTAATGTAAGCCTGCTGGATATTGTACATGTGTGTATAGTGTTTAATTGTTGAACTGTAACGGCTGCTATGTTGTGGTTTCGTGATACGCGGGTTCAAGTCCCGTGTGCCAGCCGTATTAACTATTAGGTAACATTTTGAGAACATTGTTTGGTTCCGTTGACAAACTTTAATTATTGTTTGTAGATAACCGTCAATTCAAGAATAAATCGATTAAACGAAGCTGACACGTTACACTATCGCCCACACTAATACTGAGGTACCTTTTTACCCCCACTTAAGAAAGTCTACTTATACCGATGCACCGTATGGGACAGCAACAGTTTCGAGTGCCAATCAGATATACCTAAAAAGCTATGCCACAAAATTTATAGTCCTTGTATTGAAGAAACATTGAAATATTTCCAGGGGCGGATCCAGGATTTTGAGTTAGGGGGCATGGCACAGTATTAGTCAGGATTTTGCCCGTCAGACATTAGCACCAACAAATTGTCCACGGTAATCTGAGATAATTTTAGGGGACATGGCCTCCTCTGAATCCGCCACTGGTTCCAATATAAGAACATAGTATATCACCAGGTTTATCTCTACAAAACGGACAGAAAAATGCCACGCACAAACTCTTTTCACAATTTCTAGTACTGGTACTATAAATACTCTGACTTTGCTATCTGTACCCCTACCAGAATTTTATGTAGAACATTGGTAGTGACTGTCAGATATGTGACGGAAAGAAATTCCAGTGCTGCAAATTGACAAAGCAGTCAGTGTGAATTTATCTGGATAACGGATCCTCATCTGTGCCACGGCATCCTCCTTGGACACATCTGAAGCATCGGTATTCGGCATGGGAGGGGCATCAATTTTTAAGCGAATTTTAAGATCACCAGCTTCTCTGTTGTTCCGCAATAAGTGCAAGGTGTTCTACCCTACTTCATTTACACATTCTGAAAAGCACAACAGCTGCAATTTAAAAGTAAAAAACATAAATCATGAGTAATCCATGATTAAAATAAACACGACGATATCTAATTGCAAGTTTCGCCTAATTTTATAACCTTCTAACAAATGCCAAAACTAGATTTCAATCCCGTTTTTTGAAGCAGATTACATGTATTTTAACAATCACAATCTTGGAATTGAGTTACCATCCTGTTTTACTCTATTCATAGTCTGCAATGTTTTCAAAATACACGAACCTTTGGAAATCAGCTTTCCTTGTTGTGGCTTTTAGTTTTATCCATGTATGACTAAATGCTCCATGGAAAAACACTTGCGAAATATGTTGATAGTGAAAAAGATCGTTATTATTTAGGCACTGCAAAAGCGTCATGAATTTTTCGACATCGATATTATCAAGGTAACTTACTCTTTTACAACACCAGCTTCAACCTTCATGACGAGTTTGTCGTCGAAGCAACCGTCCTCAAAATGGTCGGAGCATATTTGGGCACCGGCACATGGCTGACTCGACAGTCATTTTCAAAAGACGAGCAGTGCACACGAAAACGTGCCATTACGCGGCCAGATGCTTGTCTTTTGGGAATTTAATAGGGCTCACGCCTTCCACCTGGCTGGTGTCAGAACAGTTAGCGCACACACGACGATGCACCATTGCTAAACACCCCAAGGTTGAACGGTCTTTATTCGTCGTGTACTGTTACACAATGGCGGTGAACTACATCGTGGGATATGATCTAGTTTGTGTAACCCAGCACCATGTCACGGTGTCAAAAGTCGACGTTTCGCGGATTTTATTTTAGTTTCGCTTTTTGAAAATAACTAAAGATACAATTTTACGATAATTTGAATAAAAAAGCTAAACATACTACAGTACTTAATTAATTATGCGAGTAAGTACTTGGGAGCAGATCGCTTGTCCAATAGTGAACTAATCTCCAGTTTCACTGGTACAAAGGTCTACTAATCATGCGAATCTCAACCTTCTGATGAAGTTTTGTCGGCATTTTACGATACTCACAGATGCGTCAAATAAATGGCAGCGCTTGGTCTGTCGCACCTAGTTTGTCGGTCTAAAAACATTTGGTTGGGGGTCGTTGCCACCAAACAATCATATTTATGCCGGTGCATTGAATCACGTGCAGCCAAAGGCACTTAATGGCTGAAAAGCAGTTTTCGACATCTTGCCTCTCCTTTTCCGAAATAAAATTGGTGAGATTTTGCTTAAAAATGCCTCGAAATGAGATTCTTGGCGAGCGGCAAAATTATGTCCGGACGTCACCGATCGTGTTTCATGTTTTTGAAATTTTATTAAACCATCATTCGCGATCAACAATGAGTTAATTAGATTTATTTTATTTCACGGTGAAAGCGTGTGATAGTGTTTGCCAAAAAAGTGGGATGTCAATCTTGTGCAAACGTAACAACATTAATGAAAACGCAAGGATAATGCTTTTAGCGTACATTCAGTGACGGATGGAGGAATTGTGTTAGGACAAAGGCCCGTGGAAGCAATGAGTTTTAGGAGTATTTTTGGGCCATTGAGCATTCTTTGAAGCCCGATTTTGCCAAGCCCAAGAAACCTAAACAAGGTGCATAAGTTCCCGGCAGGTCGATGTTGACGGTAGGTAGGCTTGCGCATAAAAAGGTCGCAGAAACGAAGTACAGCACAGCCATTGAATTATTAGCCTTCGTCCGGTCTGCCTCTGGTCTGACTAGGCGTGACCGTAACCAAGGACAGACCGGAGAGTGAGGCTTGAGTCGACCTTCACAACTAGCGTGTGCGCAAGCGTGATTGTGCCCGGAGCTTACCGCGAGTCAGGCGTGAACGAAGCACGAAGGGCTGTTAGCCAGGCGTGATTCAGATACCCTTAGGCGGCGAGAAAGATAATACATTTATGTAACTAGGAAAGTGTAATGCAAATGGACAGGCATAACGAAATAACCACTACAAAATATGTATCTACCCCGACATCTTAAAATACGACAAATTATCACTTAACGTTCCCCAGGCTTGGTAAATCGATGCGAACTTTTTGCTCAAGTCACCTTGCTGACCGAGTCCTTTTAGTTTTAACTCTTCTCTTTGGCCAAGTATTCCCCGTATCTGTCGAACTCTTCATTATTGTGATTTGTTTGCAACCTTTCATTGTTTTCATTCTCGATTTCGAGTACGACTCTTTCGTTGCAGAATCTTTCTTTTTCACCTCACAGGCCCCAGACCCAAAACTGTTTTTTGATGACCGCTGATCTTCATCTTTTTTTACTGATGATCGTGGCGTTTTGACTTCGGAGTCTGGTGAACATTTCAAATGACCATGTGAAGCAGACTCTATCAGTTCATCAATATTGACAGGCACGTTGCTGCCTGGTGTCTGGGACCTATCAGATTTCTTGTTAATTGGCGGCTCCTCGTAAATGTTGCCTTCTGTTTTCAGAGACATTTTCACTAGTAGCTCAATACTGTCCATCAGCACCATTTCTTGTCCATCGTCTTTTTTGAAGCAATATGTTGGACTGGGTTCGTTCGATTGCTTTAGAAAACTTTCTGCAATGTAACACGGACTCGGTTGTTTGTAAGGGGTCTTGATGGAGTTTGAACGCCTTCTGATCTTGAAGAAAACGATCAGAACTCCGGTAAAGATGACCAGGAAAAGACCTCCGCCAAAGGATGGCACTATGATCACCGCAACATCTAAAACAAAAAACATGACTAATGTGTTCTAGGGATATTGGTTAACTCCCGTTAATTAAGAATACTTACGTAACACGCGATATTGGTTTTGACTTTGCCAAACGTGAATTTGAAAAATTGTGCTGTAACTAGCTCAGTCTCGCTTTCTGACAAGTTTCTTGGACCAAACTAACGTGTCAGTGTTTCTCGTAACAAAAACATACGACAAACGTAGTACACTTAAAGGAGCATGCCACCCAAAAAACAACCTAGTTTGTATCAATGAATTTAGATCGAGTAGTTCTAGTCCCTAACGACACGTATGGTTGCGTTACCTGACACCTGACGGCAGACGGAGGTGTTGAAATTATCCAATGACGTCATCGGTTTCAACGCAGTCTGTTCAGCAGTTCACAACACGGGTTACTAGTGTCAGCTTATCGCTTGAAGACATTGTTTAACACCAATAAATCATCAAACTCCGAGTTCTTATAAAAACGTGTTGTTTTATTTCGCTTTTACGGATATATTGGTATTTGGACACACCGTAGCCTACAAAGTTCGGCAGGCCAATAAGGTCCCGTAGTAGGAGTTTGGGGTCTGTTCGGAGATAATTTCGAAGTACATTCTGTGAGATACAGACAAGAAGACCTAGATCCCAGTTGTTTAGACTTGCGATTTTTTGAGTTCTTAACACAAAACGCTTGTTATCCTGGCCAGTGGCTCGGAGCCCGATCAGGCCCGTCGCGGCCGGCCGGATTGACTCATTATCCCGGCCTGTAGCTTGGAAACTGATCAGACATCACGAACATGAACCAGCCAAAGTTCAGTGGAAACTAAACTTCCGTCTAAAAAAGTACAGCACACATCACGAATTTTTGTCCGACCGGTCGGAAATTGGTCGGCGACCAGCCGTCGACCGGTCGTCTAGCCGACCAATAGCCGACCAACAACGGTCGGCTAGGAGCCGTCTGCTCAGTCGCCTCTGTGGTCGGCAATTGGGTCCGCTAAGTGGTCGCCTAGCGTAGACGACCAATTCGGATTAAGTATGTCCTTGGTCGGCAATTATCATTTTATGACTTAGCGGGTGAACTTTGGACAAACAAACATTTATCTGTTCGCTGTTCGTTTACCAGTGGCAACTCCGGTCTTGACATCGGTTTATCAACTTTTGTTCAACTATTGAAAGGAGGTAAAATCGAATCAACCTACAAATACGAAGTGCGTGACATTACACCAGCCTAAAACCTCATGTTGAATTAATGACAGCGTGGTAAAATCAAACGTTAAGTGATATCGCGGAAGCATAATTTCTAACTTTAGATATGAGACTTTTTATACAATATATTATGCATAAAAACAAGCACGGAATTTGAAATTTACAGTAAAATCGCATAGAAAACAGAATACAACACTGGATATTTTACGACCTCAAGTGTTTTCATCCCGCGGAATACTCAACAAGCAGCACGCATTTGCGCTCATCCGTTATTGCTCTAGATCATCACGCTGTATATTGCACTTTACCACAGATAATAATTGTTCATTTCTGTATAATTTGTTAATATCTTGGTATAGCAATAGAACCCAAGTTTATTTTAGGAACAACGTAAACAATGGTTTGAACATAGCGCCGATATTTATCATGGGCGCATGAAAACGGAAGACTGTGATCGGTTTATAGTGTCGTCCATCGTCCATCATCATTCTGATATTGTCACTATCGCAGCAAAAAATCCTTTCGAAGCTAGAGCTTTCCTATCTAGCCAGCTAGCTGTGTGAAGACTATTTTCAAAATACAGCAAGGTGCCACTGCGTATTGAGCTCAAACAGACCTCGAAAATTCACAGAGCCCGGATAGTTACGCTGGTCACTTCGTCGAAAAGCTTGTATCAACATGAGCTGAAGACCGGCAGGTGTGCATGCAAACTTGGAAGTCAATTGGCATTCAGTTGCCGGTTACGGCCGTTTAAGCGATAATCATCCGACGTCATCTTCTTGCGTAATTCTCTGCCTTTTGTAACGAAAAAACGTATGTCGTCGTTTTGAAAGAGTTTATTCGTGACACGCGCCACTTTCAAAATGTTTTCGACATCTCCCATTAGATGGGGACAACATTTCAGCAAAATTTGTTCTAAAATTCAGTTCACTGATATCAAAATTCCACAAACATATAATAAAGTGAAACCAACTCTGATCATTTGTCGTGACGTTTACGCAACCTCGAGAGAGAACGTTTGATTGAAGAATTTGGGGAAAAGAAACTGGCTAATAGGTGACGCAATATTTCATTGCGTCGAAAGTCGACGAAAAAGCTCACACTATAATTTTAGCAGCAGAATAATTGCAAAAAGCTAATTTTTGCAACGCTGGTAAATAATTTATATTACTCTAGGAAGACTTCATTCGGTCAGTTTTTGCCCACAACGGCACAAATTTGTATATTTAATTTAGTAATCAGCTTCGCACCAAGGTTAGAGCCTTCCGCGTCCTTTGGCGTAAGAACACAATACTTGACGTTTCGCGTATACTCCAAGGAATAAAACTTTGAAAAAATTATCTTCGGGGTAACCTGGCACATGTAATCCTAAAAAAGTAGTCTGTGTTTTCACGTAGAGCGTAAAAATTACTTACCCAGTGATTCAAAAAGAACACCTTCGTAAACGAAAACGCACATAATTTTCAGCTCTATTACACTGGTTGAAAACAACTTCTATAAGTCTATTGCATCGGATTCTAGTGATCACCAGGGCCCGGTCTCCAATCTTTTTACTCGAAATGGAACTCGAAATTAGGTTTGTCATTTTCTACTCTACTTTTGGGCGAACTCAAGATAAGTGTCTATTATTCTATGCTTGAGTACACAATAACTTACGTAGATAATTTATTGCCCTTAGTTCACAGTTTGTAAACCCAATATTAAAGCAATAATTTCGAGTTTGAACTCGAAATTTCGAGTTTTTACTCTAGTTTGTAGCACAAATATAAGGGTCTTCAAGGGTAAACTTGAACTAGAAACTCCTATGCATAAACTATAATGTATTCGAGCACAGTCTGATAACCAATTGTCTTAAGTTCGCACAAAAGGAGCAGAGAAATTTCCAAAAAATAGTTTCGAGTTCGTTTCGAGTACAAAGATTAGAGACCGGGCCCTGGGCAAGTCAAAACTCTTAAGGAGGCGCAATTTCACCGAAACCTTTGGCATGAATCAGTGATATAAAAATGGAATTAGACCGACTTTAATTCATCAGCAATGTAGACACAACAGTTACAGACACTAACTGCGTTTGTTAAAGTCTTGTGACAATGATAAAAATAATTGTTTCTACTATGATTGAAAAATGTTTTACTCTGATGAGGTATGATGCAATATGCATGTCTAATATGCAGATCGGCAGTTGCAAAAATTGTTACTGGGTTTAATGAATCCGTTTGTTATGAACCACTGCAAAAGTATTTTTACTAATTGTACATTCGAAGCACGCCTCATTCGAATAAAACATACACATGCTTGATGATCCTGGGAGTACAGGCATGAATGAGGATACGTAGTTGTTAAGCCATAGATGATAATAAGGCTTACATAATATCACACTGAGCCATCTACACCAGGCATATACAAAGGATACAGTATTTCAAAACAATCCACAACTACCAATTTTCATAGTCATAACTGCTCATTTTTCATAGTATTACTAAATCAGGAACACCTAGATTTATATAAGAAGTTTGATGCTACACAACCTGCTCTCCCACATTTATGGGAGGCCTAATTTGAAACATTTAACGGCATATTTTTTCTATGCAAGATTAAAACCAAGCAAAACATGTTAACTCTCCAGGACCAAAAATAAATATCTCAAAACCAGAAATTTTACCTAAGCAGGAATTAAAACAATCCAATACATTGAGATTGTTTTCACACAGAAGACCAAAAAACAAATGAAGACCAAAAAACAAATGAAGACCAAAATTCACCACGTCAACACTGAAAATTTATCACATCAGCACCTATAATTTATCAAGTGAGGACAAAAAATTCTTCACTTTAGGATCAAAATAAAATACGACCGAACTGAAAACTTAATAAGTCAGGTTCAAAAACTTACCACGTCAGTGACTTTTCACGCCAGAACACCACGTCACCATCCCCAAGCATAGATCCTTCAAAGTGATAATGTCCGTACTATACGTATAAACAAGGGCTAAATGTTCAACCTCTTGCCGACGAAATGCGGTTGAATTTCTTTCGTCTAATCCACGTTTTACAATAGATGCCAAGTATACGTACACACTGGATTGTCATCATTGCATAATGGGTGATCACGTAGTCTCCGGGCATGAAAACAATTCTCTCCTGGCGTGATAAGTTTTCTGACACAACAAGTCCTGGTTGCCAATTGTTTTTGATTCTACAGATTTCAATTCCTGAATAGAAAATGTGTGTTCTGGATTTTTCCGCTTCATCTTTCCATTCAGCTAACTAGTGTACAGCACAGTGTTTTTACTATCCTGTGGCGGCTCCACTGCAACGAATCCCTTCTGGTACAACCTTCCGTAAATGACATTCGTACTTTGCACATTTCTTCGGGGTAACAGTTTTCCAAGAGCTATAAATTTATTGGGCAAGTTTCTGTTTGGTATTCGGTTTTATTTTCTTTCTCAGGTAGTCCTTGAGCTCAGGCTCTGAATGTTTTGTATACGCAGCTCTTTCTTTACGCAGATACCGTTTTCCGCCTGTGGACACCGACTCGCTGAATTCATCAACCAAACATTTATTTTTGAAAATGCCCTCAAAAGTGTACTTTTTTAAAACACCGTGTTGACCATAGTCGTAAGTGTAGTAAAGTGAAATGAACAAATTTGTACACACTGCTCAAAACACTTATGTGGACATACGAAAACGCCAACGTCTCTGTCTTACAACGCTGCGAGTGATTGGCATTTCATTTCGTGTTGGAAAGATTTTTAAGACTGAGCACCTTTTTAAAAATAGTATTTTTTCATACAGCTGAGAACAGAAGAATTATTCTGCGATTTTAGGACTGAAACGGAATCAAATCTCGAGTGGTGACTCATTAGAATGTGCAAAACTCGGGGAGGCGGGGTGGTGGCGATACAAGCATGATGTATATATATTTTTTATTTACATTTTGTAGTTGCCACTTCCCATTCAGCGTCACTTACTACCTAAGGTAGTAAGATCATACGCTATAAATATCACCAGACGTTTTCCTTCTCAAAGCAGCACCTTCATGTATTTTCAATATTTTTTTGCCATCGCAATCGCTTTACCAAAGATTCACGCACATATGCCGCGTAGAAACAAATACCTCTTCACCACGTATTTACATCTTCCCGTTCACAATTGTTTTATTTTACATAATTTGTCAATATGTTGTTGACAAAAAATATTTATTTTTGGAACAACGTGAACGGCCAACTGATAGGCGTCTACGTGTACATGTAACTAGCCCAGATTTTAACGTCACCGATAAATGAAAACGGAATGCGCAAAGCTGCAATTGGCTGTAGCCTCAAAAGTGGCCATTCTGTGTTAGATATCACCTTCTTAATTCATGGAAATCGTAACCATAGTATGATTTTGAAGTTAGAGCCATCAAAGTCCGTGGGTTTAGGGCATAGATCTACTGGACCGTGAATTTCGCGACTGTACTTACTGCAGGGGTCAATACTATGAAAATAAAATCCCCGAAGTGTGTAACAACTCACTCACTTATACATCATCTTGGGCGCGTGATAGGAGTCCAGTGAATAATTTAAAAAACGCAAAAATGATGCAGTTTGGCGTTACACAAACAAAATCAATTGTGGGCGAAGACTGCGAAAAATAGCCGCGTTTACAAAATGACTACAGCGTTGTATTGATCGGGAAGCAACCAATCTAATACAATTTGTTAACTTCACGAGTCAAATTAAAGATCAAATGTAAAGAAAACTTTCACGTTTTTCATCCAGAACTTGTTGCATTGTGCATCATCCAATATTTACTATTACCGCTTGCCTTCAAACTTCGAATTAGTGGTGTTACACAACCGACGTGAACTCATGTAACCGAAACAGCAAAACGAGGTTAATTTATTTGACCCTGTGCTAAGACGAATATGCACCGACACGCGAAGTGGTATGAGCCTGACAACGTATTACGCAACTGCTACTCTAGCCTAAAAATAGCAGCTGACCAGCTGGTCGGCTGATGGCCGGTCGGCAAAAGGGTCGGCTGAAGGGTCGGCTGGGGAGTCGCCTTAAGAGTCGGCACTGCGGGCGGCTGCCGGTCGGCTAATTTGCCGACCGGTCGACGGCCAGTCGTCGACCAATTTCCTACCGGGCGGACAAAAATTCGTGATGTGTGCTGTACTATACTAGCGAGCCAAAGTGACGTGCACGTGATTATGTTGGCGAATCAGCCACGAAACTGCAAATCTACTTACTCGATCGTCGGGGGACGCGAATTCATGTTCCGCTTTGGCCACAGCAACGCGGGTCAGGGCAAAAGTTGTACATTGACAATCATTATTTGAGTAAGGTAAATGTAAATAAAGATTCCCCTAACACTTGGCCGTGAGATAGAAATCGAGTTGTTTCACAACAGTTTCTGCCAGCAAACACTAAATTAGCATGAGCTCGCGCGGCCTCGGTGTCCCATTAATTAGTTTTATAGCAGCTAAAGACGGTAACGCAGTGATTTATTCCTTGCTGGCTTCTCAAATCATTTGCACTCACGAACACTCCAAAGGCATTACAAATTGCATCTAATGAGACAGATTTTGTTTCAGTTTGGTTAGGGTGAGAATAATTCATTTTTAAACAGAACGCTCAGTAATAAACGCCATCATGATATCTCGCAATCCCCGGCCGACTTGGACGAGCTAGAGCTCACCAGTCCCGACTTTGCAGGTGGATCGTTAAGTTTTACAGGCTATCGATTCGAACAGGAATACAGTGATTAAGAAACAATAGAGCGGCGCCGTGAACAAGCTCAGAGACCGAACGGAACGTATGGAGTTATTTGTCAGGCACTTTCGACGTCTGCAGGCCACAGACGCGGAGATGTTTCACTGCCTCATACTTGGTATTTACAGCGTATATTTCATTCTTCGCTACCGTGAGCCACTTCCTAAGCATTTCGGACTCTCGGTGAAGTGACGATTTACCCGCTTTCCTCGCAGCTGCTTAGTTCGGACAAGCGAGAACGATGCACCGCAACATAGCGGCAATCACTCTGCATATGAACCACTGACGTCGCTAGCGTCGTTTCTCACCTTCCTCACAGGTTAACGCGACACCTCTTGGCAAGGTAAGGTCGACCGTATGCGAGGCGATGTGGATATAGGTCGATTAAGATGGCAAAAAGACTAATTAAATCGGGTGGCATTCTCCTTTAAGACCAGGCAAAAATCCATACAGGGGTGATAAACCCTATGTGACGGATTTGGATCATATTCTGCATTTTTGTTTACTTTCTTATGGTAATTACTAAAATGCACTTTAAACAAATTCTATCGCTTTAGGTAGCTTAAAATTCGGGTACCTCACTTTTCACTGAAAACCACTATCAGAACTTGCCCCAATAATCACAGTTTTTGTGACATTGTAAGTAATTACAGAAGCTACTAGAAAATGAACTAGCTTCTGTTTTGTATGAAGTCATCCATTGTCTTACTAAAATGAAAAATAAATGTGTCAAGTTGCACCTTAAATTCCACATTTCGGGTTTGAAGGGTCATGTGTTCATACAAGCAGAAAACATGGATAACTTGCCCAGGTTTGAATGAGTCAATCTCAGCTGAAGCCAAATTTTACACTTTCAAACTTTATTGTGGGTTTGATCTATCTTAGTAGAATAGATATTTGGCATCAAAACCACCGGCAAACACATGTCTTCATATAATAATGAGCAATTGTTCGCAGCCACCTCAGCCAAAGTGAGCACTTGTGACAATAAATAATAGTCATCGACAATGTTGACTTTTGAGATTAAAAAGTGCTCAAAAGGCTGTTAAATTATTGAGCTTACTTCTTAGAAAATAAAATTCAATAAAATTAGTATTTGTTTTTTTTTTACTGTGAATTACCATTTTGATGAAAATCCCTTCAGGTGTCTCTGATATCACTGAAGAAAACATGGCTGATGAGGTGGTGGAAGTAGTTAATATAGTGTGTTCGTGGGCATAATCCTTCAAATCTGGTTTATGGAGCTTCAAAGGAATCTGGAACCATGCAGCAAGCAATTGAAGCACTAACTGATTGCAGAAAGTCCATAGCAAGCCATTTGAAATATGTTAAAGTCACCGACCTAGTCCCGTTCAGTGACAGTGCTGAAACTGAAAGTGGCAGCTGATTCTTGCCAGGGTCAGAGTGGGCTTGTTTACAACAGTTTGCCCCCCAGTTTGTGGAAATCGTCGATCTCATCATGTTATCAAATAGAGGCCAAGTAAAAGTAAGATATGTGCCCACCTTCAACATCAGAAAGGCTCTAAGCCCAAGGCCAAGCTTGAGTTTGGAATGTAAGTGGAAATACAGTCATCAAAGAATTTCTGGAAGAACAGAATGTATCGATTCCAGTTGGGTCAAATAAGTTGTGCTGCAGGTCATCAATACTCTATACCTGTTGATAACGACTTTAATATGTTTGCTTTCTCAACTAGATTCTTACTGCAGTCGCCAGGAAGGGCACGACCCTATGAAGTAAAGCGACACTCGAGTACTAGAGTAATTTTAGTAACTTCTTCCAGTACTGACTTGTATTAGTAAAATATTCACTTTATCTCAATATTGAGGATTTGTCGAAATACATTCCATTTTATGAATACGCATGTGTAAGAAGTGGAAACTTGGTGTCCATTATCAAAAGATTTAATCGAGCCCTTGTCTCTTAGACACCAATTTCTCGTCTAATTCACCTGCAGTTGGTCACATTGCTCTATCCGTAGGGAAAAGGCTATTTATGGAAAATATAATTCTTGTGTTTACGGATTAACTTTCATACAATTGTAATATTTACAGGCATTTTTTTCAAGTGGAAACGAGGGTGACCAACCATCATTCTGGCTGCCCACGCCTTTGCCAAAGATCCATAAGTCGAATCAGTTTCTCACTGCTGCATCTGATGGAAGAGTCAACCCTGTTAGGACCCATCTTCTAACTGACACCGATGAATTTGCCGAAAGGTCCTAGCGATATTACAAACAGAAAGCCAGCAAATCATTATCTGTGACTCATGAATGTATTGCTCCTTGTCATAGGGATGTTCTGAAGAATGTCTCTCATCTCAGCATATCAAATATTTTCCCGTTTAGCAGCACTCAATCATTCTGGGAAACTCGCACAGTTTGATGCCTTTGGAATGAAACGAATCGCTGAGGAAAACCATCGATTTGAACTGTGACAAACGATTGTTGAGTCAATGGAATTGCCGCAGTAGCACATTTCCAGTATACAAGACTCAGAAACATTTGAAATACAGTATCTCAAAAGGAGACAAACAAAATGCTATTTCCATTTCGTGATGTGTCATCTGTGCTGACTAAAGGTGTCTCATTGTGCACCTAATTTGCTCGCATTTTGTAAATGTGACCACATTTGTTCTTTTCTATTCACTTGATTTATGGCGTGTAATTTGCCTGTGTCCTATATCAGCCTCAATATCGTATTACTGTTCTCTAAACTACATTGGTGCTTGTTTAATGTTTGGCTATCGTATTGTTTTTGCTACATAAGTACAGTATAACCTGCTCTGCTGCATATCTGTCTAACATAATAAACAATATTTTAAATCAGGACAGTTTTTAAATATTGCCCAACTTTGTTCCAAAATCTCTTTGCAGGATTACCCAAGTTCACCTATATGCAGTCTGAATGTTTGTGTGTTTTATTTTCTTTTTGCTGCACATGCATTGTCTTATGATTTTTCAATGAAGTAGCTGACACTACATGTACATGTATTAGTCTCGAGACTTCTGAATTTTTGGAGTCTGACTGATGGTAAGCACCAAACACCATTGCATACCCATACTAAACTCGGGCGGATCCAGGATTTTTAGTTGTGGGTCATGGCACAGAATTTCGCCACATCCGCGGGCCCACCCTAAAATCTAGGGATGCAGGGGTCTCGCAATTTTGAGTTTGTGGACCTTACTACTAAGAAAATCCGTTAAAGGGGGTTTGTTCAAGGCCAATGCATTGTGCATTCGCCCCCGGAGCCCCCTGGGTGCGCGAAAAATGCTAGTCAGCAATTCACACCCCGAACTGACAAATGGTATCTGGGAGAATTTTAGGGGGGCATGGCCCCCTCCCGGAATCCACCATTGAAACTGTGATAGATGCAGAAAACATCTAAACTGATTTTTCTGCTATCTTGCGTGTGAAATACTCGGTTTCCTGTTTTTTCATGAAAATGTCTACGAACCTTCCGCAAATACATCATTCTATGCGTTGTCGGTAAAAACTAAAATAACATTGGTATCCATAATGCAAGAGTATTCAGACATCCATATGCACATCTGGGCGTGTGCTGTTCGGGGACTTCTCGAATGAGAAGCGTAAGAAAAGTTATTCAACAACGCCAATTTCACCGGTAGTCGACTGTCCTCACTATATCTGTTTTTCTAACCTCATTTAACTGCATCTATCCCATACCATTTCAATATATCTCTTTTTTATGACTAACTACTTTGCTGTATGATTTGTTCGGTATCGGGTTTGGTGATATACACTGTATGGAGATGCAGTTGTCTACTTCCGGCGCAATACACCTATTATTGTTTTTATAAAATTCGTTGAACTGAGATTCGTCAGGACGCGATCAACCGACTTCGAGAAAATTAGAAAACTAAATTTGAATCAGACCCACACATTAAAATTTTAGAATGTGAGTTTGCAGTTAGGTATAACTGAAGACTTACTTTATAGATTTTTTACTCAAGCATAATGCATTTTGAAACGGTGAGTACATGCACATGCTATTGACAGCGTTATCGTCACGGTCAAATGAAACCAACGTGCCTTTTTGTGCTTCTTATTCTTTTCAGTAAAATAACAAAATTATAGCTCTCTTGATATGTTCGATCGCCTATTTTAAGATTTCAAAACAGTATTTTGAATCCTCGCATACATTTGTAACTATGCAGACATTGGCTGGTTGCACAATTTTGGTGAGGTGCCCCACTTCTAGAGCCCGATGCGGTATGAAGAATGGTGATTGCCTAGACTTTTGTTGGTTTTATTTCATAGAGCTAAGATCAATCTAAACACTGGTTGTAGTTTTGTTGTTTTAGATTTGGCTTTAGCTGAGATATTTAGGCAGGAAGTAGGGCAATTTTCAACATTTTGGAATCACCACAAACTAGCTAAACTGGTAGCCCTCAAAAACGGCTAAGATGTAACTGAAACCGCGATATTTTCTACGACTGGCAAGTTGAAAGACACCTCAATTCAGTGATAAACTTGAAGTGTTTCATTTTGCATTATTGTTCTCAAGGTAAGTTCGCAAAAAGTGGAAAAAGTAGCTGTAACGAGGCTTGGAATTGGCAGAAAAAAACACGTTCCCATAGCAACCACAAGGTGGCGCACACAAAACAAAAATCAATGTTGGTATGAATGTTGAGGCATCAACCCCTACCATCATGCAAAAAATCGAGGAAATCCGTGACATAGCTTGTATCACTTTTTGCCTGGTCCATTCGTGGACGTGCTCTTAAGTTCTTTTAAAAACAAATTTAAACCGACGTTCCGGTAATGGTATGTGGTCTACATCAAAAGCTTGGCGTTTGCTATAAAAGTGTGGCTCTCTGAAGCATGGAGTCATGTCTTTGTTGACAACAATTTTTTTCGAGTTATCATACTTACCCAAGCACCTTGTTTCTGCAGAACAGGTCTTCACCTCACGACCTTGACCCCAGCAGTAATTTCCTCCATAATAAGGAACTGGGTCGTCACAAGTTCGGTTACGGAAGACACTACCGGTACCAGAATCGCAACTGGCGTTACATTTGCTCCAGGTAGCCCACTCCGACCACCCACCATCAACTAATGTAATAAAGGATGATAAGGTTACAACTTACAACTTCACTTTGGCAGATGTCAGATTGTTTGTAAACCGTTTACCAACATTCTGACATCTGCCAAATTGTATAGTATATATATATATATATATATATATATATATAATATATATATATATATAATATATATATATATATATATATATATATATATATATATATAATATATATATATATATATATATAATAGTACTATGACAAAATGCAAGGGAATGAAACAAATCACTTGGACAAGTTGTGAGGGCGCAAATTGGCAGCTCATTTTTACATGTGTTTGCTCAGCTGAAGCAGTTTAAAGAGCAGTTTTAAGACGCATGACACGAAAACAGTAACTAGGACTTCTGCTTTGTATAGAAGATGTTTGCCAAAGAAATGACCAGCTGTTTTTTTAATGTGCAATTTTGTAAATGAACTAGCCAAAATAAGACAGGCCCCTAAACATAGGACAAACCTCTAACCGTAGTCGGGAATTTGAAACAATAACTTTGCATTTCCAGTTTTAATAACTCTAATGAGGCGACTTAAAAACTTGCAAAACTAGCTGTCCCTTTATAGTAATAGTGCTTCTAACCTTACACGTATATGTTGAAATATTGCTAGGAATTCGATGGAATTGAAACTTGATATTTCGAGCACCTTGGATATTTCCGCACTAACACATCTTTACTCAACTGCGATACTTTCATAAATACGGAGTTATAAACTTATATCAAATTGCATTACCCGGTCGTAAAATGGACTTAGTAGTTGAGACGTATTTACTGTTAGACTTTGCGTTGCGCGCGCTGCACGTGACTTTCGTGTCTCTCTCCCGCACTGCATACTGCATGAAGCTTGTATAGATGCGGCCTTGGTACTCATCAGGCACCGTGTTTTGTTCAGTTTCCTTAAGTTCACCTTGTATCGACCATTCGAACTCCACTTCCCCATATACGTAATCTGTTGAACACCCAAAGGTGTAGGACTTGCCGGAGGCTAAGGACCAACCTTCGCCATCATCCACAGTGCTTGATGAAATACAATTTAGTGTAACGTTTGATGGGCCGTCTGAAACAATATTACCAATTTCTCGGATTAATGCGCAAGTGTTGCATATGGAGTTTGTAACACCGTGCAAAATCATTTGAAGAACGATTTCCTAGTTTCTCGTGCTTCAGTATACAGTCGTCAACAGTGGTGAATTTAAGGGGCACGGGCCATGCCCTCATAAAATTCTACCAGATTCTTTTTGGCAGAGCGGTGCTACGAATGTCTGACGGACAAAATCCTGGCCAATACTCTACCCTTTCCCGGCCTCAAAATCCTCGATCCACAGTATGTGTTGATGCCGTCGTCGTGCATACAACGTCCACTTTTTCTGAAGAATCATTTATTTAATCGATAAAACAACCTTCAAAACAAGAGCTGTATTTAAGAACTGAGTATTGCAAATCACGGACGGTGTATCTGCTTGTTAACTCATTCCATGCAAATTCTCACCAGAGGTAGGGGGATTTACTGGTTTGGTACCGCTTAAAGAAGAATGCCACCCCAAAACAGCCTGTTTTGTATCACTGTAGATCGAGTAGTTCCCCTCGATAACAGCAAGTCCAGTTGTTATACCTGACACATGACGGCAGACGGAGATTTTGAAATTAACCATTGACGTAATCGGTTCAGCCGTTCACAACACTCTTGTTGGTGTCAAATTATCGCTTGAGTGCATCCTTTTTAACCGATAAATAATCAAATGTTGATGTAAAATCTATAAAAATACATCGAGTTCTTGAACCAGCGTCTAGTTATATTTCAAAATTACGGTTTTATAGGTATTTGAACGTACGGTAGGTTCGGTAGGCCAATTTATCTTGGTTGACGGCGGGAGTTAGGGTCTGTTTGATGATAAATCCGAATCATTCTTCCGCAAAATACATACATTACAGATAGTTGTGTGTTGTACTTTTAGACTTGCATTTTTTCAGTTCAAAACACACATCACATTTGTTATCCAAGCTAGTCTCTCCGATCCCCGGCGACCAGGCCCGTCGCAGGCGCCGGAACCGGACATCACGAATATAAACTAGGTTAAGTTGGAAGCTACATGTAAATCTCCTGTCACGAAAAGACTATACTAGTGACCCATAGAATTAATGTGCACGTAATTATTTTGGCGGATTAGCCACGAAACTGCAAATCTATTTACTTGTTGGAGGTCGCCAAATCAACATGCCCTTTGATAGAACCGGCGTCAGGGAAAAATTTGTACACTAGCATTGATGTTGATGTTAATAATGTATTTATATTTCTAAATAAAGATTCCAATGACATGTGACCATAGAAGTTGAGTTATTGTTTCACAACAGCTTTTTATCAGCAAATACTAAATTAGCATGCGCTCACACGCCGGGCCTGAAACGCAGTGGTTTATTCGTTGCTTGTTTCTCAAAACATTTGCACTCACGAGTACTCTAAAGGCATCACAAATTATGTCTAATACGGCAAGCATTGTTTCTGTTTACTATCAGCATTGGTTGTTGTAACTTGAACTGGATGTACTTATGGAGAAGGTTTTCGAAAAAACAGAATTGATTAAACGCACGACACTTTTCATTGTTCAAGTCTTTATTCCGTTACGGTCATACCTTCGGAAAAAACTCTACTCTTACCAAAACAGAGATTAAGTAACTGACTTAGCTACATAATTAATAGGCACTCGATATTGTTAAACGTACTTGTTTCATTCTCAAGTGAAGATAAAACGAGGCAGTAATGCTACCACAGAGCATAAGCTGATGACACACACAGTGGGACACGGAGGGTGTGAAATACTGCAAAGAATGACTAATAGAGGGGGTAACAGGAAAGTCACGTAAACAAGTGTAACGTGCGGCGCGACCCTGTTTGCTGATCATTGAAAACAGGCTTCTTCAATGTAATGAAAGGAGAATTCCCCCACCCGATTTAACTAGTCTTTTTTACCGTCTTAATCGGTCTATATACACATTGCTACGGTAACCTTCACCTGGCCTAGAGGTGTCGCGTTAGCGTGTGAGGAAGGTGAGAAACGACGCAGCGACGTCAATGGTTTGTCTGCATAGTGAATGCCGCTATATCGCGGTTTCCTGCTTGTCCGAACTAAGAAACTGCGAAGAAATCGGGTTTATGGTGTTACCGACTTCCTCGAGAGCCCGAAATTCTTAGGAAGTGGCTTGTGGTACTGAAGAATGAAAGGTACACTGTTAATAATAAGTATGAGGTCGTGAAATATCTCCGTGTCTGTGGCCATCATTTCGTCGACAGTGATTTCTCTGCCGAATTACGGCTTACCAAAGAACTATTTATACGTTCCGTTGCCTGAGCATGTTCACGGCGTCTCTCTAGTATTTTTGATCAGTGTATTTCGGTTCGAACTGATACCTGTGAAACCGCACCAATCCAATCCGTGAAGTGTTCGTCGGATGAGCTCTTGACTATCTAAGTCGGAATTGGCGCCGGGCAAGTTGCCATGTAGACGTTTGTTATTCTACGTTTTTTTCAAAATGAATTCTTCTCATCCTAACCAATGCTTATATAAAACTGAAACAAAATCTGTCTCATTATATACACTTTGTAATGCCTTTTCAATATTTGTGAGAGCAAATGTTGAGAAGCTAGTAATGAATACACCCCTGCGTTACGGGCTTTTGATGCCGGCAATGACCGGGCACTGAGGCCGTGTGAGCGCATGCTAATTCAGTGTTTGCTGACAGAAAGTTGTTGTGAAACAATTACTCGATTTTATATCTACGGTCACATATTAGGGGAATATTGATTCAGAAATACAAATACATTATTCAAATCATTGTTACTGTACAACCTTTGCCCTGAGGCTCTGTGGAAGGGGAACCCGGCTTTGCGGCCCCCGACAACTAGTAAGTAGATTTTCAGTTTTGTGGCTAATTCCCACTATTTCTTTGGCTCACTATGATAGTCTTTTCCAGAATGCCGGTTTAGTTTCCAAATCAAGCTGGTTTATGTTCGTGCCAGTCCCGGCGGCCGCGACGGGCCTGATAACACGCGTTTCGTGCGTTTAGAACTCAAGAATTATAAGTCTAAACAACACAGTTCTAGATTCTCCTGCCTGTATTTCACGGAAGAATTCTTCGAATTTATCTCCGAATAGACCCCAAGCTCCTGCTATGGACCTTGGTAAATTGGCTTGCCGAACTTTGTAGGCTACGGTGTGTCCATCTAAAAATATATCCGTAACAGCGAAGTAAAGCAACATGTTTTATAAGAACTCGGTGTATTTTTATGGGTTTTACATTGAATTTCGACTATTTATTGATGTTACACGATGGATTCAAGCGATAACCTGACACCAGTAACCCGTGTTGTGAACTACTGAGCAGACTGAGTGTGAAACCAATTACGTCAGTGGATAATTTCAACAGCTCCGTCCCCTCAAAGCCAAGTTTTGACATACACAACCGCTGCCAACCTCAGAGTGTTGTTACCCAGTCAAGTACATACAGTGATCACTAGGGGAAATATTGTATTTTGCAAAGTAATTACACTCTTGGGTATCTTCCCGGGATGTCGGCTTTTTAAATGTACATGTAGCTTAAATGCTGATGCACACACCGCAGATCGCATCCGTGGAATTTAACATAAAGTTAACCACTCGTCCATAGCAAATATGCCATCACACTATACCCCTGTACTTACATAAAACTTCAAGCTTTAAATTCACTTCAACTTTGTGCCACCGAGCGAATGTATTCACCGCTTGGAATTTCAAAGTCAAGCCCTGATGCCGTACCTCTGGAGTGTATGTTAATTCTCTCGATATAATATACGACGGGTGTAGCTGACTTCGCTGCCTTTTTGTTACAGAAACGTTTCCACCAGGTGCGTCAACGCAAATCGAGGCGTTTGGGTACACGTAGTCTGTGTAAACGATCAATTCGTGAACCTTTCCGTAAACAACAATGTATTTGCCAGAGAACAAGCCACGCCATTGTAACTTGCCGACTGTTGATTGAACAGATAACGTCGTTGGGCCATCTGTGGTTGAAAAAGATGTTAATATATACAACATGGACACCACTTTATTAAATCTGATAAAATATGTGTGTAACTATTTGGGAGCAACTCGCTTGTCAGAAAGTGCCCTAGTCACCAGGCTCACTGGCTTAAACGTCTACTTATCAGGCGGAACTAAGCTTTCCTGGGACACAATTTTGTCGGCATTCAGCGATACTCACAAGTGCGTCAAATAGATGACTGCAATTCCTTCGTTATTCTTGGCTTGCCGGTCGACCGGCAAAGAAATTTGGAAGTGGTCGCTGGCAAGCAATCAATTCTCCGCCGGAGCAGATAATCAAGTGCACCCAAGGACAACGAAGAAATGACAAGGCGTCAATTACAGTGGTAATTTTCGTTTTCAAATTGAAATTAGTGATATTCTGCTTAAGTTCACGTGCATCACCCATGATTTTCCAATTTTTTGCAACTTGATTGAGACATCAATCGCGATCAAAAATGATTTAATACTTTCTTTGACGGGTAAAGCCTCTGGTGTGGGCTTAATCACCAAGTAGGCTGTCTCTCGTGCGCAAACGTAGCAATAATTATAAAAAAAACGTGTCTGGATTTTTTGGGCTCATGCAGTGACGTGGGAAATGGAAGAATTGTGTTGGGACAATGGGTCGTCGGAACCATGAGCTGTCGGAATATTGGCAACACGTTGCCCATCGCTTGGCCATTTAAGGGCTAAAATACTTTCCATCACTTCCACTAAGAATTTCGTCCCGAGGACATATACTTTAAACGAGCGGTAGGCGAAATCATCTCACGTTTGGAGAGTTTTCGACTCCTCAAAAATACATTCTAGACTTTGACTTAAAAAGCGTTTACTTTCTTCGGTGGTCCTTTCTACTTCTGCGCATATCTTCGATGAATTATATCAACGAGAATTAATTAACTTTTGCGAAGAATTCCAACTTCTGGTCACTGTTAACTTTTTCACCACGCGCGCGATAACCACAAATTATTTCAACCTCGTCGGGTGAGTTACATGTTGGAAAAGGCTGGCGCGTGACACTTGCAAGATAGCATGGGAAGGTATCAGGTGAAATTCGTAAGATTTGTGTCCCTTGGACTTTTTATTCGACAACATGCGTGATTTCACGTAGTTTTCTCAAAATGGCACCCGGTTAGAGCAAGCCGAGACAGATTTTAGTGGATGTGTATGTTCAAGTTATGCTGACTAAATTCTATCCAGGGTCATGATGTGTATTAATTATATCTCCATTTTCTTATATGTATGGTTCATTTGATTTGATTTGCTGTATTTTGAAATGAATAACTTTTTACTTGGATGGACTAGATATCGCAACTCCCTGTTAGGTATGTAATTGTATATGTAATTGACTAGTCGAAATACTGATTTTCGGGCAATTTAGCTGTAACCACTCAAAGTATATTCACTGAAGCCCGAGTTTTGTACGCTCAGGAACCTGAAAACGTTCTGAAGTATGCAAGTTGGAGGAGGGCTGTTGATGGTACTTGGTGCGCATGCACATGGCGTCTGAGAACCAGAGTATTGCGCGTCATTAAAAGTTAAAATTTTTAGGAAATAAAACTTAGTCCAAAATCATATCAAATCTGCGAACATTTGGATTACTACCACGTAACCTGTTTTTATTGGCCAAACTTCGGCTAATGATTGCAGCTGAAATTCCTTGTATAACGTTATCCCAAGGAAAAATCGATTATCATTACTCACTGGAAAACATGATTACAGGTCATTAGCTATGGTGACTATTTGATTAAATAAAAATGACTTTTTTATTCGGAGACTGAAAGTCTGTGCCCTCACTGTGCCTTGACCAAATATTCCTGCCTTGGTAACAAAAAGTTTGTTTCAACATAGTGAGAACATGTTTTGGAATTCCAGTGTGCTTAGATATCAAACAACGTGAACGAAATACACGCTTATGGGCTAAGAACACTTCTAAACCATTATATCATTGTTTTACCTATTGTTTGTCTATGGTTTATGGGCTAACGATTTACCTCTCTTGAGTAGTTGATTACTAGCAAAACAAACAGGAGCACATATCGCACATGCTAGTGTGACCATTCTGGTAACAAAAACCTTACACGGGTTCCTTAACTTCAAAAGTCTCTGTCTGTATTGGGACGCATCGATGTCGTTACTAGAGTAACAGGTAAATGGATAAATCTGACCCTGGAATGATGAAGCCAACGTTATGTTACGACTAAACATGAGGCTTTCTCCACCCGAACGCTGATAACTGGTTGCAATACTTTGGACGTAGTTGACTTCCGACACTGTATTCCAAGCGATGGTTGCTCCCGGCTTCACGCTGTCCGTTAGGCATGTGAATGTGTAATTAAGTCTGGGCAAGAGAACGACCTCGTCGAAACCGGCTTCAAACTCGTAGCGACCTCCATCAACATTGAAAGTTAAACTGGAAGGCCCACCTAAAAAGTGTGTTACGAATGCAATTTGGAAGGTACATTACCTAAGAAAGTGGTGATCTCTCCATGAGCTAGATTTGTCATCGATGATCTATAAGGTACATGTAGTTCAAAAAATAAACCAGAAATACTTCTAAAAATACAGATCCTTCCAATTGTGGAGAAGTGTTGCCAGATGTTTCTGGGATGTTTAGTGAGATTGTATCCCACTTCGTCTGTTTTTTTCTATCAAGATTCAAACGGTCGTTGGACGCCATTAATAATAATGTAATAATAATAATAATAACAAACTCTATTTAAAGAGGATAAAATACAATAATTGTAAAACATGCTTTAGCCAAACGCTATTATCCACCATGGTCCTCTGCATTGCCATTGCTCCATAGATGTATAGTCTCACTAAGAATTGGTGCAATTTCTTAAAAGACCGAGGATACGCAAAGGCTCATGATTTGTCGAGATTTACGTTTTTGCCACCTTTGATACGGAATCCAAGTCATATTGAAGTGATATTTGCAACCGGTTTTGTCCGTTGAAAACACCTGCATTTTGGATTCACTCAAACGCATGCTACTACGTTTTTTGCCTTACGGTAACACAACATGTATATATACGTATACATATTCATAAACATATACCTATGCATACACACAACTATATATATACAGAATTGAATGAACACACGACACTTTTCATTGCTGACAGGCTTTATTCCGTTTTGTTTATATCTTCGGAATGAAACTCTCCTCTCAACGGAACATAGATGAACTAACTGACCTAGCGACATAATAAAAAGGTACACGATATTTCGAATCATACATGATTCTTTCGCTAGGTCAGTTACTTTCATGTATGTTCAGTTGAGAGTAGAGTTTTATTCGAAGATATGAACGAAACGAAATAAAGACTGCCAACAATGAAAAGTGTCGTGTGTTCAATCATATCTGTATATCCGCAAACTTGCTCCAGAAGTACAGCCACCTCTATATACATATATGTACATGTATCCATGTGTATACATGTATTGAAAAATACATGTAGCCTAGGTATGCATGTTTGTATAATGTTTTTTAAAAATGCAAATGTGTATCAATACACTCATACATATAGAACGCAGTATATGTAGGAGGACACAGTTTACGAAATTGAGTTGAGAAGCGCTTTGAATTTTTAGTATTCCCCCTATTCAAAATTTGAAAAATAACCACAAACAGTATTTTTGAGACTGAAAATCCATGCAAAATATTTCCCTGGTGTACTTAGATTAAAAGTCATGGCGACCTTTCATTTTATCGTAACACAGGGAAGCACATTTGTCGGACATCTTGGATTCTAAAAAGCCAAGCCAGTGCCAATTGGCCACTCGATTTCTTCATAATTGGGACATCTCTAGGCTATGGAGACCACCAATGTAAGCTTCAGTGGATATTCTACCGGCCTGTACTGTAGGTAAGCGTAAGTTTGAATTTCCTATGTTTACCAAAGTCTATTTTCGCGAAAAATAGGGGTAGGCAGCGTGAAAATATGGCAAACAAAAGCCCGATATTCATCCACAACAATCGTCAACTGTCACGAAAATGTTTCCCGTTTTGGTTCAGTACTTAGAATCCCAGGTCCGGCTTTTTGACAAGTTAGTGTTGAGCTTGCCGTGAACTGTGTATCTGGCTAAATTCCTGACCTAAGTACCCCTGTACGTGTTTCGTAATTCTCATCAGGCATAACGTTTGAGGAAAGGCAGTGTCTTGTCTATGACGAACCAATAGAATATTGGCTTAGCGACTTACATCTACCAGTTAATGTCCATGAAATCGATTTCCATGGAATTCCAGAATCCAGACTGTTACGCGCATGGCAGCTTAGTATTTGCTTAATATCTGAGTTTGTGAACGTGAAGACAATCTCTCGCCTGGACAAAACCCCATCTCCTTTTGACTGTGTCACGTGTGTCAATGCTAACTGACGAGCATCAGGAATTTGTGATGCGTTCCAAACGATTTCTGCGCGAGGCATCGAACTATCCGACTGACATTCGAAAGAGTATGGCGATTTCGGAACTAGTACGTATTCATTGTTCAAGAATAGATACGCGTATCTTCCCGAAGTTATTGTCAAGTTGACTGACGATGGTCCAACTGTAAGAACAACGATAAGAAGATGTATACAATACATAAGGCAAACTGCTCAGAAGCACTGACTGAGTTTTAATCCTTATAGTGTAGTGTATTGATATGTAAAATAAAGTAAAAAATATTTTCGTAAATGCACATAACGCGTGTGCAAATATCGAGTCTCATTTTTGGTTAACATTTGCGGGTACAGGAAGCAACTCTAAAGTTCCATATAACTCTAGATTGCTGTGACTCGATTCTGCTGTACTTGCCGTTTGGATTCTGGATGTGTCAAAGATGCTCACTCGTCGGCAACAGTAAATAGAAACGTGTCAGTATACATTCCAATTTTGCCGCAGTTAATGTTTTCACCTCAACATCAAATGGCAATAACTAGCTTCAAAATTTATTTGCTTATTTTCAAGCAACAAAACACCTTCTCATTGCACTATCATCAAACTTAGTGTTCCCGTGGCCTTTGTGTTGCCTTGTGACGTATCCTAAATATGGCTCTATTTCAAGAGAAATACGAATATATTAGTCTAAAAAAACACGTAGCCACATCTATTCTTCGCAATTTTAACGCCAAACACGAAATCGTCAATTGTCAAGATCGTGCTCCTTTAATTCGGTGCAACGAATAGAATTGCCGCGTTTCGAAATTGTTCGCAATTTATTACGCAAATTCTTCGGTGTTCACAGACTACCTTTCAAGATATTTTAATGTCCACCTTCTTTGATAATATGTATAACATTTGGAAGATTAGATAGCAACGTTGTGATTTTCACGACTCCAAGAAATGAAGTTGTTGTTATGTCTACATGGTCTGAACTTACATGCACTCCGGAACTTTAAGGTTTTACTGATGTTTTTACGTTCGTCAACGGTGTTATGGGCATAACATGTGAAAGGGACGACATTACGACGGAAGGATGCGACGAATGTGATATTCCGACAGAAAACAAAGCTTCCTGCTGTCAATCCCGTAGACCTGGTTTGATTCTTTTGGACGGAATTGACTTTGGTGGACGTTCTCCAAGTAATCCTTGCGTTTGGTTTAACGTCGTTCGTATTGCAGCTTATTGTGTACTGGACATTGGTTTGCAATATCACTACATCATATCTACCCGGCTTGTACTCGTACTTTCCTCCCGTGATTGAAAATTTCAGTTCGGATGGACCTTCTGTAATATCATTTGGACTCTAGTAAGAAAAGACAAAATTAACTTGCGCTTAAAAATGCGCGCACCGATCAACGCTCATGTCTTCATGAACTCGCTATCGTAAATGGCCTTTTCTCAAGAATTAGAGAGCTTTCGTTTACCTTGTAGGCAACCAGCACTCCATATGTTTAAGGACGATACTGCGTAAAAATCGTGTAAGCACTCAATTATTGACTCTGCTCTTGACGTTTGTATATCTCTTTAATGCCTGAGGTCATCTTTACGAAGACGACCGGTCGTTTGCATACTTTACAGCTTTGCTTACACAATCTGCTTGCGCAAAAAATTGCAAAAGATTTTTAATGCCCAGTCCACCTAAGTATACCATTTGGATGATATTTGGAGATCTTTCTTTAGAGAATACATGTTTAGTGCTGTGTAATTCCATTTCGTGGTGCAGTAAAAGGCACCTCTTTTTTCGATTTTTTGTGTACATTCGTTCATCATCGTTGTTATTATTTTACAGTACATTTAAACGAGTAATATTTTTCTGATGTACATGTAATTGTATTTAATGTAAGCACCCAAATTTGCATACGTAGCATATCACCGAAACGAAGTAAAATAGCAAAATGAACCACGTGTGGGCTTACATTAGTAGAAAAATGCAACAAAATCTTCATAGTTTAAGAAGCCCTGTACGTGCTTTCTTACACGTACCCTACAAATTCCAGCTGTGCAGTAGCAGGTTAAAGCTTCATATCCGTTGCAAAGGAAAGTGGAAAACCTCGCTCATTGTAAAAGTCTATGGGTTCCTGATTTAGAAAGCGATGTGAAACACCTGTCCATATGCCCACGAAGATGTGCGTTTGTATAGTGACGGTTAGGGTTCTACTCTAGTCACAATTTGCTCCTATGGCTGATACACAAATTGTGCCTGAGATCTAGGTTCCCAGCAATGGAGCATCACAATGACCTCTTTGTCCATAAAACGCTCTCACATGTTCGACGGACACGCTGTCATCAATCTCCGTTTCTATGACTGATCGGAACTCGATTTTTCAAAATGGGCCGAGCGCAGCGTCAGCCGGCCATGAACTGGTCGCTTTTTCTATCGCGGGTTGCCATTGCAGTGTGCTACTCAATGACCCGTGCAATTTCTGGGCTATTTTATTTAGGGTCTATTGGAAACGCAGACACTGAGATATTGTGTCTTCGATCGCTGTTAATTTTTAAATGCACCTTTACATAAAACTCGCCTTAGGGAATACTCATCTGTTGGTTTAGATCGCGCTTTCACTGATGACGCAACGCACTCTTATTTATATCTACTTTCGCGTTTATTCCTTGATTGCAATTTCAGAGATTGATATAAACACACAAAAAGTATATTATCAATATTGTTGGTAACCGATTTCAAACTTTTATGGACTTGCCTTGGTCTGAAGGGTTGAAAAAAGAGACAAAAAGATTTTGCCATTGCCGCTATGACCCTACAAGTTCTCCACGCAAAATTAACGTAATAGTTGTCCGAGCATCTTCACCTAATGTAATTCTAATGAATCTGGAGCAATACAGGCGTGTAAATGCAATAATTTGATGGAAAGGCGAATGACTCTATACAGATATAGACCCAGGGCTGCCTCTAGTTGCAACAACTGCTGCGATGAAACGCCACATAAAAACACTATACCGCACCAGGAAATTCATTTTCTATAGACTTTTGTTTTGTTAAAGAGCAAACGTTCTCGAAGAAGTCGAAAAACTACGAAGGAATTGGCACACGAAGGGAGCGAAGAAATTGATAGAGGATTCAGGTTTGCAGCTTCGTGAATTTAAGTTCTCAGACTCGTGATAGTTCAGTAGATTTCCTAACGCTTTACATTCGACCATGCGATTGTATTCACAGGTGGCAGACACCCAAGTTGTGTTACTGGCTGTATGAAAGATTGATTACATCTAAAATCTAGGCAAGTGATACATAATGTACGCATAACCACCAAATAACCAACCAAAGCTAAAAGTGGTCTTCCAAAAATCGCTGCTTATGTGTACACATGGTGAAAAGCATATTTGATATTGAAAATCACTTGTGTCTTTCCAAGGAGAAAACTAATAAAATTGGGAACATGATCCCTTTTCTCAATCCATGCAAACCCCCTCATTTCTTTTTTGGCACGGTTCATTGAGAAATGAACAACGCTGGTACACTTGTTCTCATTTGCGAACATAAAACAGCTGTTAATCATGACAGCAATTTGTTTACTAATACTGTCTTGGGATATGAGCAATATACGTTGACTCCGGTAAATGTCAATATTTGTGTATGCTGCATTATAACCTGCAAATCACTATTTCATCATACTGACCAGGAGGACGTGTTGTGACTGAAGCGAGTGTTGAGGCAATAGTCTGAGCTTCGGTCGGCTGGCTTGTTGTTGACACAGTAGTGACGCCAGCTGTAACGACTATTGCCATAAAATTTCACAACGAGTATAGTAAATGTAAGATAATCGGGGCAAGGGCAGCCGATGGTCATTCCTTCGACATTAACCGATTCGGCCAGACTTAGGAACCAAAATTTTTCGTTTGATTTTTCACTATCCTTCGATTAAATACAAGTACTGATTGGTGTGTCTAATCTTTGTACTTGGACAATATAAGAACATCAGATGTAATGTTTAATATGAAATTGTCCCGGAATAAAACTAACGCAGGTTTAAAATGCACAATGGCTAAGACCAGATTTTTATGGATATAGCGGAGTTTATTTATCTATTTTTAATTTTAGGTTTATATCTTGATTACAAGCTCACGAAGCAATAGAAACGCACTAAACTATAATACATATTGTTTTGGTAACCGAATTGAATCATTTAAATGGTCCTGTTTTTGTCTGAAAAGTTGAAACGGTGTAAACTTCAGTGTCTTCCGCTATTGCCCTATGTATTCTCTAAAAAAATGTATGCTATAGTTTCCGAGCATTTACTTTTAATGATATTCCTATGAATCTGGGGGCAACACAGTCGTAGAAATTCAGTTATTTCATACAATTGCGAATGAATCCATAATGATATGTATTTTCCGAGTAATTGCGATATTAGTTCCTCAGAATATTCGATATATTGAAAAATGAACAATTGTGCATATCTCATTGATTTGATCACGGTGACGGTACAACCTTAGAAAGTTTATTTTTTTGTAGGAAAATAGTTTCACTGTTGAAATTTGCCTTTTATGCATTAACAACAACTTTCATGACCGTAAAATTCATGGCAACATCTCGGCACAATCATAATGCGTAAAAATAATCGTAAAATTTGATGAAAGTCAAATATGTACAATGTTTATATGGAGTGTTTTCTCTAAATAATGCTTAATCAGACTAACCCAAACGATGAGTTTTTATTGAAGTACTAGTTGACGCCACTACCGCAGTCATTGTTGGTTGTTTTGTTGTTGTTTAGAGCCGTGTACGTCTTGGGATATGAGAAAAATGTGTTGATATCCCTGAATGTCAACATTTGTATATGCTGGAGTGAAATTTGCTAAACACAGTTTCATCATACTGACCAGAAGGATGTGTTGTGACTTGAGCGAATGTTGAGGTAATCGTCTGTGCTTTAGTCGGCTGGCTTTTTGTTGACGCAGTAGTGCCGCCACTTGTAATGGCTATTGCGATAAAGTGTCACGACGAGTATATGTCATATCATTGTATCCGTAATAAAAATATATTTAACGTTAGTAACACTTCAAGTATTGATAATGATATCCGTTATAGTAAATGTAAGAATATCAAGGCAAGGGCTGTCGATGACGATTGCCACGACAAGAACAGATTCTTCCAGTCTTAGTAACCAAAATGTACAGATTGATGTACTTACTATCCTTCGATGAAATACTGATTGGCGTGTCTATCCTTTAGTACACGTACATGTAAGCACACCAGATGTGTTGATTAATTTGAATTTGTCCCAGAATAAATCAAAGGCTGTTCTAGAACTGCACAATGGCTAAGACCGTGTTTTCAAAGATGACCTCACGGATTTTATTTATTCATGTTTACCTTAGCGTTTTTTTCTTGATTAACAGTTGACAAATTCATATAAACACAATGAAAATAAATTACGAAACTTTTTGGTAACCGAATTCAAACATTTACGGACTTGGATTGGTCTGAAAAGTTGAAACCAGGTCAAAAAGTATTGCCTTTTCCGTACTAGCCCTACTTCTTCTCTAAGCAATATGTTATAATTTTGGAGCATAATTGCTTACTACTATTTCAAAAAATCTGGGTCCAATATAAGCGTGGAATTTCAATTATTTCAGGCAACCACGAATGACTCTATACAGATGTGGATGTTACGAATAATTGCAATCTTATTACCTTACAACATCGATCAATTAACTAATGAACATTTCTGTATATAGCATTGTATAAATCACGGCGACGGTACAGCAAAAGAAAGATTAGTTTTCGTAGGAAAACAGATTCGCCATTGCAAATAGTCTTTCGTGAGTTTATACCAATGTATATAACCGTAAATCAAATGGCACATCTCGGTACAACCTTAAAAAGTAAAAAATATCCTGGAATTCGATGAAAGTCAAAGATGTACAATGTATACTTAGATTATTTTTCTCAAATTATTGCTTAATCACCTTACCCAAACGAGGTGTTGTGATTGCAATACTAGTTGAACCCACTACCGCAGTCATTGTCTGTTGTTTTGTTGTTGTTGACGTTGCTGCATTAACGCTTGTCATTGGCTCAGTTCTGCTTCCAGGTTTAACAACTGCTACGATGAAACGTCATATTAAAACACTATTTAGGCCAAAGAGATTCAATTTCTATCGATTTTTGCTGTGTTAAAGGGTAAGTGTTCTAGAATAGAAGAAGTCTTAAGTATATCCTTTGTTTTACGTTCAGGTAAGCTGAGCAGATGTAATGTTCAATTTGAATTTGACACAGAGATGAAGAAATGGTGCATGTTTATCTATAGGCAGGCTCATTCTATAAACTGTGACGAAATAGTGAAGTAATTAACAGGTTTTTTTTTTGTCAATGATACCAATGACAGTCACAACACCAGAAACTAGTCAAGATCCTCGTTACTGATACGTAAGGTTAAACCTACGTTGTTAATAGAAATATTTGAGTGGATAATACACGTGTCGTTATTGCTTAACATGGTTATATATTTCAAGCTATTTTATTGCAACGCGAGCATCAAAGAATGCAATAATTAAACCGCAAAACCAACCACTAAGACAACACTCCATGTGTCACGCTCTCTTATCACGTCCAGCCCACCTGCTTTGACACTTTATTGACAGAAACGACATAAAACTTATGCATTAAAGTTACCATCAGGCGTAGGGCAGTCTCCTGAGTATTGTCTATAATCGTCCACGAGACATTCCATTATATCGCAATGTGCTGAAGGCTCGGCTTCTATAGTTAAAGTACAGCGCTTAATGTCTTTAACAAGTAACTTTTTTACTTCCCAGACCTTGGACACGCGTGGATCTGAAATTATGATGTTACATCATGGGTCCTGCGAACACAAATCGTTCGAAATTGCCTTTCCACGAATAAACCAAACGTCGAATCAGGTCTCGAAAAACTGTGTGTTCACACGTCCTGGGGAGATATGTTCAAAATGTTTATTTCACATTTATAAAATAGATTTTTGTAGATATTTTATCCTCAAATAGCTCGTTTTGGATCAAAGACGTTCAGACAGCAACGTACATTTGAGACGACTTTTAAAAATGTAGGGGAAGAAAGTATCGTTATGGTATCCATTTAGATAATGAATCTTTCTATCAGAAGACAGTCTTTGCATGTTTAAAAGAGATTTACGGAATATTCAACCAGCTAAATCAATCACGACAGCTTGAAAAATTAGGTCCCCATCTCGTTCTCGCGAAGGAGATTCAAAATGGGTTGCAAATGGGGAATCCACTGACCTACAGTAAGTACGATAACTTTCTGGCTATTGACAAAGTAGGGGCTCTTGTTTCGTCGCTAGAGGTTGCTCCGGCGCCCAAATGGGAAACTAGTCGCAAGCTGGTCGCATAAATTAAAGTAGAATGTCGTATCCATGGTTCTCTTTGTTTTCCTTTGTTTTTATAAAGATCATGGCTAGAATTACCAATAACAAGCTGATATGCGCCCAAGCTACGATGTCTATGCGACCTGTATTTTTATCTCCAACAATGACACACGAAAGGAAAACAATGAAAGTGTCTCATAGGTGAACATATTACGAGGTGCTCACGACCGTTTCATGGATGTTCCAAGTTGAACAATATCTTGCAACCTCCATACGACGTCATTTGACATTGATGTGGCAACTGTTACACAGTGCAGGCCCTCATAAGGTTAATTTTACGGTAGCAACAGATACACGTATCAGTGAAAGGATAACATAGTCAGCAACGATAGACTTCCACATTCTTCAGAATTACTGAAGTCCATCAGTATTTTTGCTCTAAAATTAACTGTTCACAAGAAAAGAATATTTTCAAACATCTAAAAAAATGAAAGTTTATTCATACTTCTTAATATATTAAATGTATGTCGAATACACTTCATGCAATAGAGACGATAAGAGTAGTTTTCTTTTTAAGCAGGGTTCCAAAAGGACTACGTTTCTTCGAAATGGAGCTCGAAGTCCACTTTTTTGATAATAACAAAGTTATTTACTTGCTTTAAATCCGTTTTATTCCTAATACAGCACACGTCACGAATTTTTGTCCGACTGGTCGGAAATTGGTCGACGACCAAACACAGTCGGCTAGGAGCCGTCTGCTGAGTCGCGCCTGTGGTCGGCGCTTGGGTCGGCTAGCATAGACGACCAATACGGATTAAGCGTGTCCTTTGAAGAAAATTTTATGACTAATGATTTTATTACTTAGCGGGTGAACTTTGGACAAACAAACATTTAACTGTTCGCTGTTCGTTTACCAGTGGCAACTCCTGTCTTGACATCGGTTTATCAACATTTGTTCAACTATTCAATTGAGGTAAAATCGAATCAACCTACAGATACGAAGAGCGTGACATTACACCAGCCTAAAACCTTATGTTGAATTAATGACGGCGTGGTAAAATCAAACGTTAAGTGATATCGTGGAAGCATAATTTCTAACTTTAGATATGAGACTTTTTATACAGTACATTATGCATAAAAATAAGCACCGAATTTGAAATTTACAGTAAAATTGCATAAAAATCAGAATACAACACTGGATATTTTACGACCTCAAATGTTTTCATGCCGCGGAAGGCTCAACAAGCAGCAAGCATTTGCGCTCATCCGTTATTGCTCTTGATCATCACTTCATCACGCTGTATATTGCACTTTACCACAGATAATTATTGTTGTGCATTTCTGTAGAATTTCTTAATATGTTGGTACAGCAATAGATCCCAAGTTTATTTTAGGAACAATATAAACGATGGTTTGAATATAGCGCCGATATTAAATCATGGCGGCATGAAAATGGAAGACTGTGATCGGTTTATAGTGTAATTCATCATCCATCATCATTCTGAAATTGTTGTCACTTTCGCAGTAAAAAAAAATTTCCAAGCTAGAGCCTTCCTATCTAGCCAGCCAGATGTGAAGACTATTTTCAAAATACAGCAAGGTGCCACTGCGTATTGAGCTCAAACACACCTCGAAACTTCACACAGTCCGGATAGTTACATGTACGCTTGTCACCTCGTCGAAAAGCTTGTATCAACATGAGCTCAAGACCAGCGAGTTTGCATGCAAACTCTGGAAGCCAATTGGCATACAAGTTGCCCGTTACGGCCGTTTAAACGAAAAACATCCGACGTCATCTTGCGTAATTCTCTGCCTTTTGTAACTTAAAAACGTATGTCGTCGTTTTGAAGAGTTCATTCGTGACACGAGCCACTTTCAAAATGTTTTCGACATCTCCCATTAGATGGTGACAACATCTCAGCAAAATTTGTTCTAAAATTTGGTTCACTGATATCAAAATTCCAAAAACGTATAATGAAGTGAAACCAATTCTGATCATTTGTCGTGACGTTTACGCAACCTCGAGGGAGAACGTTTGATTAAATAATCTGGGAAAAAGAAACTGACTAATAGGTGACGCAATATTTCATTGCGTCGAAAGTCGACGCAAAAGGTCATACCCTAATTTTAGCAGCAGAATAAGTATAGACAACCAAATTTTGCAACGCTGGTAAATAATTTAGATTACTCTAAGAAGATTTTATTTGGTCAGTTTTTACGCACAACGGCACAAATTTGTATATTTAATTTAGTAAACACCTTTGCACCAAGGCTAGAGCCTTCCGAGCCCTTTGGCGTAAGAACACAATACTTGGCGGGGGTAAAACTTTGAAAATAATATTTTCGGGGTAACCTGGTACAGGTAATCCTAAAAAAATTGTCTGTGTTTTCATGTAGAGCGTAAAATTATTAACCCAGTGATTCAAGAAGAACACTCTCGCAAACGAAAACGCACAGAATTTTCAGCTCTATTACCCTGGTTAAAAAACAACTTCTATAAGTTTATTGCATCTGATTCTAGTGATCACCAGGGCAAGTCAAAACTCTTAAGGGGGCGCAATTTCAAACCTTTGGCATGAATCAGTGATATAAAAATGAAATTAGACCGACTTTAATTCATCAGCAATGTAGACACAACAGTTCCAGACACTGACTGCGTTTGTTAACGTCTTGTGGCAATGATAAAAATAAATGTTTCTACTATGATTGATAACAAGTTTTACTCTGATGAGGTATGATGCAATATGCATGTCTAATATGCAGATCGGCAGTTGCAAAAATATTTACTGGATTTAATGAATCCGTTTGAAATGAACCACTGCGAAAGTGTGATTACTAATTGTACATTCGAAGCACGCCTCATTAGAATAAAAACATACACATGCTTGATGATCCTGGGAGTACCTCTATTACAGGCATGAGTGAAGATATATGGTTGTTGAGCCATAGAGGATAATAAGGCTTAAAATAATATCACCCTGAGCCATCTACACCAGGCATATACCAGGCATATATTTCAAAAGAATCCACAACTACTCATTCTTCATAGTCATAACTACTCATTTTTCTTAGTATTACTAAATCACGAACACCTAGACTTATATAAGAAGTTACACAGAACGCTGCTACACAACTTGCTCTCTCACATTTATGGGAGGCCTAATTTGCAACACGCACTTCGTATTTTTAGGTTGATTCGATTTTACCTCCATTCAATAGTTGAGCAAAATTTGATAAACCGATGTCAAGACCGGAGTTGCCACTGGTAAACGAACAGCGAACAGTTAAATGTTTGTTTGTCCAAAGTTCACCCGGCTAAGTCATAAAATGGCAATTGCCGACCAAGGACACGCTTAATCCGAATTGGTCGTCTACGCTAGGCGACCAATTAGCCGACCCAAGTGCCGACCACAGAGACGACTCAGCAGACGGCTCCTAGCCGACCGTTGTTGGTCGGCTGCTGGTCGGCTAGACGACCGGTCGACGACCGGTCGACGGCCGGTCGTCGACCAATTTCCGACCGGTGGGCCAAAAATTCGTGATGTGTGCTGTAGCATTATAGATCTGCTAATCACCTCTTTGTTAAACATATATCCAAATGAAAAACCTTAAACCGGCAGGCGTTGTCAACCAACACTTGACCTTGTACGCTGGAACCACTTACATGTAAGTGAAAACCACAGGCGCTTGGGTTTATCGCAAATGACATCACTCAATAATATATAAAAGAAAACATAAAGGTTGGACACTTATACTTTGCCAGGCCGAGGCTCCCAACTTCAACCGTCCAAAATCCAAATAAAATCTGCGTGCACCTCCCTCAGTCTGGTGTTGCATAAACCTTCGAAGCCTTATCTTTCCTAGATCCCATTAACTGTCTTCGTGAGTGGTGAATTGGCGATGGAATTTCCAAAACAATCTCAAAACTCTGAATTCAAGGACCGGAAATAGTAAACATGGCGGATTTCAGTTGGGCTTCAACTGTACGCCTGTCGTAGGTGAAAGTTCGAGTTTGAGCAAGCAACCTAAATTTCAAATTTAATAATTCTTATCCAAAACTCAACAAATTGAGAATGTTGAAGTTAGTATTTTAATTATTATTTGTAACTTTATTCCACTGACGGCTCATTTTAGCCCTTAACTTAGAATTTTAAACTGGCGTATCTTTTTTCTCATCTTGACATCACGCACTTTTTTGATTGAAGCACAACACACACTCGGCCAGGAAACGCAGTCCGTGCAAGTATTACAATGCGCGTGGCCGACGAGTTAACTCAATGGTTTTGGCCAAAAGTAAAACCTTCATAAGAAATCACAGTACACAAAAATTTCGCATATCAATACAGTATCAGGAAAATTTATATTTGACACAAATATGTGAGTAATTACATTTATTCGGCAATAAAGTGCTCTCTGCTTCTCATGATCAAGTAGTCGAGGGATTGATGATGAAAGCCGCGCGAAATTAGACTTTCAGATTTAGCTCGCGAGCGTCCTTCAAAAACCCGGATGTGCGAAGACCGTCTGTCATGACATCACGGAATCACTTCCTTGAATTTGTGATTTTGGCATTCTTTTGGCATTTTTGTCGCCAAATCACCACTCGACGACAATTTGAAGAGATCGAATGAAAGAAAGTGTTCTAAGAGTTGTCCGATGCTAGTTTCGTGGAGTTCCATGCACATTTGAGTACACAATTCTGAGCAAACAGATTTCGAGTGTCCAACCTTTATGTTTTCTTATATATCTTATTGAGTGACGTCATTTGCGATAAACCCAAGCGCCTGTGGTGAAAACCAACCTAATCAATGCCATTTTCTCTCATACTTCTCAACCTTTTGTAACAAAGAATAATAAATTAACACGTAGTTTCGTAAACAGGACGCTCAACACGCGCCATTTCCTAAAATTCTGTGACGTCTTTCGGGAGATAAAGACAGCTTCGCAGGAGCAAATTTTTTCTGAAATTCGGTTTGCTGGTATTAAATACTAAAATATTGCAAGAAATTAAATCAGCTCCGATAACAAGTTGTGACATATCCAAAACTTCGAAGAATATTTAGATCGTTGTTGTACTAAGAAGAACTCGGGGAACGAAACTGGCCAATTGGGCTACATGTGTCGGCGCCGAAATCCGACCTGAAAGAGCGCAATCCAATTTTTGCAGAGTTAACTGGAGAACACTAATTTTTGCAACACGGATAAAAAATTTAGTTTTCTATTCGTAAAACCAATAATGTCCCTTTGACTGCCAAGTAATTCAAGCTGATTCTCGAGTATGCACAGGTCCAATGGAACTAACAGAAGCATCGGTAGACATGCCTTAAAGTACAACAGGATTGCAGTTATGAGCTACGTGGACGCTGCTGCAGCCAGTCAAACGGAAGTACGTTCAATGATGCAACTGATCAGCATTAGCGAAGTACTGGCAAGCAGCCATTAAATCAGCCCTTTTGAGCTTGAACAGTCTTAGGATAGATATCTGAAACCAAAGATGCGAAACTCCACATGGTGGGAACCAGCACAATAGAACCCACCTCCCTCTTTCAACACTGGCCTGCATTTTTCACCTGGGAAAATCATTAAGTGAATAGAAATACAGGTTATCTAGTCCATGTACCTGAACAAGACTTGCCATGCATGCATGAACACAGCTCACCGACCCACCTCTTTGCTGTCTCAAAGACACGAGATCGCACCCAATAAATAAGAGCCACACATCGACTCTAAATCGAGCTACTTTTATTGCTTCAGTCAAAAAAGAATTCACATGTGGCGAGCTGGTGAAGCGTAGCAGGGATCAATGAGAAGCAGGTATCACTTTTTGGCCATTTGGTAAAACTCCCACTCTCCCTCAATTTCGCCCCAATCACAGGTACATGTATAGCCATACCACGCACACTTGAGTACCCACCAAAAATAACGAAAGGAAGTTAACTGACGGGAGTCTCCTGCGTTCTAAAAATGAAAGGTTGCGTCGATGAGTCTTTCAGATGAAGCTACAAAGTACGAGTGTCAATCTCAATTCTCTGTTCGACTAATGAAAAGAAGAGAAACATCTTCCAGGAGATACATGTACCTGTATGGTGTGAACCGACTTAGATTTGGTGAATTTTCTGGGTTTTAACTTGAAGGTTCTAGCTTATTTCTTAGGAAAAAAGAAGCACAAATTACACCACCGTAACACAACGGTGTGAGCAGTCATGACAAGTTTTTTTTTAAATGACCCGTTATGCCCATTGCCTTAACTGAGCAAAAGGTACATGTATATGCGCAGCACGTACCCTAACCACGATGACTTAGACAACACGCCTGCCTATTTTGCTATCTTCGAATGTTCTTAATATTGGCAGTGCTTACAATGTTTTGGACTAATGATTACTGATCACTCCAGTCCGAATCCAATCATTCGTGCCCTATTGCAAACTCCCAGTCTTACAAATGATCCAAAGCATTGATACTTTTTAGACTTTTGGCGACATCTCTTGTAGCGTGGTGTTGGTAAAAGTTCTTTGTAAAGCGCTCTAGACTATGATGTGAAACAAGGCAACGAGACCTCAGATCGAGCTTCGTAACAGCCATTTCTTGGAATCATGACCTACATGTACTAACATGAAACTTATTCAATTTCATAGATAAACGTCATTAGCACAATATTTCGATAAAATGATTGCTTGAAACAAATACGATGATTTTGACTAAAGCTTCAAACAGCTGTTGTTTATTAAATTTTCTTGCCAATTGAACAATACTTTTTATTCTTACTGTTTTTTACCACCTATTGGTAATATAAAACAGGTGACAGTGGTAAGAGTACCTTTGCCTAAGTATAAGTTTGAAATTGAAGACAAACGCTTTGGCTATTGCTGGAACTACGTGGGGACGTAAGCAATCCAAGGCCTATGATTATAGAGCCCTTGAACAAGACCTGAATGCGTAATGGATTTTAACGGTTGGAGGCAGCCCAAATACTGTAATCTGGAACATTCTAGAGCCTAGAACAATTGTATAGATTCTGGTTAGTTCTAGAAAGCGATTGGATTAGTGAAAACTTCTACAACATTGTATGGGACTATCAATGCCCAAGCAAAGATTTGTGACAGCTAGTTGAAGTTAAAGAGAATTACGTGATAGCTACAGTGGAGCCTTCGTAGCACTGGCTGGACCATCCAACATATATGACGTCGGGGGGTATTGTTTGTGCAAAATTGAGAAGGTACGGTCGAGATTAATAAAGTGATTAATTTAAACCAGTCTTCAGTCAATCACTGCACCGAAAGTTACTAGCACTGGTCGTTTACCACCTGCGCTCCCCCACAAACGAGGAAAACATGACAATTGGCAACTCAGTTGGTGTCATAGTTATTGCTGGGTCACTTACCGTGATTAGGCAGAAGTACCCATTCTTTTCTACCCAATTTCGCCTTTATCGAACCGTTACAGTTAACATGCATAAACGAAAACATTATGCACGTCAACCCCTTTTGAGGCTGTATACGCGGACCAGATAGTTTAGCTTGCTTAGGATGGCGTCCTTGGAAATACCAAAATTGTCCTTAAAAATAGAGAAACAAATTTAACCGTCGGTTTGTCAAACTAGTTGAATCACAGGCCCTTTACTGTCCTGTTATGTAGTGTTTGGCATGTTTATTGGTGCTCATTGCACTGAGTACCAATCCACTACAAATAGCCGCCTTGCCATAGATGTCCACTGTCTTTGTAAAAAACGCTGGGAAATGTGTAACGATAACGGTGGTAGACTTTGCAAATAATGCTGGAATATACATGTAACTGTGGCCAAAAAGTCTTAATGGGTGCTGTATAACTGTATTAGACGTTCCAGTAAAACTCGAATAAACACATCGAGGATATCGGATTCCAAGATTAATTCTGGGTCAAACCAAATGGGTTTTGATAGGGAGAGCTGGGTCGTGTTAAATAATGCTGCGGTCTCGAAATATACATGTACATGTAAACACGTTCATGCAAAACTAAGCAGCATACCGTATTGCATACTAATGATAGCACTTGGTCTTGATCAGTATTCGTTACTAGTTTGAAAGGTAACAAAAAGGGGGACTTTCAAAGAGATATATGTATGGATAAAAATATCCAGAATTTATTGCTCATATCATTCAAACACAAATGTTCCTTAAATGACTCATCGCCTTTTAGTAAGCACATAAAGCAGCTGTCGTCTTGCTATCGCTGAATTACTATTGTCCGATAACATTCCGATTGGTATCCAGAGGCTTAGAAATACATGGAGTTTAGACTTGTGCAGCAGGGAAAATGAAGGTTAACCAAACTACCGAGCAACATCCCATTGGACGAGCTCTGGCGGCAATTATTGTTTCATGTGGTGCAGAGACATCTAGCGTTCGTTTTTGCAATAAACAAATATAGCAAGATATGACGGCACCAGTCGGTAAAAACGCAATGTTGGTTTTTGCAATATCTGCGGCTGCAGCAACGCTGAGTTAATTGAAAATTCGTGATTTATGTTTTTTGATTCCCCACTGATTGCAATAGTTGATGTTCACGATTGAATCAAAGCATATTTTTGCTTGAAAGTGTTGCCAGTCATTCAGTTATAGACTGGGTGATTTGAATTTATGCCATTACCGTTTCTTGCATTTGGTCACATGTGTAGAAAATTATCGTAAATTGTTAGCTTGATTTTTGGAACTAATGGTTACTTTAATCTATGCCAATTGATTATTTTTATCAATTTATTTTACCTATTCTTTTTCATTATTATTTATTAATTTTTAATTATTTATTAATGTATTGTTTTTTATTTATACTTTGTTACTTATTCAAATTATTTAATGTGAACCCATACAGTTAACATTCTGGCTGCTGTTGAAGAATATTCAATATTATATGATCACGGTATGGATTTGAGTTCATAATAAATACATGTATTAAATGTAAGGTTCGGTGGAAGTGGGTAAGGAAGTGTTCTTTCAAAAGCGTATTGAGCCTTACATCGATGGGTGCTACGGTAATATTTGTATTAAGTTGGAACCCCGTTACACTCAGTGACCATGTGGTTTGTTTAGATGTTTTTGAGACGGGTCTTCAGACATCAAGTCAGGAAATAAGGCGTCCTTATATCTTTCACTTTGAATTTGGCAACTTTTACCTGCCAAAGCAGGCTGAACATGCTTTAATTAACTTCAGAAAGCAGACTTAAAAAAAAAACATGCAGGATTGTGCCCGGCAGAAACCCCAAAAAAATCTCAACCACGGTATGCCATCAAAGTTTGATCTAGACTAGATATTTAAGGTACCGGCCAAAACTGATTTAAAACGAACAATAGTACCGCATTAAACATTGAATGACAAATGACAGACAAACTGCACTCTAGAATGGGTCCGGCAGAATCCAAAAAAGCCCCCCCCCCAAAAAAATGAGCTAGCACATGCATTAGAGATACCACAAAAAAAAAACAATTACATGAGATTCAATACATGTCACAGATCACTTAATGACCGGCAAACAAAATACACTCTGGATTGTGCCTGGCAGAAAACCTCAACAATCTCAACCACGGTATGCTATTTTTGAGACACTTAGATTTTTAAGATGTCGGCTTAAACTGATTTAAAGCCAATAATGGTGCTGCACTGAACACCCAGTGACCCGTGAAAGACACGTTTTACTCGGAAATAGTCATCCAAAACCCAGAAAGTACCTAAAAATGGAGGTACAATCGTCCATGCAGCTTTCCCCTGCTAGTTCAAGTAGTCGGGTGAGAAATAAAAACAACTGGACGACAAGATGTTAAAAATTACATTACGAAAGTCGAAGTACACAATTGGTGATAAAAGTGGTATATTTAATAAGTTAACTTCAAAAAACGGGGCAGCGGGAAACAAAAACTAATTATAAAAAACTTCCATTCACTGAAACCTGTGTTTACTCTCATGATCACTACAAGCGAAAAGCAGACGGGTTTCAAGATGTAAAACAGTTAACTCGTTTAGTGGTAACTTTTTGAAGAAGTATTTATATGATGTCGAAATTCAGTGTAGTGTATAGTGTTTGCAATGTTTTAGTTTCGCGGAGTCATTTGTCGATGGCCAACATAATGTCTTCCGTTAATAAAATACAAATCACCCTAATTAGGTGCGCAGCCATGCGGTGGAGTCCAATGCTAGTTTAATAAATATATAAACAAAGATGTGTTTTGGTTACAAGGGGTCTCACTGCAGTATTACCTGGAAATTGCATGCAAAGGCAGGGTGTGACGTCACAGCAGCACTGTTTAGGAAAGAGAAAGTGAGGCCTCTGAAAATCCTGATGAAATACTCATTTGGCACACTAATAAGCTTCTTCTCAGACATAATAAACGTAGATGTCCAAGACGGAAGAAAGTTAGGGAGAAGTCAAATATGTCAATGAAGCGCAGATCTCTTTAATTTATAGAAATGTAATTGATAAAATATAGTTCATAAAAGCAACGAAAATAATTCCAAATGTTTTCATAGTGTTAAATCAGTTTGCACGTCTTACTTAAAAAACAGTAAATGGTTGTGAGATTTCAACGCGCACCCAGAGGGGGGAGTCGGGGGGCTCGAACGAGCCCCGCCATTTGGCGAAGTGGGCAAAAAGGTCCGCCTCAGAGAAACAATCAGTCCGCGGAAACGAGACAAAAGTCCAGTAAAAAGGCGCAGACATGCAGTTCACAGTACTAAAGGTGGTACACCGTTTTTTATAGTCATTCAGCTTTTCTGCTAGCAAAAGGTCTACTTGGTCAGAAATTCGAGACCCCCAAAAACTAGACGCCGGGTGCGTACATGGGTTTTATGTTTTTGTTCGTCAGCTTTTAGACAATTGGTCCCTCGTCAATAAAATATTCCCCAATGTCCAACATCAAGAAGATTGACTGCGCATTGCTTCCTCCTTGCCGAAAAACACTATTGCACAAGCTCAAACGAGCCCACTAAGTTGCCTTGCTCTGGGGCCAAGTGGTTTCGGCCGATCCGGGAAACGGTTTCAAACATCTGACCTACGGTTGGAAGGTACAAGATGGATACTATACTCCCAAATGGTTTTGCGGATCTGCAATTTCTCATGTCCTTTTTGAAGGTACTGGTCTCTTACAAGAAAACCAAACCGATCGAGAGGTAAAGGAAATGGGCTATGACGAAACAAGCGTGCCCGAATCAAAAGCTGAAGTAGCAGTGACGAATCTGATATTGAAACGTAATAAAAACTAACGGGAAACTGCTGTTGACATTAAACATATAGTATTTAGATATAGATTTTCGTCGATACGGTGATTTTAATTATCTATTACTATGCTGTTTGAAAACGTTGCTCTTTTCTGTGTAGTTTATTTTGATTATAAAAGGTTTTTAAAAACACGTCTGTTAATTTTCTTTCGACGTATTGTTTAGTAGTCAATAGGATGAAAGGGCTCCTTGGAAATAATTTTCGTGGTTCCTCGATCTAGCGCAAATTTAGGGGCCGTGTGTTGTCCCTGACGTATCCTTTCTGCTGGCAGTTTTGATAGCGTTTTATATTTTACAGAATCTGCGTTCTTAAACATCACTGAGTGGTTTGGTTTTAGACAGTTCCTGGTATTCCAAAGTGTTACTGTTATCAGGTACTTTCCAAAATGCTTACTCTCCGCCATCATCCATTTGACATCCAGTGTGTGAGCTCAGTAGACGCAAAAGTATAAGCTCATTAACTAATATGTCATATATTTTCAAAATTATTTAACGATAGTTGACATTTCGGGGGTTGGCGAGCACGATCCACACTGGGTTTTAACCGTCATAGCGTGTTTGGTAACCAGCTACATCTATTTGAATCATATGGACTTGTTTATTGTGGTACCCCGAATGATGACCTAGCTTCTTTTACGGTGTAAATGAGTTTCTGGCGAACGCCTTCCAGAGCACAATTTGTTGTCTGTCATGGGTCATCTGGTGGATTATTGGTTTTAAGTCAGTTTTAGCCGGTACCTCGGGTATCTAATGTAACTCGAAGTTTTGATAGCATATTTTGTGGTGGAGGGTTTCTTCCAGGCACAATCCAGAGTGTATTTTGTCTGTCATAGGGCATTTACTGACCTGTGACATGTACCTCATGGACAGGTTTTGTGTGGTACCTCGAATGTATGTGGTAGTTCACTTTTTTTTTGGGGGGGGGTCATTTTTGGTTTCTGCAGGACCCATTCCAGAATGCAATGTTTGTCATGGGTCATTTGGTGTTCAGTGCGGTACTATTGTTCGTTTAAAATCAGTTTTGGCCGTAAATCGAAAACCTAGTCTATCTCTAATTTTTGATTGCATACCATGGTTGAGATTTTTTGGGGTTTCTGCCGGGCACAAGCTAGAGTGGATTTTGTCTGTTATAGGGGTTTTAGTTATCTGTGACATGTATTGAATCACATGAAATTGGTTTTTTGTGGTACCTCGAATGTATGTGCTAGCTCATTTTTGGGGGGTCCTTTTTGGTTTCTGCTGGACCCATTCCAGAGTGCAATTTGTCTGTAATGGGTCATTCGGTGTTCAGTGCGGTACTATTGTTTGTTTCAAATCAGTTTTGGTTGGTACCTCGAATATCTAGTGGTTTAACAATAACATTAAGTCTGAAATAAATAAAAGAAACAAACTGTACCGATCGTTCAGAAGATCAAATAACCCATGCACGTTCAAGCGCTACAAAGAACAGTGCAAGAGTGTGGAAGAACTAATTAAAAAGACAAAACAAGACTTGTAAGATGAAAGTTATCTCTAATATCAAAAATGTCTCCAAAAATTCTAAGGAATATTGGGATATAGTAAACAAAATTCGAGGACATGTACTCGAACAATACCCCAATGTTTATAAAAATACTCTGAAATTCCGCAATTGTACAACAAAATTAATTTCGTTCAACATGGATGTCAAGAACTTAACTCAAACGAAAATAAGGTTTTATTTGAAATAGTATCAGAATTTCTTTATAACATTAAATCTCTTTGTGTGAGTGGATAGAATTTTATACTTCTGTATGAAAATGAATTATTTTCATTCGTTGCCTTATATCATTGTATTCTTAACATCAGTTTTTTATTTATTTATTCGTATATAATAATTGTATATAGACTTCTTTGTATTTTTTTACCCAGATCTAATGCCTCTTGGCGCTTTCCGGGTTATGTATATTCATTGTATTCTGAAGATTTCGTAATAAACATTACAAAAATATCTAGTCTAGTTCTATTTTGGGCTCTCTATAAGGCCCCCCGCGGTCACACCTAGAGAGCAGACGTACATTTCTGTACATACTGATGTAGACTTTAAATGTTCCCGTGGTCAGATGTTGGTACCTCGGCAATATATGTTAAGTGCTCTGGGCTGCCGGTCTAATGGCCCTAATCTACTAAACTTAGGTAAGCAGTACGATTAGTACACTTATACATTTTTCTTGTTTGCTTCCTGGTGTATAATTGTTTGCAGTATACTCCATGTAACGGTGAGATACGTTTTAGTTAACAGGTTGCTTTTGAAACTTTCTGAAGAAATCATATATTTGTCGGTTCCTTGCAGTCTCCCAAAAAGCTTGAATCTACCATTTACTGAAGAGCAGACGAGACGATTAATTTCTGCCGGGAAAGAAATTTGTAACGTTGGTAGGTTTTTGATTTGATTTGATGGCGTTCTTTTTTCTGTTTTGTCTTTCAGACTTTCAATTCTCTTAATTGCCAGATTCGTTGGTTGTGCAAGTCAGCTCTTGTTCCATGTTCGGATCGAGTTTTACATACATGTAGCTTCTGTAGACCAGGTCGAGGGGCGTTGGGGGCGGTTCGACGAGGGTGGTCGTGGGTCGAGGGGGTTGTGGATTGTGTGGGTTAAAGGGTTTTAAATCAATGTGTGATGCACTTTATCAACTATCACCTGATGTAACATATTTCACCTTTGTTTGCTTCGGGTGACTCATGGGCACGTGTATACTCATGGCTGAATAGGCTGAATGTGATTTGCATGTCACCTGACACACATTTGAGTATGAACTGTTCTGCGCTGACTCGAACTATGCAGTTGGGCTTGCAGTACATCTTTGGCGTTGAAGAGGATGGGAGCGGCAATATTGAGGTATTTTCATGGTATTTTCGTATTTGGTATTTCCGAATTTGAATTTTGTTTGTTTCTTTGAGGTTTCCTATGCTTTTTGTTTTTATTTTTAGAACTGAAACAGAGAAAAACTACGAGAATGTAAATGAAAAATTTTAAAGTTTCGTAATAAAGAACTCTTAAAAGTATTAACTCCTCTTGACTTGCCAACACTCACACCCAATGAACGACGTCTTTTGTAGAAGATATGAACGTTTGTTGAACAAAGTACTGAAAGCTAAAGCAGTCAGCTACATGTATTCATTGAAACCTGTATCAAAGGTTATGCTTCCTAAGTACCAATCGTTGTTTAATCAGTTCTCACCTGATAGTGCTAAAATTGCTTGGTCAACGGGAAGTTTTCGACCCTCGTTGGCTTTCTCGGCGATAACATGACGCCATCCGACTCCATCTTCATTATCTCCCGAGTTCCAAAATTCACATTTGTCTTGGAAATCGCATGATTTTCCTGAGTAAAGGAATATACATGGAAGACGCTCATCAATGCAGAGACTGCAGCATTTGACCTAAGCTTGGCTGAGACACACGTCTCATCTTCAGGCTAGCATTTACTACTTGTTCACAGTGAAACGCACAACCATCACGTTTGTCATTTCTGATGTGGACTTCACTATGTACCAGTAATAAATAATTGGCGGATTTAGGGGGGGGGGGGGNGGGGCAGGGCTCCCTCCCCCCCTTTGGTTGCCGCAAAAAATAAAACAGCAAGAGCGAAGTTTATCCTTTAACCCCAGTAATTAACAATATACCGCAGAAACAAGATTTAAATGTAAGCAGTTTTAGTGTGTTTGGGAAAGGGGGATCAAATCCAATTTCAAGTGTCAAATTCGGAACACAGCTCAACCGTAACGAAACTATGGCTAAGTATAAAAGTGTGAAAACGACAATTGTTGTGCATTGAACGTGTACCATGCTTCGAAAATAAATAAACAAATAACAAGAATATTTATAACATTGTAAAATTCTCATCGGGTAGCTGCGCTCATTCAAGAAACTAGGTTATTGACCGGTGCGCGTATCCTACACGTCGTCCGTTTTCACGAAGATGTAAAAAGTGCCACCGTTGATGACAGCTTCGGCGAATACTTGTATGCCAGTTGTAGCGTTGTTGCAGGCAAGTTGTCGCATTTCTACGAGTTCTTTAGCAGGGAATAGTTTACGTTTTTTCTGGGACGGTCGTCGTTGCTGCTTGTGCAATACCGTCTCCGATAGTATCAGGTACTGTCATGTCCAGTGACCCTTTGCTCCGTTGGCTTTGAGCGTGATTTTTGCACTGGCTAGCAGTTGATGTGGCCTTAGTTGGAAGAATGCTGGACATTGCTCTCTGTTTTGTCGCGGACGCTGATGCATAGTTGTTTAAACTTGCTGCAATTTTGTGTGCACTGAGTTGCACGATTGTGGTAGGTGGTATGTCTACATGAAGAAGTTTTGAGCACATGGGTCGCCTTACGCTGTGGTTGGTTTTCTTTCCCGGGAGGCCTGCTCCTTGTGACATTTTTTAATGACCAAACTATTGTGTGTTTGCCCAGGGATTGATTCTTGTACCATATTTCGGAATCGAGGGTTTTGCAGTGGTTGATGTCGAGATAGAAATGGGAGTCAAGGGTAAGGGTGTTTGGTGGTCTTAGCTATCCGTAGGCTTTGTAAGTAGCAACGGGGCACCTTGTCGGATCTGGCGGATGAGCAAATGCTTTTGGATTAAAAAGTCTAATGTCTCTGGCAGTGCCGAACCCTGGTTAAAGGCGAAGGCAACCTTTTTTCATGTCATTTTGAGCTAAAATAAGGTTGGTTGGTTATCCTAGACATATTTTCCACTTAATTACAGATTTTCGTAATTTTGTTAATTACTCGTCCGCTACTCCGGAAGTGACGTTTTAGGAGGCAAGCATTTCGCGCCAATTTCTTTTCATATAGTCTGACTGTGAGAGCTGCCGAGTCAGTCAATGTTCTACCTCGGTTGTGTTAAGTTACGTCGTCGTTTGCTTTCATTGACTAGTCAGTCAGTATGCCACACTGTTGCTGCGTACCGGAATGTACTAATTATAGTATCACGCGCACTTTGGGAGTGCCTTAGCATCGCTTTCCGATGGATGACACACTTCGCCGTACTTGGCTCGTTCGTGTGAAGAACGCAGCGTTACCCGTCCCTGCAACGTACAATGCAGTCGAGAATTACCGTGTGTGTGGCATGCACTTTCTGCCGTCCGATTACGAAAGGGATTTGTNAGTCAGTCATTGTTCTACCTCGGTTGTGTTGAGTTCCGTCGTCGTTTGCTTTCATTTACTAGTCAGTCAACATGCCACACTGTTACTGCGTACCAGGATGTAGTAATTATCAGCTCACGCGCGCTTTGGGAGTGCCTTTGCATCGCTTTCCGATGGATGACACACTTCGCTGTACTTGGCTCGTTCGTGTGAAGAACGCAGCGTTACCCGTCCACGCAACGTACAAAGCAGTGGAGAATTACCGTGTGTGTGTGTGGCAAGCACTTTCTGCCGTCCGATTACGAAAGGGATTTGTACGCTGAACTGATGAAAGTCCCTGCGAAATAACGTCTGAAGAAGGATGCCATTCCGTCTGTGTTGATTCCCGGCAGTGCCCCGTCGCCACCCCCGAGAAGTGCGTTTTTGAAGCGAGAAGCCTCGCAAGCTGTGGCCAGTACCGTGACTGGAGCCAGTGGAGGCACTTCATCTACTGTCACTCGTGCCTCCGAACGTACCCCACAGCATGCAATTCCTAGAACCAGTAGTGATTTGCCCTGTGCTGTTTTCTCCAGCCCAGAGCCTCTAAGCAGCCCTGCAGCGATATTGTGTAGTGGGAGTGATTACAGGCTCAGTTCGACACCCAGTGAAGAGGACAGTTCGTCGTCCAGTGAACAGATCGGTGAGCCAAACTTTGATAAGTTTATTGTGGACTTGTCTAAAGTGTTGGAGCTATTTAGAAGGTGCCAGGTGTGTGACGAGGGAGTCACACGACACGATGTAAGCAGTTTGGGTGCTCAGGTCACCATAAGGCCAGTGGGAGTGTGTCGCGGGACACTCTGGCAAGTTGGACAGTTGTTCCTCTCTCCGTGGTATGCCGGAGGTCCACTTAACCGTGTCCAGTAGTGGCTTGGCCTCGTCGAACCGGAACAGCACAAGCATTCCATTGAGGTAGGCATAACAACGCACACAGTGCATTTGCACCAAGATGTGTCCCAACGTCTGTCCTCAGTAGCCGCCTCGTTTCTCTCAACAGCTGCCTGTGCCTGTGCGTACTCTGCCTCGTTATACTCGGGCTCAAACATGAACCCACCCACTGAATATCCGTGAAAAAATTCCTCATTGCTCGTCACTACTGCTGTGAACAAGGTCTCCGTCACTCACACTACTGTCACTGTGATACGGGTCACCGACTCCAGCCATTTTCAGCTTACAACACACTAAACAATACCTAAATCCAACGTAGTTGAGTTCTCTACTAACCTATCTTGCCGCAGATTACTCGCCGATGGAAAGTGGTGGCGACAATTGTTGAAAACAGCACAAAACAAAAGTGGAATAGAACAGATTCGCACGGTAAAATCAACGCAAAACCAAGTGGCGGGAAACGCTTGCCTCCTAAAACGTCACTTCCGGAATAGAGGACGAGTAATTCATAAAATTGCGAAAAGCTGTAATTAAGTGGAAAATATGTCTAGGATAACCAACCAACCTTATTTTAGCTCAAAATGACTTGAAAAAAGGTTGCCTTCGCCTTTAATTTATCTTTCGTTGTACTCTAGGCGTTCGTTGCCAGATTCGTCATCAAGCAACTGTTTGTCTGCCCACTGACGCTGGCGGCTTTCATGTGAACCCCGGAAACTAAACGGTTTGGTATTTAAGAACCAAACTGGGTTGAGGAGAGCTTGTGTTGAATGTTTCCCAAGTTGACCGGAACTCCACAAGAGCTCTTCCTCGTCATATGTCAGTAGGTCTGCCCTGTTTTTTCGATTGCCCTTCCCTGTTGTTTCAAGTCCCGCCGGCGAGCAAAAAGCACGTCTTTAGAATGTCGAAATATGGTTGGATTGTCTACCATAGTGACTGGGTAGTCTATTTCATTCAGGTGTCGGTCGGTCAAGGACCTGTGGGAAGATGTTAGAGTGTCCGGCTCATATGAAGATACATCGGGATTTGCCAATGCCATTAGAAAGACCGCTACGAGGGTGTCTAGCTCTTTTGGGGATATGTCTAGCAAATGTTTGTTTTCATTGTGTTCAAATAGCCAGGCAGCAAATCTCATGATTGCACTTACAGTTTTCTTTACAGTGTTGATGCTTTTTTTTCTTTTGATGAAATTTTTTGCTTTACTTCCCATCACTTTGAATTTCTCATTTTCCTTTTCCTCTGGCACCTCTTGTTCTTTTAAGTCAACCAATTCCTGAATTTCTGTATCCTCGTATTTTAAACTGAGCTTTCCAAGGTTGAAACTCATTATTTTTGTGGCCGGGCTTCCGTAGTTACAGCGTCTGTGTTGCAGACGATGTGTTTCAGCAAATAATACGCAGACAAAAGTGTCATATAATTAACATTTTTGTACCAGATGTTATATTTGGGACCTCAGTGCATGTTGAGTGCCATTGATACTGCTACAGTTTCATTACTTAAAACTAATTAATTGTGAAAGTTTGATGGTAGAGGTGGTTACCGAAGCCCTAGTCTACATTGACCAAATTTGTTACTTTCCACATTTTAGTATAGAGGGCACTGTTAAAAGTGGTGCAGGATGTGAAGACGGAAAATATTATTACATGGATGTATTTCCCTCGACAGATTCAACGCGTATGAAATAAATATGCATGCATATAAACGCAAATAAAGGTGTGAGTTAATGTATTATTGTCTGTGATCATAAACTATGATTGTAAAGAATCAGACTTGTATACCATCCAATCACTGGCGATATTACGCATGCTTGCAGTGGTGTATCTCACCTTTGTATGTCACTATAGTGCTTCAGATATGTGCACACATTTAAACGATATTATGTTATATTATTTGGTTTTATCTACTTGACAACGGTGCGCTATTTCAACGAAAACTTCATCGTCACATGTGTATACATATGTATTCTTGCTGAAAAAAATATTCTCACTCTCCTTACAAAACTGAAACTACGTTTTTCTCTGAAAACTTAAGAGTGCAGTACACTTCAGACCAGGCAAAAATCCATGCAGGGGTGATAAACCCTATGTGACGGATTTGGATCATATTATGCATTTTTGTTTACTTTCTTATGGTAATTACTAAAATGCACTTTAAACAAATTCTATCGCGTTAGGTTGCTTAAAAGTCGGGTACCTCAGTTTTCACTGAAAACCACTACCAGAACTTACCCCAATAATCACAGTTTTTGTGACATTGTAAGTAATTACAGAAGCTACTAGAAAATGAAATAGGTACTGTTTTGTATAAAGTCATCCATTGTCTTCCTAAAAATGAAAAATAAAAGTGTCAAGTTGCCCCTTAAATTCCACATTTTGGGGTTTGAAGGGTCATGGGGTCATACAAGCAGAAAACACGGATAACTTGCCCAGGTTTGAATGAGTCAATCTCAGCTGAAGCCAAATTTTACACTTTGAAACTTAATCGTGGGTTTGTTCTATCTTAGTAGAATAGATATTTGGCATCAAAACCACCGGCAAACACATGTCTTCATATAGTAATGAGCAATTGTTCGCAGCCACCTCAGCCAAAGTGAGCACTTGTGACA
>NMRA01000162.1:661709-688245 GCA_002633005.1 Phoronis australis
TTCCTTTTAGCCTGAAAATCATGTACTAAAACATAAAATTTTCTCAATCAGCATCGTGGCATGAAGAGTGTTGGATCTTGTCTTAACTTTATGGCATTTCGAAGCCGTGGCAATGCTATATATCAAAATTGATGGTTTTCCAGGTTTTAGTTGTGAACTTACATTTTGATTAATTGACGACACCTTTTGTTTTGAGTGCTGCTTGCACACAATGAGGGTAGCATGCATATGTGAGTGGCCATCTTTCCAAGCTATTTTGAATGGTGAAAAAAATACTAAGGGGAAAGGCTATTTATGGAAAATATAATTCTTGTGTTTACGGATTAAGTTGCATATAATTGTAATATTTACAGGCAAATTTTTCAAGTGGAAACGAGGGGGACCAACCATCATTCTGGCTGCCCACGCCTTTGCTAAATATCCATAAGTCGAATCAGTTTCTCACTGCTGCATCTGATGGAAGAGTCAACCCTGTTAGAACCCAGCTTCTAACTGACATCGATGAATTTGTCGAAAGGTCCTAGCGATATTACAAACAAAAAGCCAGCAAAGCATTTTATGTTACCAATGAAGGTATTGCTCTTGGTCATATTGATGTTCTGAAGAATGTCTCTCACCTCAGCAGATTAAATATTTTCCCGTTTAGCAGTACTCAATCATTCTGGGAAACTCGCAAAATTTGATGCCTTTGGAATGAAAAGAATCGCTGAGGAAGTCCGTAGATTTGAACTGTGACAAAATATAGCACATTTTATGTATATAAGACTCAGAGACATTTGAAATACAGCATGTCAAAAGTAGTCAGACAAAATGCTATTTCCATTTCGTGACGTGTCATCTATGCTGACTAAAGGTGTCTCATTGTACACCTAATTTGCTCGCATTATGTAAATGTGACCATATTTGTTCTTTACTATTTACTTGTGTGTAATTTGCCTGTGTCCTATATCAGCCTCAATATTGTATTACTATTCTCTAAACTACTTTGGTTTTTGTTTAATATTTGGCTATCTTATCGTTTTTCTACATAAGTACAGTATAACCTGCTCTGCTGCATCTCTATGTCTAACATAATAAACAATAATTTAAATCTACAGTACATGTATTAGTCTCCAGACTTCTGAATTTTTGGAGTCTGACTGTTGGTAAGCACCAAACACCATTGCATACCCATACTAAACTCGGGCGGATCCAGGATTTTGAGTTGGGGGGCAGGGCACAGAATTTCGCCACATCCGCGCGCCCACCCTAAAATGTAGGGATGCAGGGGTCTCGAATTTTTGGGTTTGTGGACCTTATTACTAAAAACATCCGGTAAACGGGGTTTGTTCAAGGCCAATGCATTGTGCATTCGCCCACGGAGCCCCCTGGGTGCGCGCATATGCTAGTCAGCAATTAGCACCCCGAACTGACAAATGGTATCTGGGAGAATTTTAGGGGGGCATGGTCCCCTTGGCCCCCTCCTGGAATCCGCCATTGAAACTGTGATAGATGCAAAAAACATCTGAATTCATTTTTCTGCTGTCTTGCGTGTGAAATACTAGGTTTCCTGTGTTTTTTATGAAAATGTCTACAAACCTTCCGTAAATACATCATTCTGTGAGTTGTCGGTGAAAACTAAAAAAACATTGGTATCCATAATGCGAGAATATTCAGACATCCATATGCACATCTGGGCGTGTGCTGTTCGGGGACTTTCCCGAATGAGAAGCGTAAGAAAAGTTATTCAACAACGCCAATTTCACCGGTAGTCGACTATCCTTATAAGATCAGTTTTTCTAACTTCATTTCACAGCAGCTAACCAATACCATTTCAATAAATCTCTTTTTTATGACTAACTACTTTGCTGTCTGATTTGTTCGGGTTTGGTGATATACACTGTAAGGAGATGCAGTTGTCTCCTAACGGCCCAATACACCTATTACTGTTTTTTTTTTATAAAATTCGTTGAATTGAGATGCGTCGGGACACGATCAACCGACTTCGAGAACATTAGAAAACTAAATTTCAATAAGACCCACACATTAAAATTTCAGAATTCGAGTTCCCAGTTATGTATAACTGAAGACTTACTTTAGAGATTTTTTACTCAACCATAATGCATTTTGAAACGGTGAGTATATGCACGTCATGCTATTGACAGCGTTATCGTCAGGATCAAAAGAAACCAACGTGTCTTGTTGTGCTTCTCATTATTTTCTGTAAAGTAACAAAATTAAACCTCTCTTGTTATGTTCGATCGCCTATTTTAAGATTTCAAAACTGTATTTTGAATCCTCGCATACATTTGTTACTATGCAGACATTGGCCAGTTGCATAATTTTGGAGAGGTGCCCTACTTCTAGAGCCCGAAGCGGTATGAAGAAGGGTAATTGCCTAGACTTTTTATGGTTTTATTTTGTAGAGCTAAGATCAATCTAAACACTGGTTGTTGTTTTGTTGTTTTAAATTTTGCTTCAGCTGAGATATTGAGGCAGGAAGTAGGGCAATTTTCAACATTTTGGAATCACCATAAACTAGCTAAACTGGTAGCCTTCAAAAACGGTTAAGATGTAACTAAAACCTTGACATTTTCTATGACTGGCAAGTTGAAAGACACCCCAATTCAGTGGTAATCTTGAAGTGTTTCATTTTGCACTATTGTTCTCAAGGTAAGTTCGCAAAAGTGCCAAAATGTAGCTGTAACGAGGCTTGGAATTGGCAGAAAAACAACACGTTCCCATAGCAACCACAAGGTGGCGCACGCAAAAAAAAATAATGTTGGTATGAAGGTTGGGGCATCAACCCCTACCATCATGCAAACAATCGAGGAAATCCGTGACATAGCCTTTATCACTTTTTGCCTGGTCCATTCGTGGACGTGCTCTTAAGTGTTTGGCGGGAAAACCTACACTTAGGTTTTTGGGAAAACTTAAGGGCTTGTCTACGAGATCACCAGCCATCCAACGGCAAGGTGGGGGTCAGCCGATTTTCGCTAAATTTAACACAACGGTAGTCCTATGGGATTTACAAAAAGTGGTAAAATATTTCCTTAATATATAACGTGCTACAAAAGTTACAAGGTCAAACACATTTTACAGCTCCGCAGCCATGTTTTCACGCTGTAAAAACTGTCCAGGTTTAATTGAATGTATTTTTCCTTGAATGAATGATATCGAACTATTATTCACTTGGAGTTGTTAAGTGGTGCCTGTAGATTGTAACACAGATGTCTTGAAAAAAGATTCCGATTTACCACCCTCATTTAGTTCTTTTACTGCACTGCCCCCCGTTATGCCATTTTGCCAAATCTGCCCCCACTGATATAAAAATGAAACTTAATCAAATTGTTGACAAAACATGTTACTTTTATTGCATAAAATAAACAAATGTCAGCCTGATTACATGTTATACTTTTTGGCACCTCAAATGTACTAAAATTAAAAAAATCGTTGTTTGAGCACGTAAAATCATATTGTCCTTATGTTGTCCAATGTTTTGCAACGAATTTTTTCCCTGAATGTTTTGAAAGATTTACTGCTTACCACCTAGGAATTTAGTACTCCTAGATACCATACATTTTCCCATTTTATAAAGACGATTATGTCATTTCCAGTCCACAGGGTTAGACCTGAACTCGACAAATGTTGCTTATTTTGATTTACAGTCATTATGCTTTGCAATTTCCTCATGGGTATTTCTTCACACCTATTCATGTCAGATTTTCCGTTGAACAAATGTTCATGCAATGCATTGTTTTGTCAAATGAATGATAAGTTTAGTGGCATGACCACAATTTTTCATCCGACTTAAAATACAGGCTTTGCAGTTCTCTAAAAGCATTCGAATAACAAGACAAACTCCTACACTGCCCATGGCAACTAGTCGCATGTATGTAGCCCGTCTGTCGTATCATTGTTTTCCTTTGTTGTGTCATTGTTGGATGTAGCTACAGTTTGCATGGGTATACATGTAGATCCTTGGGCGTACATCATACCGTTGCCGATAAATGTTCGTCATTATCTTTACTATAACAACGGGAACAATGACGATGCTAATCTGTGCGACCAGGTTTCCCGAGGACGACCAAAGAAGGGAAATCCCACAGGATCCACAAAAACTTGTCATACACCTCAGTAATTTTTACCGCGCCCAAAAATCCTTTCCGTGGAACCTAAACACCAATGTTTTATGTCCATGTATTCTGTGGTACTTCTCATGGTACGGGTTCACATGCCGCTATATAAAGATATCAATCCCCAAACCTGTAATATGTACATGTGGTTTGAGTAAAATTTCTAGACAATGACATTTATGGATTTATTCTCTTTTAAACGATAAGAAAACTTCAAATTCTGCAATGGTTTTTCAAAAGTAATTACACATATAAAAAGTAAAACCATGTTTGACAATTTTATTTCTTATCTCGTTTTAATGTGTTCTACCTTACAGACAACACATTAATGTTGAAAATATTCCTTGTGAAAAGCTATAAAACACCAACCAGAGACCCGTATACTACAAACTATGTTTTCATATGACAATGCCAAGATAACTGTACAGCCAAAAGTGGAAATGTTATGACTCTAATAAAAATTGCTGTCTACATGTACATCTTTTCAACACTACATCAGCTACAGGACACAGTCAACCACATCAAACCAATAAAGTCAAGGAATTGCATTTAAGGTGATGTAGTCTCACGCAAAAAAGGATTTCGCAATGTCGTTAGCAACAACGTAAATTTCTTCTTCTTCACAAACTTGAGGTAGCTGTAGGTACCACATCAATGCTCTTATCAAAAATAACCACAACAAAATGAAAAATTGGCTTATCGGTTCCAATTTGACAGCATTGATTTTCTTGCAATGAAATGGTCATGTATAAAATACTTTTGGATGATGGTATGCATTACAAGTGCCGAGCACTTACAGTTGTACATACATACTAGACCAGTTACAAAATTACTCATACCAAGCATAAAATGGTCAATTCACCAAAAACCAAAGTGTCAGCAAACCTAATGTGCCAACACTTTTCGGTATTGCATGAAAAAACATTTGAAGTGGACAAAAAACCTGCCTACTATAATATAAAACAACTTTTCATTGAGACAACTTACCGTCATGAAATAGGCATTATTTCCATGTAACTTTTGAGCCATTTTAGAATTTCGGAAGAACTGGCAATGTGCGTTTGCTAGAGTCCAGGCTCAAAAAGGTGGCTTGTCTAGTAGTATCATTTTACATGTATGCACACAACATGTTGTCGAGGAATAGCAAACTGTAAATTCGCAGTAACTCTAAAAATCACTTCCCATCTGTATAAGGAGCAAATTGAGAAATGTTTATAGAAGTAAATGGTATGAATCAAAACTTCAACTCCTGGACTTAATGTGGGTTTACAACCCCGGCTGAATGATAAGTGAACAAAACCAGCCTAACAGCAGCAGTGGCTAAAATGTGAGTAACAAATACTCATCTATAAACAAAAAATCTATAATGGGAAATAAAATGTGGAAACATAAATCCAGATCAACAAGGAAAATAAACAGTACAGTGGTCAGAAAACCTACCAGACAAAAATCTAGTGGCAAAACAAAAAGAATAAGGTACCCATTACCATGTGGCTGTACCAACACAATCCAATGATCCAGGATCATGATCGATGGCTGGACAAAAAATCAATAGACGTAAATTGAGATTTGTCCTGTTCACACAGCAGTGCTGGTTCAAACAAAGCTTGTAACAATACACAAGTTTATTTCCCTACACAGCTTTGCTGAAAAATAATACCACCACTGGATTTTGCAGATCCGCCAGAGTATTTACCGGTCCAGCCACTGTACTGTTTCCTCTTTTTGAATTTTGCTATGCTACACCCTTGACAATCATAAAGCCTAGACTGTCTCTTTCCAATGCATACTCCACTTCCTTCGTCAAATCATCTTCATCCAACTGTCCCAGTTTCCCCACACTTGCTGAGAGTGGCCTACCGCAAAAAATTACTTTGGACCTGTTGTTGTATAAGCCAGTAATCTTTGGCAAATACTTTTTTCCCGACTCGTTCCTCACATCTTCTGAGAGTAGACTTCTCGGATTCGCGTTAGCCCCCTCACTTAGTTGTCCAGAAAGGTACATTCTTGCTGGTTTTGAAGTTTTGCATACGTAACCTTTACTAATAATCAGCAGGTTTCCAACTTTAGCAGAAGCTACTTCTTCAGCATAAGCCTTTCCCGATTCCTTAAAGTGTATTAAAGAAAGCACTGAACATATTAAATTTAATGTGGCCATTTCGGCTCAGGAGATATGAATACCAAGCTAAAATGAAGGCATCACAAATAGTCATTCAGATATGACTATAAAAATTACCAAATTAATTTCTTGTAGCTGAGAGTAGGACAATGGTATAAAACAGAAGAAAAATTTGAGAAAATATTGAGTTCGATTTAAATTGTCCGTGCTACCTATGTGTCAACGTCCATTGTTAAATGCAGGAGTTGTGCATTGCATTTCTCTTCATAACATTGGAACATAAAACAATTGACCAATTTTAGGCAATTATGAAATTTGTTAGATTTTTACAAGTACTTACTGTTAGTGTAGTATTCATGGGCTCCGAATGCAACTCGTTTTCTTTTGACCCACTCTGAAATTGTAATAAGTCAGCCTGTTTTGTCTGGCAGCTTCTGCATACTCCTGAAAATCCGTAGTTATATTCAGTCAGTTGTATTGGAAATATCTTTTGTCGCGTGTTCACAGTCATAGGCTATAGGGATCAGCAAATAAAAACAACAGAGCCTTAATAGAGGTGGTTACTCTAAAGTGCTTGAGTAGCAGCCCCTGTATAATATGTATTTGTTATGCAATTTCTAAAATCTACAATGCAACCGTACAAATCTCCCCACCCTAGTTCACCAACATCGTTGTTTTTCATATAACAGAACAGTAGAAGACAGCTGATATGACCCCAAAAGTTAAGCAATTCCATTCTGCACTACACATGAGCCCACTTTCACGATGAACACACAAAGTTTTCCATTTCAACATAACAGATTTCCAAATAAACTGTGTAACTGTGTTTTTAAGCCATTGCATATATGTACATAGCATGCACTATCTTTCGTGCACAAATATGGCAACCATAGATTCTAGATCCCCGATAAATTTTGTGGAACTCCACAGCAGTCACTCGTTATTTTTAGTAGTTGACCCTAAAATGCAGAAATACACCGCTTTTTGGCAATCATTTGAGGTAGATAGGAATTTTGAACTCTACTGCAAAATCAGCATGCATGAAACAACACCGGAATCCTTTTACGTGGTTAACAGATCGATTGAAAAGTTTTGATAACTAACTATTTTTTGTCACTGTAAACATTCACTGCATAGATTTCAAGACAATTGAAATAAGATATGATTAAGCAACAAGGCCAAGTTATAAGCAATTATGGTGCTTCAATAAAAGTATTTTGCATTAATGATGTGCACCTAAAAATATTCCTCACTGTCTGGCCCTGGAGTTTGGTGATTCCTACCTGAGCTCGCATGAAGCACGACTTTGAACCTTGAGTTTACATCTTTGGTCATTTCTCAGACATCTGTCGGATTTCCTCTCTTGTGTTCAGTCGATGTACTCAGGGTCTTTAGCAACGTTGAGGGTTGTAACGATGATTCGGGCAAGTGAATCTTCTACGGTAGATAATCTAGCTCCTGCTGCACCAAGGCAGACAGACTACTTCTCAGGACACGTTCCACCTCCTTCACGACCCCTCTCGTTTAAGGTTCTCAAATGTATTGCTACATGTATATTCCTTGTGCATTTCCCAAGTGTTTTCAAAGTTGTTTATCTCGGCAATTTGTAAAATTACCACATTTGGCAGTGCCAGATAAATCGATAAATTCGAAAAACGTGCCTATCTGATCATCCATCATTTAATTGACGCATATAGTATGCTTTAGTTTGGCATTCAATGAGTTGGATGAACAAATCTAGAATAATTTCAATGGGAACTGTTTGCATCCTTATAATTAATTAAAAACATTTAAGCAAACCAATTTTTTAATTGCTGTGTTATAGCACGATGCACAACTAGTTACTTGTTAAACACGACAAGGACACATATGTGCGGTCTGAAAATAGTGAAATTCGGATACCTATTACCAAGCCTGCCTGAAAGGCTGACAGGGTTTTTGTTTTAACTTCAAGGGAATGGAGTCTTCTACGTATTATTTTCAGTTTTCTTGTGGGTGGAGTTTTGCTATAAAGGTATAACTTACCGCTGGTTTTTAACAAGCACATAAACTACTTCCACGCAAACAGTTCCAGTGAACCACGGTGACCGATATTTTAGTGCTAATGCCGTTTTGTACTTAAACTGGTCATGAACCTATCATGTGATATCAAACTTATTCAGAAAAGGTTCTGCAGTAGAGAATGTAGTCAAAAATAAAAGAAAAGTTTTTCATATAACTTAAGTTCTTCACTTGAGATTTTTAAAAATTAAGTTTGTGGCAAAAATCAAAACAAAATACTTGAGTTCTTGCCAGTTAAGCTTTTCAGACCAAAAACTAGAGTTTTTCAGTGAAAACAGTTCATTTTGCAAGGGCGCTCTCATGACAATTGTATGCTGCACTTGCCCCTTCCAAAGAAACAGATCGAGTTTGTTATCTGAAAATGTTACTGGCAGTCATCCAGTCGGTGGAACGAGTTTCTAGTAAGTTGCCATGTCGCTATAGAAGTTTTTCTTCCACATACAAATTTAAAAGTCAAGATTCTACCTGAAAACTCTGATTGATGTTTACAGTATGAAATGATGCTGGAGTTAAAACTCACACTTACAACACAGCGCAAAAACTTCTCACTACGCACAAAACAAGCTTACCACGAAAAAATCCCACCACTGAATCAAAGTACATACACATCGTATCACCTACGAAGACTTTTGCGTACTGTGGCGAGGGTGTGCTGATACGCCGTAAATTGCTTGACTTTCTAAAATGCGTTCTGAGGTGGTGGCGTGTTACAACTAATATTAAAATCTCTCGGTCTATTGACACCGACCTCTTGTCTCTTTACGCTGTCACGACGTTTCGGTCGGTCTATTTTCCGGCCATCGTCAGGAGTTTCCCCGTTCTTAGAAGAACGAGCTAGGGTATATAGTGCACGCATGGTGTGACTTTTTGTCCAAGGCAGGATTTGAACCCACGACTTTTGAAACTACAGATAATTCGTGTCCAGCACCTTAACCACCTCACCACGGAGTCGTCCGTGGCAGTGTAAATAGACAAGAGATCGGTTTAAATAGACTGAGATTTAAAATTAGTTGTCCTATAATTGCAATAAAACGTAACACTTTAAGTTGCTAGACTTCTCCTAACATTTAACAAGTTGTTACGTTTCATGTTACAATTTACGTCAAACCCACATGAAAGAAATATATCATTGTCACAATCTTTTGTTGGCGCTCACAGTTCACATACAATTGTGTGTCTTGCATTACAATAAAAACACTTCCCTTGGTAACCTGTAAGCATATCAGAAACAAAGACATCGTAATTTCGCTAATATTTATCGCATTACTTCTGGAACAAACGACATTTTTTTACAGATACTTCAATTTTGCAACCCCCTTGTTAGCTAAAACACCCGTCTTAGTTCACGACAGGCACTGCTTTATTGTCTTGGAGTCATGGCTAATGCTCCACACAAAGGAGGCAAGGCCCAAGTTTCTGATGCCGACGGGTTTAATCTACCACCTAAGTGAGGAATGCCAATTTGTTAAATATATTGTGGTGGAAGGAAATAAAAGCACGCATTTATTTGCTGGCAGGTTGAAAGATTTTGCCAGTGCAACAGCAAAAGAGAGGGGAGCCAATAGTTCAAAAACCTGGGGTATAGTAACGCGTTTTAAACAGCTAAAAATTGAAAGACATATCATATGATGTATAACCTTTCTGAGATAGTGGAGGTAACAAATTATCAAACCGTGACGTGTATAGACAAGTGTGTAAAATGGGAGGCTGAACGGGGGAATAGAAAATACTTTACCACTCTGAAAGGACATGATCTTTTAGGCCATACCGGGTTTAAGTTTTTAGATTAAAGGGGCAATTGTCCGAGAAAAGTTGACCGTCGGCCTTTCGGACTACAAATACTTGCACTTTCTCTTTCTATTATCTTTTAAGGTGAAATACCATTTAAAATTGCTACATGTATTTGGTCAATGTTCGTTAGTGCGAAGCACATATAAATATGTACAAAGATTGGACATTCTAGTACCAATGGACGTGAAGCCGGCCTCCCGTTCAGTAGCGCTAGGACCTCGCTAAAAAGCAAGACTTCGCCATATTACGTGAGATATTGCCGTGTATTTTAAATGAGAACACGTGACTTTGACTAGGTTTTATCTAGGTCCTACCGTAGGTCCTAGCGTCTACTGAACGCACTGCAGGTGTCTCACGAGGCGCCATTTTTGTATTGCAGTTCGCTGTAAACAACACGCGTGGTGGTAGGCAGATAAGAGAATTTGGCATATTAACTCTTTTGCTACTTCGCATAAAAGCGCACATTAAACATCGCTAGCTTCGACGTTGGTCGTTTTTGTTCCTTGCTAACAACCCACTTTCAACGAAACGTAGTTCAAATCACTTAGACAAATCATTGGCTAATTGGGTCCATTCTATATAAATTTGTTGCGCGTTTTGTATATCCGTTACCAGATTTTTTCATGACCTGGTGACCGCCGACTTAAAACAGTTTTTGAAGTTACGTCGTGGAACGAGCACCAGCTTATTGAAAAGGACTATCTTCAACGAGAGAGAAAGATATAACAAATTGGATTTCCTCGCGTTAAGTCGCCAGTAAAAGATTATAGTCTGGATTCAGTTATTCGTAGCAAACTAAATAATGATATATTCATATCTACAACAATACTGTGATTGCCGATATATCAGAAGTAATCAAACTTTGAAATGGAGCACGTCTGTACAAGATTTTTAATCTCAAAAAATAGGAAACTTTGCATCCACAGCTGTCATGACGTTCATCACAATATTGCTAAGGTTTCATGTAGATGTAGGAACCCGTTTACGCATTCGCTGTCCATTATGGCAAGCCTAGTGAAAACATTGAACGATAGATGAGATGATTTTAAAATCTTTGAGGACCATGATGTATTAACACTTTGTATTATGTACACTGCACGGTCCTTGTGAAATAAATTAAAAAATAATAACAATAATAATATAAAAAAACAATAATAATACAAATAAAAATAACGATACCAATGACGGGTAAGAATAGTGAAACTAGTAATGGTAGTAATACCAATAAGAGTAGTAATGGTAGTAATCGCAGTGATAATGATCTAATAGTAATATAATGATAATGGGTAGCCATACTGTATTCATGCTGTGTCAGCCAGGGGGGCATTCGTGAAGAAGAGGTGTACATGTACGCAGAGTGCCACTCAAAAAGTGTTTTTTCAAAGCAAAAAAATAATCTTCAGTATGGTGCCATTTTCGACACAATACTATTAAAAGTGGTGTCATATCTGAAAATCTTGGACAGACCTGTACAAAAATTTGAACGTTTTACACAAAATGAGTCTCTAAATGGGCCACTTTGTGTCCAAGCCCGCTATCTAAACGGGTAGCTATTATTTTGTTTCGGGCGACACCCATCGTCCAAAAATAATAGAGTTTCCCCAGGCCGTGTCAGACAACACTTGTTCGTGATTTTTGTCATTTTTGGTAACATCACGTCACTTTCGTAAACTGTAACAATGGTACATTTCTCGCATGTGCATTCGAGCAAAACTATAACAACTACGTGTAATGTAACAACTTGTTACAGTTTAGGAGATGGTTAACAATGCAAAACGTAACAAAGAGTAAAATGTAACAGTTGTTGTATTTTATGGCACATCATTGCGCCTCGGTGTATAAGAGGTTTGAAATGCAAAAAAGGTATGCCTTTTAAACAGATCGCGATGAATCCATTCCTTGTGGATGTAAACGTGGGAGTTCAGTTATTCAGTTTAAAACTCCACTTTGTTTTTCGTGATATTAACCACGTTACGACTGGGTTTTCACTCTTAGTACTGACATTTGAAAATATTTTGCAACTCTGATTTTACGGTCGATGCATGAATGCTATGTACATGTATGTTGTAACCTTTCGCGTGAACTACTGCCGCTGCAACACCATGTATATAGTTTTAAGTGAAAAGTATTTCCGTATACTAATTACGAAAGCGTTCTCTTTTTGACGGATCATCTGTATTTTAAATTAGAGTATTCCCTTCACAAACCTCACAATTGTGACAATTTTGGCCGGCTGAAACGATGCATTTGGTGCCAGTATTAGATCGACATAATACCATTCAAAAACACCACTTTCTGTTTATTTGCACAATGTATCACGGCTGTATGTCGATTAGTTCACACTGGGAACCATTTATGAAGGTGGAGGGGTAGCCACACCTCGCACGTTCGGGAAAATTACAGGAAAGCAGGTTAAAACAAAAGGACAGCGGAGCACCAACTCATAAATCTCTGGGGAAGTGCGGTGGTGTTCTGCGGGAGTTGGCTGAAATGGGTGGCCAAAACGAAATATTAATACATGGCAATCGGTGGGATGGACAATAAATTTGGTTGACATCCTTGGGATGGAGGAGTGAAATATACCTACAGTGTACGCCTATAAACGGGAGCGTAGTTTCGGCCAATTGCGTGTCAAATGTCATATTCTCAATTAATTGGCGAAGTCCAAATATGGAACATGTTGACTTTAAATGTTTACACCTGAAGACATCAAACCACCATGCGAAATTCTGATCAACATGATGCACTGGAATTTCGAGATTTTACTCAGTAATAATCTGTTGAGTATTTATAGTAAAACTGATTATACAAGAGTTCAAGTACTTTTGTATGAGGACGTTTGGTGGACTTCAAAACTTGAGAAGGCACTGGATTTGAATATTTTTGACGGAGGTAGGGTTAACAAAGCAAAGTTTCAGTTTCACCATAAAGTGTAACATTTCAACTTCCCTTTTTCGTGGCAATTTTAATTAATTCGCTGTAACTTAAAATTTGACACTCGAAAATGTCTCACTTTCATCAGACGACTCCTCGAATTTTCCAAAGCAAGCTTGTTGGCATCTTTCGATAGAAGTAATTCATAACGTGGCGTAAAAACATGCTCCGTGTACCATTTTCGAGCTTCGGATTGAACTTAGATATTTTTTACAAACTTGAAGCCCAAAAACATCCATGGAAGTTTGACTTGTTGTTTTTCATTATTCACTATACTCTATGCAGTTTGTAAATGTTAACGTCACGGAATTAGGAAAATTGATCGCATCCTTTACACAGCCCACTACTTTGGAATATGTTCCAAGGTGTCTGCTGGGTCCTAATGTTTATCGTGTAGAAACTGAACGATGTTTTCTTCTTCGTATACGTTTCGAATTTAAATTTGGAGCGGTTTTACCAATTCTGTGAGCTTAGTCACACATAATTAAACATTTGCACCGACGGTACATATTAAATAACAGCACTACTTACTCAGAGGACTGGGACAGTTTCCATAATATTCTACGTAATCATCCACCAATAAATCCATTTGAGTGCAATGGGCCGAAGGTTTGGCGATGATCTTCATTTGAGTGCGGACCCTAGTAGCGTCAACGTGCATTGCTTTTTGTATCCAACCATTGTCCCACTCTTCAATTCCTTAAAATACGTATTACACATAAGCCAGCAAACCAAACCGAGAAGCAAATTTTATCCTCAAACTCACAAATCACCTTTTGATACCACTTTCAAGAACCTTGAATGTTGCAAGATGTTGTATCAAAAGTGACACACATATTGTTATCTGCGCGCATTTTGCTGTGATTGACACAAGTGAAAAATAGGAGACTTTCGAGTAGCAATGGGGGCTGACAACATGGAACTAGCTACCAGTGAGAAGATATTTCACCTGAGCAGTGGGAGGCACAGAGGAACATACTTGAATAAATGTGTGTGACTAGTTGTGAGAAGTCTAAAGAGTGAATTCACATTACTTCCCAGTCCTCCAGAGGGCAAACGTACACGNATTTAAAATTAGAGTATTCCCTTCACAAACCTCACAATTGTGACAATTTTGGCCGGCTGAAACGATGCATTTGGTGCCAGTATTAGATCGACATAATACCATTCAAAAACACCACTTTCTGTTTATTTGCACAATGTATCACGGCTGTATGTCGATTAGTTCACACTGGGAACCATTTATGAAGGTGGAGGGGTAGCCACACCTCGCACGTTCGGGAAAATTACAGGAAAGCAGGTTAAAACAAAAGGACAGCGGAGCACCAACTCATAAATCTCTGGGGAAGTGCGGTGGTGTTCTGCGGGAGTTGGCTGAAATGGGTGGCCAAAACGAAATATTAATACATGGCAATCGGTGGGATGGACAATAAATTTGGTTGACATCCTTGGGATGGAGGAGTGAAATATACCTACAGTGTACGCCTATAAACGGGAGCGTAGTTTCGGCCAATTGCGTGTCAAATGTCATATTCTCAATTAATTGGCGAAGTCCAAATATGGAACATGTTGACCTTAAAACTTTACACCTGAAGACATCAAACCACCATGCGAAATTCTGATCAACATGATGCACTGGAATTTCGAGATTTTACTCAGTAATAATCTGTTGAGTATTTATAGTAAAACTGATTATACAAGAGTTCAAGTACTTTTGTATGAGGACGTTTGGTGGACTTCAAAACTTGAGAAGGCACTGGATTTGAATATTTTTGACGGAGGTAGGGTTAACAAAGCAAAGTTTCAGTTTCACCATAAAGTGTAACATTTCAACTTCCCTTTTTCGTGGCAATTTTAATTAATTCGCTGTAACTTAAAATTTGACACTCGAAAATGTCTCACTTTCATCAGACGACTCCTCGAATTTTCCAAAGCAAGCTTGTTGGCATCTTTCGATAGTAGTAATTCATAACGTGGCGTAAAAACATGCTCCGTGTACCATTTTCGAGCTTCGGATTGAACTTAGATATTTTTTACAAACTTGAAGCCCAAAAACATCCGTGGAAGTTTGACTTGTTGTTTTTCATTATTCACTATACGCTATGCAGTTTGTAAATGTTAACGTCACGGAATTAGGAAAATTGATCGCATCCTTTACACAGGAATATGTTCCAAGGTGTCTGCTGGGTCCTAATGTTTATCGTGTAGAAACTGAACGATGTTTTCTTCTTCGTATACGTTTCGAATTTAAATTTGGAGCGGTTTTACCAATTCTGTGACCTTAGTCACACATAATTGAACATTTGCACCGACGGTACATATTAAATAACAGCACTACTTACTCAGAGGACTGGGACAGTTTCCATAATATTCTACGTAATCATCCACCAATAAATCCATTTGAGTGCATTGGGCCGAAGGTTTGGCGATGATCTTCATTTGAGTGCGGACCCTAGTAGCGTCAACGTGCATTGCTTTTTGTATCCAACCATTGTCCCACTCTTCAATTCCTTAAAATACGTATTACACATAAGCCAGCAAACCAAACCGAGAAGAAAATTTTATCCTCAAACTCACAAATCACCTTTTGATACCACTTTCAAGAACCTTGAATGTTGCAAGATGTTGTATCAAAAGTGACACACATATTTTGAGAGAATGAAGCCGGCAATTTATTACCATCTACATGTATATGTAGAGTAATTGTACCCAGATTCAACACTTTTTCACATGATTTTCTGCTTCCATCAGAATTACGCAGCATTTATGGAAAAGTTACCACCATGAAATGGCATATTCTCCTGCGATTTTGAGTGGTCTCAACTACTGTACTAACCCGTGGGTCTGTTCATGAACAGTACCCTAGGCAACGACATCTACAAACTCCTCTCTGTACTAAATCATTTGTTGAAGATTCAATTCGCAATGCCTTACCTCATATCATTAACAACCTTCCTGAAAGTGTTTTTCAAAACATTTTCACTCAGCCGTTATCCTATGTTATAGATTCGTTTAAGAAAGATTGTTTTGAAAGTTATGAATTTAAGTGCACTATTCCAAACTGCTTTGTGTGAAACTATTATCGACAATCTCTCGTTGTTTTTTAACAATTAGTTTTAAATTACATTATCAGCCATTTTGCACTTCTGATTATCTGTAAGAGTGTATTTTTTATTATATGGTAGCTCCGTGGTCAGTGGACCTTTCGGGTGATTCACGGAATCTCCATAAGCGTAAATTTGTATTAAGTGTATTTTTGGCTTAACGTGAATAATGTATATTACTACCACTGCTACTGTACCAGAGATCATTTTAGATAACTCACTTAGCTCATAAAAGGGCGTATTTTCTATCGACCAGTACAGCACAACGTTTCTAGAATCACTTCCTTAGTGTCGTTGTGAACAAAGTTAATTAATGTACCAGGTATTACCGTTGAACTTTTCCTTATTTAACGGAAATCGTAAGGGTGAGAATAGCGGGGTAAACTATTGATCGTAGGCCCACTGATGCTATGCCTCAGTGGCATCACGTCAAAATTAGCTCGAACAATCTGGATCTTTCGTGTACTGTAAATCGCAAGGCATTACAACCGCGTATCCTCGATGGTGAACGTGTTTAATTCAGGTGAAAACATGTACATGTACATGTAAGCAGAAGAGAAGCTATCACAAGACGGAGATCTGAAAACTACACAACGCAAAAATAGGATACCTTTAATGATGCACTTGTATGCTTCTAACAAAACTATTGTGTAGCAGAACCTACACAACTAATAGTATTTTTACAAATCTACATGCACGCTAAACTAAGTGCAGTTGTATTCATTGACAATATCAACTGCTGAAACAACAATGTCAGCAAACAATGTAGGTGAGCTTTGCACTACTAACCTCGCGGGCTCACATAGCATGGACGATGCAGTGTTATTCTCCAGCACCACGCCACGATGGATCGTTTTCGTCACAAAATTCGTTCTTAAAAGCAATTTCGACCTACTTCCTATTCACACTGTAGCTATTATCTGTGTCTAAATAAATTGGCCAAGCAATCACAGAGACAAGGAATTAGCTTACAATTTTCACTGTAAAGACTTAATCCTTTTCTGATTCAAATACTTCAAACTATAAACCGAGTTAAGTAAATTGTATGGAACCTACTCAAACGGGCACCGATTTTCTACGAGATAAACTTGAACAACGATTTCACGTGGCGTAAAATCGCCCTTGTTTTGTTTGCTGTTTTTTTAGGGTGTAGGTCCTTGATATACAAATACAATTGTTGGCCATCCTTAATTTTGTATTCGTGCGTATGCTTACGAAGCGCTGTGTTAAATACAATTGTGCAATTTGAAGTCGTGGGTGTAGAATTTAGTCACCCCCTTTTTGGTACTAGTTGGACGGTCACTTACTGCCGCGGCCCGTTAGCATTGTCAACAATTACATTTTCAGTTATAGGCCTTGCTCCGGGAGACTTTGAGGTGGACGTTGAAAATAACGTGTGAATTCACCGAATGGGCCACTTACTCCACTGAAAGCCAAAGCATCAATAAGCGGCAAATGAGGAAGACCATTTTATTGCTATCGAATCAACACAATTAGCATATATCACGAATGCGTAATGAATTTCAAGAAATATCTTACATTAGTGGATTTATCATTGGACAGTTGTTCTTTGTGACATTGGATATAACCTGTAAACAGTGTAAACTGTGTATTATTTCTCAGGCATTTTCATAGAAGTGTGTAGTTTAGTCGTTAAACGAACTCAAAACCAAAGAGGCACTGATGCCGAAGTATAATAAATAGATTTAGCAGTTGCAATACGTTATTTGGTCTCGTTTCATTATGATTGGTTTTATAATTAATAGTCACTTATTTTAGGGATAGTTGAATAATTAAGCTACGAGATCATCAGACAATTCAATAGATTTTGAATGCTTTTATAAACTGTACATTCAGTTCCATTCTATGTTTCTATTTATTTATTTCAACATTCAAGGCCTTGGCCCACATTTTACATAAAATTTACAGGAAAACGATCAGCAGCTTTTCCCTGGGGGGAGAGGCTTGAAATACAAATTTCCTTACGTGAATCTCACCATTAGCTTTACAAAGGTATGTTTATTTGGTTCACGCCAGCACGACTCATGTATAAATGCAGTTCTCTAAGACCATTATTTTTAGAAACACATATAAAATGGTATTCATCTTCAATTAGGGACACACGGTATTTTTGGTCCACAAAAGCATGTCTACCTTTCTTTTATCATCAAGATATGGTTGGAGCAATGTAATTTAGCCAAAGCTGCTAAAACACATATGGAATATTACGTAACAGATAGGATTCCATTTCAAAATCAATTTTAAATGAGAAATTTGTATCAAGTTTTTAGCTATTCTTCACGGCAAAGCTCCAGCCTTGTAAAAAACAATCATTAATTCGCTGCCCAATAGTGACAAGAAAGAATGCTTTGCAGCCAATTCCCTGATTATGCAATACCAATCCAAAACCATATACCAGCAAATTCATAACACCCTGATCCAATGTGACAAGCTTGTCAAAGAAAGCATGGTTTGGACAATTACTTCCAAAACCCAGTTATTACAATACATAATTTCAATTGAACAAGCTCAATACTAGGATATTCTTTCAATCCCCAAATCTCACCATCATAGGTAATAATTATTGGGCGTGCCATTTTATCAAAAATTCAGAGTGCAGTTTTCGGTAAAAGTCCTGCACATTTTGACCGAAAACGTTAAATTGAAACAAATTGTTTTCTATGCGTGGTGAAAAAAAGTTTTTGTATGTTGCGCCCAGACTAATTTAAGAGTAAGGCAAATACCCAGACACTTACATGATGGGACGACATCAATTTTACCATTTTCAAAATGCCATTTCCGTATTTTCTCAATGACCCGCCGTTTCTTAATGCCATTATTTATGTTTTTGTAATGTTGACTTTCATACGAAAAACCTGACAGTATTCTAGCCTTACAATATACGGATTGGTTCAGGATTAATTAAGCCGAGAAACTATTTTCCTTGATAATGTCCTTTTATTTTTTTGGCTCGTTTCTTGTCGTTTGCACCAAAATTTTGCATTTTTTTTCCTTTCAGCATCAAACTTACATAAACTAAGAGCGTTGTAATGGGCTCAAAGTCACTGCTTTTTACAGAACTCGTATAGGGCTCCGGGGGGACCTTTTAGAGTTTTTCAATTCCAGGAATTCGAGCTCCAAGGAAGCTTGTCAGATCCTTTGAGACCTGGAAAAAGACAGAGCTTGCCAAGCACTAAATAGGTTTTTAATATGTTATCTGCTGCGACTTACCGATGTCGACTTACATGTATTCCAAGATGTTATGATAACTGTTACCTACATGTAAACGACTTGTACACGATATCTACGGTATCTCTTGAAAGACTTGATCAAAATTTGGAATTTTGGTGGGCCTTATTATACGGTGTATGCAAAGTGAAGTCTGCTCATCATTTTAACTGACGATTCTCAAGATATTATGGTAAAACTGGTGAGATGAAAGTCCTCTCATCGCTTACCCCTCGCTCCTTGCTTTGTTAGGGATAATGTTTGGCGAAATCGGAACCACGATGGAGATGAGACGGTCATTTTACATATAACCATTATAAACCCTATACATGTAACTCTGCGATCGTTTTACAGAGCCGTCTGAATCTTATGCGCAAACATATATCTTTAAAAGCTACTAGTTAACGTTTAAGGGTCTATCTCATGGACACTTTGGTCCTGCTCTTCCAATTCATAATTGCTTAATTATAATGACGTGCCTATAATAAATTATAGGCACGTCACTACCTGGAAGTAATGTGTTCTCCCTTTCTTAAGTAATACTGTCAATTGTTGCGGAAGTAACTTTGAATTACTTTTTCTTTCTGAAACAGCTGTGTTCCAAGTTTTGTGGAGCAGAAGACCAAATTTCCGCCTTAAGTCTTAAGAGCATGTTCGCGAATGGACCAGGCAGAGTTTGATTAACGCTATGTCACACATTCTCTTTATATTTTCTCTGTGTGATGACACTGGCGCCACTGATTCCAGACAATTTTTTTTTTCAAAACGCCTCTGTTTGGTTTCCGTGGATATATTTTGTTTCCTGCAAGTTTTGAGCCTGGCCGCAGTTGAGTTTTAGTAAAATTTCGACAGTTAAGTTACGCAGTGGAAGTAAGGTTGAAAGATTTCAATAATTTTTGTCTGTTTTTAGAGCCGCATAAGATTAGTACTTTTAGTGATTTTTGAAAATGTCAAAATTGGCTAAATTTATATCCCGATATCTCAGCTGGCGCTAACGGATTTCATGTCATCTAAAACCAAAAGTTACTGGTGGTTTCGTCGTTTCACCACAATGTGCAACGTCAACAAACGTCAACAAAAAGTGAATATTTGCTAACAGTCGACCCCTACCTTGCAAATCAATTAATCATTCATCAAATTTCGTATTTTCTAGGCACCGAAAAAAAAGGTTCGTAGCCATGAAATTCAAATACTTACTAGACAAAATCCACTAGTTTTGGTAGGACACCTTTTGCGAGAGTCGAAATTTCACTGATTTTATAAAGCTCAGTGATCTTATTCGCACGGCAAAAAAGCAAAACACCACCAATAAATCATTTTCATAACATTTTTTTCTTCAAACATCGTGGTTGATCCCTCCCTCTTGCGATTTTCCAAATCTTACAGTGTTGTATGAACAATATCATATATTTTTTTGGTTTTATCTGTGATTGTCCTGTTAACAAAGATGCTAACTGTGAGTTAGCAATGGGGTGTGTCTGAACAAACGTTATTTCTGAGGAATCGTCAAGTGGTTTTGATGCAGGGCGTTGAAAGCGGAGGACAGTGTCAAGATCAAAGATTCATTGGCAATTACAGGCAAAGACAAATCCACTGGTGACCAGTCTTCCGTGAACAGTATAGAGCAGCCAGTGCTTCCAACGACATAATAGTTTGGAGTGGTGTGGCTGGATAGTGTTATCATTTTGCTATCTGTATGCAGTATTTATGTACACAGATTCATGCACATTGGGCTCTAATGGCTAAGTGTTAATGCACTGGCTCCCATATTACATTCCTGTGTTAAAGCACAGGTGATCTCGCTTACATGTACTTCCTCATCCCATACTCTAAAGGAAACTCCTCAGTCTGTATAAATAATGTTGGACTACTTTAAAGTAAAAAGTGATATTTAATGCGGCTAGAATCTTGTTTAATACTCATCGCCCATTTAATTTATACAAGGTAGAATGGAAACACGTGATATCTAAATGTGTTAAAAGATCCAAATGCCACTGATTAGCTCCAGCATAACTCTCCTGATGTCACCCTTTCAAAATACAGGTGACCTCGGCAGCTCCCCAACGTCTCGGTTTATTACTCTAAACCATTGTCAAGGAAACAGCTCACAAACTCAAAACACGCGACACAGATAGAGAAGAGACTGTTCAAGTCAAAATGCATTGTGAGGAGAGGCCAGAAATCAAAACATTTGGTGCTCAAATGAACCAACGTTTCTTTTGAGGTAACGCTCAACATGATTCAACATTATTTGCGTAGTGTTCTTTAACAGGAGCCTGAGGGTGGCGGTATCCTTGCCTATAATCTGAACACCAGAGCATTCTATAGTGTGACCACCTGTCAAGGAATGATTGAGAACGGCATTGTGTGTGTCTTTACAGTGTTCTTTGACTCTGATGCTACGAATCCTGTTGGTCAATCCAGTGTAATACTGTTCACAGACACTACAATTGAGTTGGAAAACAACGTGATTTCTTTGAGAATTACTCAACAGTGTTTTCACTCTCGACAATGACAAAAGTCTGTCTACAGGTTTGAAGATTGTTACGAGTTGCAAACATGGAATAATAGCTCCAAGATTTCTTTTAATCTGCCTCTCGACTACACAACTACCGTTACCTAAATAGGGGAGATTGAGAAATGCCTTCTTCAATTCAAGCCGGTTGGATAGATATGTCGTTACTTAGTTACTCGCGAATTTTCAAGTTCGTGCTTCTGTTCTGGCCTAAATCAAATGTGATGTCCCTTGCCTCGACATCACATACCTTACAAATAACTCATAATTCTTCAAAAACAATGTTGGAACAAATTTAAGTAAACAATGATATTTAATCTGAATGCAATCTGGTTTAGAAATGGTCATCCATTTCAGTGATACAAAGTACCATGGAAAATGAGATATCTAAATGTGTTGTTTGACCTAAATGGCAGTGAGTTGGTTTAAGTATTACATTACCAAAGTAAACCTTTCAAAGTATAGGGCCCCAACCATAATTTTTCATCACATATACTACCTGAAACTCATCAGTCTGCCTAAGTCACCGTGTACATGTTTACATGTACCTTTCCTTAAGCTTGTACATAAGTCAACACTCAGATAAGGCTTCGCTTTTTCGAAAAGTGGGGTTGAGAGTAAAATGAATTTGAAAGATGAAAACTGAAATATCAACATGTTTAAAGAATTTGGACAACGTTGTTTCAACTAGAACACTAACTATCCTAAATTTTACTGACACAAAGACAAGGGTTGCTATCTTCCATTTCCATTTACATCATTTTCTACAACATCACATCAATAGCAACTGTTAAAATCACCCAGTCATCCCAGCAGATTGTACAATGTTCTGGCGAAGATGAAATCCGGAGTATTTCTGGACATCATTGACTGGCAACTTTATTATCTCCTTACTTCGACCAATTTTCAGCGATTTTCAAGGTACCCAAGCGTGAAAAGAAATCTTTATCCGGCTGTGGTGTCAGCCTGCCTTCCTCAATCAACATCGTATCCGCCTTCATCGCCTGTGCACTTCTTGCGGGGTCTGCTTTGTTGTTATACTTTCTGAAAAATGACAGGTAACACTATCGAATTATGCCTTTTTGCAGGACTTTGCAGAGCCCAGCGACTAAACAGGCGTGACTTCCTATGAGTGATTCAATGATTTTACCTGAGATAATTCATTTCATCCACGGCGGGTAATATGTAAAGCAACTCTAAGTACAACCAAAAAAAAACACTGTGGGTACTTGATTTTTTACTTGTTTAACCGGACTCCTTTGGACATCAAGAGGATATCATATCCAGATCCTAAATGTCGACATAGTGGCACACCGGCAACATAACGACACACTAAGAATTCAAGAATTACATAAATCACTGACAACCAATGTGAAAAGAGATTGTGGCATGTAGGTTGTCAGTTAAAAATGAAATTTAGAATGCTATGAGTACAGCATACATCAATATATGTATATGAAAAATACTTCCTGTAATGAAATAAAACTGAGATGCATAACAACAATAATAATTATTGACAACTAAAAGTCAATGACACACTGCATTTTCCTATACTACTAATAAGTTGACTGAATAGCTGTAGGCAATCCTAGACTCCAACAACGGCGACGTGGCAGGTATATCCGTTGACTAACGAACTCAAAACTGTTCATTAAGTGTTTACAGTGATGCAGGCAAAGGACAGCTGATTTTCACAAGTGGACACAATAAAAACCTATGTCTGTGCAGTTCAAAAACAAGTAGTGTTGTTACAGTTTTATGATACATGCATTGTCACTTGAAGTTTGTGAATTTCCCGAGAGGAGAACCACAAACTTTTACTGCAGGTTACTGTATTACAAGAAAATCAACTGTTGTTTCCAGTGGTGCTAACTCGGTTCTCAAATCAGGTATCCATAAAACTGACTATTACCGCCAAAATGCTACCATCATGTGCTAACTTCAAATAGCTCACTTGCGAGTTTCTCGTGAGTCAATGTGACGTCACCGGAAAAGAGCCAAACCCGCCATATTGCTCTTGTTTTGCCCCGAGTCTTTGCTACACACACTAAGTCTTACTGGAGTTCTTATGGTGTATTTTAAGCTTAAAACGTTAACACAACTTAAGAGATGGTAGATGGATCGTGGGAGAACTGTGGATGGACGAAGAAAATGTGAACTTGTTATGTTGTACGAAGGTGTGCGGACTAAAATTGGAACTCAACGCCGGTCTAGGCCTGAATGCCGCAGGCACACAGGGGCGATAGCGTATCCCCATAAGAAGTTACTCACTTCAAAATACAGCAAATAAAATCAAATGAAACAGGCATACATGTATGTGCACATGGAGTTATAATTAACACATACATGTACCCTGACTCTGGAAACAATTTGGCCTACAAATAACTTGAACATATCCATGAAAACCTCGCGGTTCGCTCGAGTTTCTCTCACTGGGCGCTATTTTATGGAAGTTACGTGAAATTACGCTTGTTGACGAAAAAAACTTCCAAGGGAAACAAATCATACAAATTCCGCTTGATATTTTCTCATGCTATTTCGCAAGTGCCACGCGCCAGGTCACGCGTCCGGTCTCGCGCTTGGCTCAGTCTCGCGCTGGCCTTTGCCTCATACTCACCTGACTCAGTTGATGTGGTTATCGCGCACGTGGTCAAAGTTAACAGTAACCACAAAGTGGATTTGGAATTCTTCGCCAAAGTCACCTGAATTCCCGTACCTATCCTTCATCGAAGATATGTTTAGAAGCAGAAAGGATCACTGAAGAAACTAAGCGCAGTTTTAGTTGATAATTTTAGATGTAGAATGTATTTTTGACGAGGTAAAAAGTTATCAGTGAGCGGATTTCGCCTACCGCCCGTTTAAAATACACGGGACGAAATTAGCACAGAATGCGATAGTGCGCATTGTAGTGCGAATCTGAAATTCATTTGCCATAACAGCCATGCTTGTGAAGCATTTTTCGAACTAAACGGCTAAAGATTCGAAGAAAATAACAGAATACACCCAGCTACAGTATTGGGCAAATGGCCAAACGACAAGCTTTTGCCCCACTTCCCGTGACGTCACAGTTAAGTCTCACATAATCTCGCGTTATTGTTATAAACTTGCAAAAGGACTATTCAAACAAAGTAGCTGTAATACTCACCAGGTCCAAAAAGAAAGAACAAATGCATAGACATTGTTGAGTTCCAGTGGAAGTGAGTTAACTTTTGACATTTCAACCATTGTACCCACTCCAGGCTTGGCACGCGAGCTACTGCTTACTGAATGGGTGTTTGCACAAACTACTTGATTTCCATAGAATTCCAAGATGAGCCCGGTGTCCTGGCCTTGCCTTGGACTCAGTCACACAGGTCCGGTGAACACGCATTTTTAAATTGTCGAATCTGGCCAAAATCAGTTGACGCACAGTCTCTAGGTGTAGTGACTTAGTACTCACTTGATACTGCATCAAGATTTCACACATGTGCAGAGGATGATCTTTGGATGTCCCGCGCACTTCAACAAACTTCATTATAACCGTTATCACTGCAAGTCAGGATCATCAGCCATTTTGCCACCACTAAAGTGACACCTGTTTTTGGACACTGGATTCACGAAAAACGCGGAATTTTTATGAAAATGGAAAACATACCTTAAGCAAATGCGCCTGACCTCAAAACACCAAACTAAATATTAATTAAAGTACTTTTGAATCAAAACTTTGCAGTCTACTGGTGTTGTAGTGTGCGAAACAGGTGTCGGTATTGAAGGTGATTTCCAATCAGGTTGTTGTTACAATCTTGCGATTCGTATAGGAAAATTCTCAGCGCACGTGGATTTTATTGTACCAATCAACCTCACTGAGATAGAAACGTCTTTTGTAAAAGTCAGCGTTCTGCCAGCTGAGATATACATGTACGGGATGAAAGTGTGGCGAAATTACAATGCTTTGCTAACCTCTGACCCCTCTATATTTATGCCCGAAATTTTGGACTTAGCGGCGTCTTTGTGAAGGCGAAGACTTGCTATATTTAAAAATTCCAAACAAATTATGATCTTGTGCAACGGTATTTTTCTATTTTGCATTGCAAATAAGGCATTTTCGGTGAGTCCATTGCATGGTATACTCCCAAAATAGAGGCTCCTTGATTTCTCTCCCTTAAGCAAGGTAAAATGAGATTGGAATTTACTGTTTTGCTCATGCACCCACAGGCAACAGAAATGCGTAGTATGTCGCAAGTTCGTGGGTTTATCACCCCCGTGCGTATTTTTGCCTGCTGTGAGCGGTACTTCACGCTGGGAGACTGCTTTTCCACTGATTGATTTTTCAATGGATTTAAATGGGTTTCATTGACCATGAGCCGATATATTATGCGTAAGAATGGAAGTCTTTGGCCTCCTGCAGCACACATCACGAATTTTTGTCCGACCGGTCGGAAATTGGTCGACAGCCCGCCGTCGGCCATTCGTCTAGCCGACCAGCAGCCGACCAATAACAGTCCGCTAAGATCCGTCTGCTTAGTCGCCTCTGTGGTCGGTACTTGGGTCGGCTAAGTGGTCGCCTAGCGTAGACGACCAATTCGGATTAAGCGTGTCCTTGGTCGGTAATTACTATTTTATGACTTAGCGGGTGAACTTTTAGTCGGTGGGCCAGATCTCATAGCGTTCATCCTTGTGAGTACTTTGG
>NMRA01000162.1:688656-701881 GCA_002633005.1 Phoronis australis
TTAGGCTACAGATCAGACGGCATGTAAATTTGTTAGGCTGGTGGTGGATCAGTTCCTGATAAGTCCGTCTCAAAAAGTTGCATGCCAACTCACTCATAGTTGAATGTTAAATTAGTGTTAACAGTTCGGGTTTTTTTTCAGTTGGACTTGTATCGCAAGCAACAGCTCAGTCCAGAGCCCTGAATATGCAAATGAAATTCAAAGATAAAGACCTTGTGTCTTAAAAGCCAAGTACCACAGATCATCATGCTATAAAAATAGAAAGACAACGATTGTGAAGAGTGACGAATCCACAGTTTTCAGAGGTGTTTTTCTACAGTTTTGTTTAGAGTTCAATGAATCAAAGCTTCTAACACAAGGAGATGTCATTTGCCTTTCAGAACTAAAGCGATAATTTGAAGCTGCACTTCAGAAAGATAGTGTGCGTGAAGTTATTTGGGCAGGCAATCTTAAGATATACATGTATTGTTGAAGCTACTCACTGTTGTAGTTCGTGCCCGACTAAGAGATACGAAAGTGAATTGAGGCTAGTGTTCAATAATTTACTTGCTGACTCTAATTAACACAGCCCATTATAACATATTTTGAATCAAGCGTTTGGCCAAATCCTGCCCGCCTCCAAACAAGGACTTAGTGTTTGACCCTCCATTGCCTGCGGGCCAATCACCAGTGTGCAGTGCTATACCCTAACTAATCGGCCATAGTTGGCTCCTTGTCGGTGGAGCTTTGCAGTTAAAATGTATGGCAATGACCGCATCTCCATTGACAGTGATAAATGATGAATGCTGCAAATGCAAAAAGAACATGTGTGCTGGGAAACTGAGTTTGTGCTGCAATGCTGGGTCAAACTGTACAGACATGTGCAGCTGTGACAACTGTAGTAACATCAGCAACACTGACTGCATAGCATTGGATAGTTCTTTGATAAGTCAACCCTAAATAGACCTCCAACCCCGTTATTTCGTTTTTTGGATTAAAACGTTAATTTTATTTGTTGATTAAGTCATAGAAAGTACATACTTTGATCATTGTCATGTATTTGTCTCATACGGCTTGACAAACGCTGTCAGAATAATCTATTATTTTCATACAGTATGTGTGCACATTCACAGAGATCATTCAACTATATTGTTTTTGTACTATAACGTATTTCTGGTGTATTATGTTAACAAGCTGTATTTTACACCATTAGTCAATGTTTTAGTCATTGAGGCACAGATTTTGCCCAGTCTCAAGTGTTTTGTGTTATTTTTGTTGCCAGACAATGCCAAAATAACTTCCTAGTAATATTCAGACTTAGTTTGCATTTTTGCCACTAGGTGTCTCTTTACATTTGTTTAAATTTCACTGTTTACAATTAATCTACAATAGTTAAACATGTAATGTGAGTGCAATATTGTTCAATACAACGGCACTGATGGGACCATATTACTTGTTTTACAAAAAGTCACCAAAACTGTTGTTTTTACAAATATAAGTTTACTAAGCTCTTAGGTGATTATTAGGTAAATTCAAACTCAAATTTCTCAAAAATGTGCAACTTTATATGTGGGAACTTTTTAGATTTTGTAACCACTATAATAAATGAATTAAAAAACACCATAATAAAATTTCCCCCCTAAAGTACTCACAAAGACCATTTTCTAGAGGCCCTACAAATTCTGGCCCACCGACTATTTGGCCAAACAAACATTTAACTGTTCGCTGTTCGTTCACCAGTGGCATGTTCGGTCTTGACATCGGTTTATCAACTTTTGTTCAACTATTTAAAGGAGGTAAAATCGAATCAACCTACAAATACATGTACGAAGTGCGTGACATTACACCAGCCTAAAACTTTACGTTGAATTACTGACGGCGTGGTAAAATCAAACGTTACGTGATAACGCGGAAGCTTAATTTTTAACTTTTTTATGAGACTTTTTATACAGTACATTATGCATAAAAACAAGCACGAAATTTGAAATTTTACAGTAACATTGCATAAAAAATCAGAATACAACACTGGATATCTTACGACCTAAAGTGTTTCCATGCCGCGGAATGCTCAACAAGCAGCACCCAATTGCGCTCATCCGATATTGCTCTTGGTCATCACTTCATCACGCTGTCTATTGCGCTTTACCTCAGATAATTAGTGTTTATTTCTGTATAATTTCTTAATATGTTGGTACAGTAATAGAACCCAAGTTTATTTTAGGAACAACAAATGCAATAGTTTGAACATAGCGCCTATATTAAGATCATGGACGCGTGAAAACGCAAGAATGCGATCGGATAGTGTCCTCCATCATCCATTATCATTTTGAATTTGTTGTCACTTTCGCTGTAAAAAATCGTTTCGAAGTTAGAGCCTAGCCAGCTAGCTATTACACAGGTTAAAAAACAACTTCTATCAAATGAATGCATCAATTCTAGTGATCACCAGGGCAAGTCAAAACTCGTCAGGGGGCGCAATGTCAAACCTTTGGCATAAATCAGTGTTATCAAAATGGATTTAGACCGACGTTTAATCATCAGCAATGTAGACACAACAGTTACAGACACTGACTGCTTTTGGTTAACGTTTTGTGGCAATGATAAAAATAACTGTTTCTACTATCATTGAAAACAAGTTTTATGAGGTATGATGCAATATGCATGCCTACTATGCAGATTGGCAGTTGCAAAAATATTTACTGGGTTTAATGAATCCGTTTGTTATGAACCCCTGCAAACTATGATTACTAATTGTACATTCGAAGTACACCTCATTAGAATAAAACATACACATGCTTGATGATCTTGGGAGTACCTCTATATTACAGGCAGGAATAAAGATTCAACTAGAGTTGTTAAGCCATGGAGGATAATAAGGCTTACATAATATCACACAGCGCCATCTACACCAACTGAAGCATATACAAAGGATACAATATTTCACACAACTACTCATTTTTCAAAGTCATAACTACTCATTTTTCATAGCATTACTAAATCACAAACACCTTGATTTACATAAGAAGTTACATAGCACGATTCTACACAACCTGCTCTCCCACATTTATGGAAAAAAGTAAGTGGAAACATATATCAGTCCACGGATCCACCGACCCCTGTACAGACAACAAGCGGCAAGGTGGGGAGTCAGCCATTCAGATCCATGTTTAGTCTGAGGGATGAGAGAAATTGGGTGAAGCATGACACCACAAAGTTTTGTGGTTTAGGATAGACAAGGGGAGTGTTCTGGGGTGCAAAATGAGGCAATTTCTTGATGTGGAATGAGTCATTTTTGACCAAATTTTCTACTCCAGTTTCTGCTTCAAAGAGAATAGTTTCTGAACAATTTTGATATCACATGATAGGTTCATAACCAATGTCAGTAAAAGCGGCACCGACACTGAAATATCGGTTACCATGGTAACACTGGAACTTTTTCCGTGGAGGTACATTTCCTTCTTATGAAAAACCAGCAGTAAATTGTACCCTTTTAGCGAAGTTGCCCCCGCGAGAAAACTAAAAATAATAACATGGATATGTAGAAGACTCCATGTCCTTCAAATTAGTACAATAAAACCTTTATCAGTCCTTCAGGCAGGCTTGGTAATAGGTGTCTGAATTTCATTGTTTTCAGACCGCGTATGTCTCTTTGTTATGTTAATCCAGTCACTAGTTGTGCGTCGTTTCTACGCATTAATATGCCGTGGTATAATACAACAATTAAAATAATTGGTTTGCTTAAATGTTTTTGATTATTTTTAAGGACACTAGCATTTCCCACTAAAATATGAAATTATTCTAAATTTGTTCACCCAACTCGTCTGAATACCAAACTAAAGCTTACAATGCGTTAGTTGAATGATGGCTGACCTAAAGTGCGGGTTTACGAATTTATCTATTTATCTGACACTGCCAGTCGCATCGATTGTGGTATTTCTACAAATTGCGGAGAGAAACAACTTCGGAAAGTCTTGAGAAATGCACAAGGAAAAGAGCGAGACATTTGAGCACATTATAAGAGTAAGTGGAGCTGATGTGCCGGTGGAACGTGTCCTTCTGAGAAGTGGTCTGTCTCAGTGTCTGCCTCGGAGGCAGCTGTGCAGCAGGAGCTACGTACAGTAATCTACCGTATTAGATTCACTTGCCCGAATCATCGTTGCAACACTCGAGATATATTGGCGTCGCCAAAGACACTGAGTACATCCACTGCACACTAGAGGAGACATCTGATTAGAGGTGTGAAAAAACGACCAAAGACGTTAAGTCAAGGTTCAACGTCCTGCTTCGTGTGAGCTCAGGTAGGAATCACTAAACTCCAGGGTCTGACCCTGAGGAATATTTAGAAGCACGCCATTCACGCAAAAATACTTTTATTGACACACCGTGATTGCTTATAACTTGGGCCTTATTGCTTAATCATATCTTATTCAAATGTGTTGATGCTTATGCAACTATATGTATACATTGGCATAGAAAATAGGTAGTCATCATAACTTTTCATAACAACCACCAAATGTGTAACATGACTTCTGCCCATGAACTACTTTTAGAGAGTAGGGGAATGTTATGTCTGCCAATGAATTTCAGCGATTATGAAGTGAATTGAACATGCTAAAGCCGTCAAAAATATTGGTGCCTTCACTTTAGCTTGGTATTCATATTTTCTGAGCCGAAATGGCCACATTAAAGTTAATATGTTTAATTTTTTCATTTATACAATTTTAGGAATCAGGAAAGGCTTATGGTGAAGAAGTGGCTTCTGCTGAAGTTGGAGACCTGCCGATTATTAGTAAAGGTTGGGTATGGAAAAGTGCACAACCAGCAAGAATGTACCCTTCTGGACAACTAAGTGAGGGGTCTAGAGAGAGGCCGAAAAGTCTACTCCCAGAAGATATGTCAAAGAGAATTTGTAGTTTGAGGAAAGAGTCCGGGAAAAAGCATTTGCCAAAGATTACTGGCTTATACCACAACAGGTCCAAAGTAATTTGTTGAGATAGGCCACTCTCAGCAAATGTGGGGAAACTGGGACAGAGGAACTGGAGTATGCATTGAAAGAGGCAATCCGCGATTGTCAAGGATGTAGCATTGTAAAAATTCAAAGGGAGGAAACAGTACAGTGGCTGGACCTGTAAATACTTTGGCTGATCTGCTAAATCCATTGGGGGCATTATTGTGTCAGCACAGCTGTTTAGGGAAGTAGGCTTGTGTGTTGTCGCAAGCTTTGTTTCCACCAGAACTGCTTGTGTGAACAGCACAAATCTAAAATTTACCTAGACTGAATTTTTGTCTAGGCACGGATCATGATCGTGGGCCACATGGTAATGGTACATTGTTTATTTTGTTTAGCCACTGGATTTTTTGGTCTGACAGGATTTCTCAGCGTGGCCATCACATTTAGATGATTTCTGACCACTGTACTGTTCCTTTCCTTAAAGATGCGTAATTGATCTGAATATAGGTTTCCCAATTTTATTTACCATTTAAGATTTTTGTTTGTAAATGGGTATATATTGCTGAAATTTGAGCCCCTGTTGCAGTTAGGCTGGTTTCGTTAACTTATTTTTCTTCCTGGGTTGTGAACCTTCTGTCCATGAGGTAATAAGTTTTGATATAGACCATTTACCTCTATAAACTTTGCTCAGTTTGTTCCTTATCCAGATGGGAAATGATTTCTAGAATTGTAGCGAATCGACAGTTTGCTATTCCTTGAGACCATGCTGTATAAAATCACACACTATTAGACTGGTCTCTAGGAATTGCATATTGCCAGATCTTTCAAAGTTCTGAAATTGCTCAAAAGTGACCTGGAAGTAATACCAATTTCATGATGGTAAAAGGTCTAAATCAAAAGTTGTTTTATGTGATTTTAGGCGAGTTTATGTCCACTCCAAATGATTTTTTCACAAGGAATATTTTCAACTTAGATGAATTGTCTGTGAGGTAGGCAATTTTCAAATAAGATAATGAATAAAATTGTCAAACATTGTTATATTTTCACATGTGATCTTCCAATAAGTGATTACTTTTAAAAAAACCTCTGCAGAATTTGATTTTTACTCTTCATTTAAAGGAAAATAAATCCATAAACCTGCATTGTCTAGAAAATTTACTCAAACTACATATTACAGGATTGGGGATTGGAATCTTAATACAACGGAGTCTGAACCCGTACCATGAGCAATACAACACAATACACGGATATAAACATTTGGTGTTTAGGTTCCACGGAAAGGATTCGTGTGCGCGGTAATAGTTACTACGGTGCGTGGTCATTGTTTGTGGATACTTTGCGATTCCTCTTCTGTGGTTACCCACTGGAAACCTGGTCTCTTAGAGAATAATAGATTAGCATCTTCATTGTTCCCGTTGTTATAATAAAGATATAATGACGAGCACTTATCGGCAACGGTCTGATGTACGCAAGGTTCTATACCCATGCGACATGTGTTGTTATATCCAACAATGACACAACAATGGAAAACAATGATAGAACCGATGGGCGAAAACCATGTGACGAGTTGCCACGGACAGTGGTGGAGTTTGTCTTGTCATTCGAATGTTTTTAGAGAACTAAAAACCCGGTATTTCGTCAGGAAAATTTCTGCTGTCTTTTGTTTTACATGTAAGTCGTGGGAAAATTGCGGTCATGCCACCAAACTTATCATTAATTTGATATTAAAATGCATTGCATGAACATTTGATCAACAGAAAATCTGACTTGAATATGTGTGAAGAAATACCCATGAGGAAATTGCAAGGTATTACAATTGTAAATCAAAATAACCTACATTTGTCGAGTTCATGTCTAACCTTGTTCACTGTGGAGGACATAATCGGCTTTTTACAAAATGGAGCCATGTGGAGGGGTACTATAGTCCTAAGTGGTAAGTAGTAAAACGTTCAAAACATTCAGGAGGAACTAACTTGTTGCAAAATATCGAAAACCATGAAGCACAATCGGATTTTACGGTACTCACGCATCAATCTCAGATATATGAAAATTTCTCATTTTAGTACCATTGAGGTGCCAAAATGTATTTCTAATAAACTGGCAGTTTTTATTTATGCAATGAAAGTAACATGTTTTGTCAACATTTTGGCTAAGTTTCATTCTCATAGCAGTGGGGGCAGATTTGATACAGCAGTGTACTGAACACAACCTCAAAATGGCATAACGGGGGGCAGTGTAGTAAAACTACTAAATGAGGGCGGTAAATCGGAATCGTGTTTCAAGACATTTGTGTAACAATCTATAGGCACCACTAAACAATGCCAAATGAATAATAAATCAATAGCTTTCATTCAAGGAAAGATGTGAACAGTTAAAACTGGACAGTTTTTATACCGTGAAAACATGGCTGCGAAGCCGTAAAATGTGTCTGAGCCTATAACTTTGAAAAAACGCAATATTTTGAGGAACTATTTTACCGCTGTTTATAGATTCTATAGAACTACCCATGTGCCATATTTGGTGAAAATCGGCTGACCCCCACCTTGCCGCTGGATGGCTGGTGCTCCCGTGGACTAGTACTTAATTACATATATTTTCTATGCAAGATTAAAACCAAGCAAAACATGTTAACTCTCCAGGACCAAAAATAAATATCTCAATACCAGAAATTTTACGTAAGCTAGAATTAAAACAATCCAATACATTGAGATTGTTTTCACACAGAAGACCAAAAACAAATCAAGATCAAAATTCACCACGTCAAGACTGAAAATTTGTCACATCAGCACCTATGATTTCCCTAACAAAAAGGAACTTAAGTTTTTCGCTGAAAACTTAAGTTTTTGGCGAAAAAACTTAAGTTTTAGAGGAAAAACTTAAGTTCTTCCGAAAAACTTAAGTTTTTAAAAGAAACTTAAGTTTTTAAAACTTAAGTTTTTCGCCAAAAACTTAAGTTTTTCAGCACAATGTTAAGTTTTTCAGAAAACTTAAGTTTTTTCAAGTGTAAAACTTAAGTTTTCACAAATGAACTTAAGTTTCAAGTAATAACTTAAGTTTTCATGAAAACTTAAGTTTTTTGTATTAACAAAACTTAAGTTTTTCTGATAACTTAAGTTTATCACAAAACTTAAAATTTTGTAATTTTAAAAACTTAAGTTTTCCTGAATTCTTAAGTTTTTCAGAAAACTGGATTTTTTCATTTGTGGAAAACTAGAATTTTCTAAAAACTCTAAGGTTTCTATGTGATGAAAATTTACGTTTTCAAGTTTTTAAAATTTGAATATTGTGAGATATTTTATTTTTTGTTCGAATATTTTCCCATTATTTTCCAACAAAAAATTATTGTTTGCTCATGCAAAACCCATCATCTCAAAAAATGTTCCCCGAATGTTTCCTTAACCTGGTCAGTACAATGTAATAAATTGAACTCATGCAATTCTTAAAAAAACGTAGTTGTTGTGCAAGTTTCCTTTGTGTCGAGTTGTATTCGTAAGGCAGTTTCCACCGGAAGTCAACAGTTTTAATTTTAAAAAAGACAGTCAACTTCGAAGAAAAAGTCGTGTGTTGGCTAGTCCGCGACAATGAAGTTTATATTACTACGAGCAGAGCCAGCAAGAAGACATTTCAGAAGTTTTGGAAGTCAGGTTAGTGCCAGAGAGCGTTCTAAATTCGATTGGCCACAATCGGTGCTGTGATTTCCAACGAACGTGTTAAGTTCAGTTGTTTGTCAGCCACTCACGAGTCACGCTGTCACATACCGACATGGACTCATTCTGTGTGTGAATTATCTAAACTTCTAACGCGTAATGTACATCTGGAGGTCCATCAGGAGAAGCCATAACGTTCACATAAGGCNAGAACTAGACATCCAAACATTTGCATCGAAACAATCACCCAGGGGTGGTATTGGGCTGTTTACATCGACATGGCAGGCAGAGCTCTATATGTTTCATTGTTGAGTTAAAAATAGTGCTGCTAACAGGGTTTGAATTTGAAACAATATGAAATATGTCCTTGGTTTAGGCAATGGGCTTATAATCTTTAACAAGCTCACTGATTCTTGTAACCATTTGTTCAAGTCAATGTAAAGCTTCTTGGTTTTGCTACAAGTTTCAAAAAGTACACGCGGATGTATACATGTCAGATTAAACTTTCAGTTCTAACCCTGGTTGTGCCGGCTAAATGTCCATGAAACATTAGTAAGAAGTTCTATGCTGGCTGGAGACAGCTAGTTAGAATACAACTAGTTCTGATCATTATGTAGAGTTGTGCATTTTCTTATCAGGTTAACGAATTAAGAAATGAAAAGTTCTTATAAATAATGGGAATTGTAGTTTATTGCAGTTGCCTACAGTTTCATCATTTGATAAAAATATTAATTAATTTGTCATAGAACTTGAACTAAAAAGTAACAGAATACGATACCTGGTTAGCCTGAAGTCCAACTTTTATTAACACATTAAGTTTTGTCATATGCACGGTTTGTTCTAGGTTGTGATAGCATGATAGGTGACCATGTGTATGTTTTGTATTCAAGTTGTATATAATAAAATTGTTTTGAATGTCGCGAATCCAGGATTAAAACTTCATTCAAAGCAGTTTGTGGAAAACTGACCCACTGCAGTGAATGCTTGAAGTAAACTTGCAGACAAGTCTTGCACTTGAATCCTGGAGAGTAATTGGTTAAATTTTGTGTTTGAAGACTATTCTAGGCTCTGTATATACTGTAAGTCAGGAAGTTTTACAAATCAGTGTTGTATAAACAGCACGATAAATATCCAGCAAGTTAAGTTGTTTTTTACTGATAGCTTTTACCCATCTGTTATTAAAATTTGTTGTCTTTATTGCAGAGTGTGCCATCAACAATCGTTGAATAAGGAAGGCTACCCAGACAACGCAACATACGCACTTGCGAACTGCAGCTCATGAACCTATGAATTCAGTTATCTGAGCTCAGAAACGCGCGTCTGTAGTCACAAAACATGGGTTATTTGCCTGTGAAGCTAAGCGAGCAGATCCAGCTAAAGAAGATTAAGTGGCTTGTGGTCTACCATCGGGCCCTTTCACATTGAGTTAACTCTTGTCTGAGCAGAGCATCGGCGTATACTGCGAAGTTAACTGGACCGTTCATTCTGGCTTCGGTAGTTAATGAACTTCGAAGTAAACAGTAGGTGACGCTGTCGTGATCGAAGGTATCGCAAAGTAGCACTGCACGCTAAGATGGGACAAGTTGGGAACATTTACATGTGTTAATTGACAAAACTTACTTTTAAATTGATTAGTGATTATTTGAGCAAGGTATAAGCAACTATTAGCTATCACACTACTATGCAATTGTTAATGATAACAATGGCCCCTGGCATTAACTTCGATAGGACTGAAGTTGATAGTTTATACGGCGTGGCAGCATTGACGCTCAGCAATTAAATCCACCTGTTTACTGCGAAGTTAACTGGCACTGTTAACTTCCTTCCACGACCAAAGTTTAAGCGTTTATACTGACATTAACTCCCAAAAACTTCGATGCGTCGATGTTAGTATGAAAGGCCCTATTTGTGTATGAAGTTCAGAAGCTTTAAATTAAAGGAAAATGAATATTTTTGTGGTCAAAGGTCAACGTTTTCTAATTTCCATCTCGCATAACCAGGTTGTACTTAGGGTTACTTTTAGTGAAACTTGTTCGCACCATGGAGTGTATTGGATTTACTGTTATTATGATGGTCAACAAAACGAAACGTTGACTTTTAAATTGACATTTTTAAGGTTGCAAACAATTATAGGTGATTCTAGGCACTATTTCTAGCATAAGGATTGTACTTCCCAAAATCAGACCTGTGGCCATTGTCGATAAACTTTTAGTTACCTGTTACGTTTTATGTTATGCTTTTGTCTCTGCAGATATTCTTGGATTTTGCATATTAAGTGATTTGTTATTCTTGGTGTCATTGCTGTAATTTTAGTTGACAAAGTCTGCTGTTGGAACGTAGACTTTTGTTGTAGTCCTTCCCGGCTATGTAATCACATGTTCTTTGGTTGTGTTTCATGATTTGGTAGTGATTTCTATGTTTGTACATTCCATTTTGCTCCCTCAGTTATCGCATAATTGTCATAGACTGAAACGATGCAAATAATGAATATATTATTAGCCTCATTTAGTTTTCACTGCATTGTATGCATGACACTTGATGAACTGATTTTTGAAATGTTTCTGGTTTTTAAGATTTTGATATTTCACTTATGTTCACTTATTTTAAGAAACTAGTGTATTTTAGGAAGTGCATTTTATTTTCTGCAATTAATCACTGTTAATGAAAGGTTACTAGAACTCTAGTTTCTTAAATCTTTATGAGAATCACTAAATTTGTTACTGTACTCCACTCTTGTTTTAGTGAAAGTCGAAATTTTTGAATGTCTGTCCTATTAAAACTTATTCCTTCTAGGAAACTTCAGTTTTCAAAAGTTAGTTCCTTGAAAACTTGTGTTCGGAAAACTTAGTTTTCAAAAACTTAAAGTTTGATGACTTATCTTTGTTACTAAAAACTTATTCCAAAACTTAAATTTTGCAAAAACTTAATTAATTTGGAACAAGTTTTTTAGAACGAACTTAAGTTTTTAAAACTTAAGTTTTCAGAAATCTTAAGTTTTTGAAAAAATTAAGTTTTCAGAACTTAGGTTTTTGAAAAACTTAAGTTTTTGAAAACTTAAGTTATGAAAACTTAAGAGCATGTTCGCGAATGGACCAGGCAGAGGGTGATAAACGCTATGTCACAGATTCTCTTTATATTTTGTCTGTGAGATGACACTGTCCCCACTGACTCCAGACCACCTTTATTTTTTTTCAAAACGCCCCCTTTTGGTTTCCATGGATACTATTTGTTTCCGACAAGTTTTCAGCCTGGAGGCAGTTAAGTTTTAGTAAAATTCCAACAGTTACGTTACGCAGTGGAAGTAACGTTGAAATATTGAACCTGTGTTATTAATCAGGTGTGACCTTCGACTACTTTATTCATGAAAATTTAAAAGATTTCGAAAAATTTTTGTCAGTTTTTAGAGCCGCATAAGAGTAATTTTAGTGATTTTTGAAACTGTCAAAATTGGCTAAATTTGTATCCCGATATCTCAGCTGGCACAGGTTTCAGAACATTTTAGTGCCAACCAGTGTGTTGAGCTATTTTAGGTCTACAAAATAAGACAAAAAAATTTCCTGGCGCGAACGGATTTCATGTCATTTGAAGTAAAAAATGACTGGTGGTTACGCCATTTCAGCTCAGTGAGTAATGCCGACAAACGTCAACAAAAAGTGAACATTTGTTAATAGTTGGCCAGCAAACGGCGAATGAATTTATCATTCATCAAATTTCGTATTTTCTAGGCACCGAGGGTACACTACTTTATTTCTAAAAAGTGCTCGTAGTCATGGAATTAGGATACTTACTACGCAAGTAGCACTAGTTTTGACAGGACACCTTTTGCGAGAGTCGAAATTCAAATCTCACTGGTTTTACAAAGCTCAGTAATCTTATTTGCATGGCTAAAAACAAAAAAAAAAAACGCCGACAAATCATTTTCATAACATTTTTCTTCAAAAATTGTGTTGCCCTCTCCCCACTTGCGACGTTCCAAATCTTACAGTGCTGTGTGAACAAGATCATATATTTTTTGGTTTTATCTGTGATTGTCCCGTTTACAAAGATGCTTACTGTGGGTTAGCTGTGGAGTGTGTCTGAGCAAACATTTCTTTAAGAATCTTCAAGTGGTTTTGATGCAGGGCGTTGAAAGCGGAGGACAGTGTCAAGGTGAAAGATTCATTGGCAATTACAGGCAAGGCAAATGCAAAACCACTGGTCAGAGTCATTCCGTGGACGTTATATAGCCGCCAATGTCACAATAACTTCACTTTTGAAGTGGCATGGCTGGCTAATGTTATCATTTTGTTATCTGCGCGCATTTTGCTGTGATTGACACAAGTGAAAAATGGGAGACTTTCGAGTAGCAGTGGGGGCTGACAACATGGAACCAGCTACCAGTGAGAAGATATTTCACCTGAGCAGTGGGAGGCATAGAGGAATGTACTTGAATAAGTGTGTGTGACTAGTTGCGAGAAGTCTAAAGAAGTGAATTCAAATTACTTCCCAGTCCTCCAAAGGGCAAAGATACATGTATCCTGTTCCAGGTGATCAGCTATTACTTGACTATATAAATGCCTCATGTTGGAAGCATGATCCACTGCAGAGGTCATGTGAAAGAAGTGAGGATGATAAAGGCTGCTTTCAGTATAAAGTGCATAAGTACACG
>NMRA01000162.1:703760-776515 GCA_002633005.1 Phoronis australis
ATTCGCCAACCGGAACCATTTTGCCACCACTAAAGTGACACCTGTTGCTGGACACTGGGTTCACGAAAAACGCGGAATTTTAATTAAAAAGGAAAAATACCTTAAACAATTGCGCCTGACTTAATGACACATAACTAAATATTAATAAATCAACTTTTGAATCAAAACTATGCACTTTACTGGTGTTGTAATGTTCCAAACAGGTATCGGTATTGAAGGTAATTTCTACTCAGGTGGTTGTCGCAATCTTGCAATTTGTATTGAAAAATGTTCAGTGCCAGAAAATTTTATTGTATTAATCAACAGCAATAAGATAGAAACGTCTTGTGTAAAAGTCCAGTGTTTATCAGTGTTGTGCCAGCTGATATATACGGGCTCAAAGTGTGGCGAAATTGCAATGCCTTGTTAACCTCTGACCCCTCTATACTTTATGCCTGAAATTTTTAACTTAGCGGCAGAGTTAATGAGTATTGTTTAACATCTTTGTAAAGCCGAAGAATTGCTTTATTTAAAAATTACAAACAAATAATGATCTCGTGCGCCTATATTTTTTATTGTGCAGTGCAAATAAGGCATTTTCGGCGAATTCATTGCATGAAATACCCCCAAAATAGAGGCTCCCTGATTTCTCCCACTTAAACAAGGAAAAATGAGATTGGACTTTACTGTTTTGTTTATCATCTCAAAGGTAACTAAAATGCATAGTATGGTTCAAATCGGTGACATTAAGTTTATCACCCCTCTGGGCATTTTTTCCTGCTGTGAGCCGTACTTCACTCTTAAGTTCGTTCCAAAAAACTTGTTTTCGACAAAAAGTTAAGTTTTCGGGAATGAAAACTTAAGTTTTTCAGACCAAAAAACTTAAGTTTTTCAATGAAAACTCAAGTTCATTTTTGTAAGGGTTATCCCACGAGGACCAAAAATTCTTCACTTCAGGATCAAAATAAAATGCGACCGAACTGAAAATTTAATAAGTCAGGTTCAAAAACTTACTATGTCAGTAAATTTTCACGCCAGGACTCCACGTCACCATCCCCAAGCATTGATCCTTCAAAGTTATAATGTCTGTACTACACGTTTAAACAAGAACTAAGTGTTCAACCTCTCGCCGACGACAGACATATTATCTTGGAAATGCGGTTGAATTTCTTACGTCTAATCCACGTTTCACAATAGATGCCAATGTACAGCTGAATAGGTACACATTGGAATGTCAGATTGCATAATGGGTGATCACGTAGTCTCCGGGTGAAAACAATTCTTTCCTGGCGTGAAAAGTTTTCTGACGCAATAAATCCTGGTTGCCAATTGTTTTTGATTTTACAGAGGTTTCAATTCCTGAATAGAAAATGTGTGTTCTGGATTTTTCCGCTTCAGCTTTCCATTCAGCTAACTAGTGCACAGCACAGTGTTTTTAATATCCGGGCGGCTCCACTGCAACGAATCACTTCGGGTACACCCTTCCGTAAATGACGTTCGTATTTTGCACATTTCTTCCGGGGTAACACTTTTCCAAGAGCTATTCATGCATTGGACAAGTTTCTGTTTGGTATTCGGTTTTATTTTCTCTCTCAGGTAGTCCTTCAGCTCTTGCTCTGAAAGTTTTGAAAACGCAACTCTTTCTTTACGCAGATACTTTTTCCGCCCGTGGGCACCGACTCGCTGAATTCATCAACCAAACATTTATTTTTGAAAATGCCCTCAAAAGTGGACTTTTTTAAAACACCGTGTTGACCATATTCGTCAGTGTAGAAAAGTGAAATGAACAAATTTGTACACACTGCTCAAAGCACTTTTGTGGACATACGGAAACGCTTACGGCTCTGCCTTACAACGCTGCGTGTGCTTGGCATTTCTGATAAAGCGCTCTCATGCTGGATTTTTTTTAAGATTGAGCACCGTTTATTCGGTGATTTCTGGACTGAAACGGAACCAAATCTCGAGTGGTGACTCATTAGAATGTGCAAAACTCGGGTAGGGGGTGGCGATACAAGCATGTTTTTTACTTTCGTATGTGGCTGTCACGTGTGATTCAGCGTCACTTACTACCTAAGGCGGCCAGATCATACGCTATAAATATCACCAGACTCTTTGCTTCTCAAAAGTGCACCCCGATGTATTTTCAATCATTTTTTCGATATCGTAATTCAAAGATTCACGCCCACATGCCGTGTAGAGGCACATACCTCTTCACCACGTGTATTCACATCTTCCCGTTCATAATTGTTTTACTTTACATAATTTGTCAATATGTTGTTGATTTTTTGAACTGATAGGGGCCTATGTGTACATGTAACTAGCCCCAGTTTTAACGTCATCGATACATGAAAACGGAATGAGCAAATCTACAACTGGTCATTCCGTGTAACTGTCACCGTCTAAGTTCGTGGAAGTCGTAACCATAGTATTATTTCGAAGTTAGAGCCATCGAAGTCCGTGGGATTAGGGCATACTGAACCGTGAATTTCGCGTCTGTACTGCAAGGGTCAATACTATGAACATAAAATCCCCGGAGTGAGAGCTCTTCGCGGTGTAACAACTCACTCACTATCCCACCATCATGGGGGCGTGATAGCAGACACGTGAATAACTTAAAAAACGAAAAAAGTTGCAGTTTGGCGTTACACAAACAAAATCGATTGTGGTCGAAGACTGCCAAACATAGCTGACTTTACTAAATGACTACAGCATTGTATTGACCGGGAAGCAGCAACTTGTTAACGTCAAGAGTCAAATTAAAAATCAAATGCAAAGAAAACTTTCACGTTTTTTATCCAAAACTTCTTGCATTGTCCATAATCCAATGTTTGCCTTCAACCTTCGAATTAGTGGTGTTACACAACCGATGTAAACTCATGTAACAGAGACAGTAAAACTAGGTTAATTTATTTGACCCTGTGCTAAGACGAATATGCATCGACCCGCGGAGTGGCATCAGCCTGACAACCTATTACGCAACTGCTACTCTAGCTTAAAAATAGCAGCCGACCAGCCGGTCGGCTGATGGCCGGTCGGCAGAAGGGTCGGCTGGGGAGTCGCCTTATGAGTCGGCACTGCGGGCGGCTGCCGGTCGGCTAATGGCCGACCTGTCGGCTAATTTGCCGACCAGTCGACGGCCGGTCGTCGGACAAAAATTCGTGATGTGTGCTGTACATGTAGGCTTCCTCTCAATTGTTCAGAGCGGCACACTCGCTTCGGCATGATACATCATTATTTTCGTCATCTTCGTGATCTACCACCAGTGTTGTTGAAATCAGTCGTTATTTTGTTCCCATTGCTACCGTATCAGGTTGCGATTTGCAACAATATTGCATTAGGTATTTTTGTCATTGGATATTCGTTGTCGAACGGTGCCGTTTGCTATGACATCAAGGGTTTGCTGTTGCTGATACTAGTTATGCAATCGGCTGGTCAGCGTGGCTAGTCATTGCATCCTTAAACAACGTCGTTGTGGTCGTTGACAGTACTGATTACGGTTTCAAGATCAGGTTGTTTTTGCATCGGCGACTCGCCGTTGTGTTTAGCAAAGGCGATGTTATTTTTTTCGCTGGCAATAACATTGTGATTTGGTAATTCGAGTTGAAACGATCGGCGTTTCTTCTCTTGCTCCTTGTGGTTGCCAGGGTCACTTTGAATCTGTTATTCTCGTCTCGTTGCAACCAGTGCCTTCTAACAAGTGGAACATGGTGCATAGTTTGAGGTACAGTGTACATGACGCTATTTAAAAATCAGACTGACTATTTACCTTACAAATACTGTAGGTCAAATAGATTTTTATTCTTCCGATCAATTCCAAATATCTCACCAGCCAATGTATGTGGTTTCATATATAATTATCGCATTTCCCGTGTAAAATATACACAGCGCGGATTGCATGTACGTGTTCACAATTTTCTCATTACGAACAATTGGAAAGGTCTCTTTTACTTTATGTTCCAAAGCGTTTTAACCTTATCATGAACACTGTGAATCGTACAGTTGACGTTGTTATTGATCCTGTGTTAGAGTGTTGGCTTAACGACTGCATCACAAGCGGTGTTACCAAAACCACTGTCATCACCCATGTGTTGGTGTGGTCACGCACTGGATATTCTTGATTTCAATATCAAGTAGTCAGCTTTGCTAATGATTCACTACAGCTTTAAGGGCTTAAGTGAAAATACGTTTGAATATTTTCAAAGCGTTAGAATTACGCCAGATCCGTCCTAAACATAGCCTACGTCACACGAGTCACTTACCGTAATACGGCGAAAGTTCTTCTGCGACGTTAAGCTTATCAAACCGTACTGTTACAGTGGAATTGCAGTTAAGAATCTTGTAAAAGAAGGTAATGCAGATCCAGACTCTTGCCTGTTCAATCACTGGACCTGTCAGGTGACCTTCTGAAGGGAAGGCTGCTTGCAAGTACCAAGCGTCGTCTTCAATGACAAAAACAGTTAAACTTTGAGATCTGTCACAATGAATATGGCAGAATTGCCGAATGCAAGTTACGATATCTAAACTCCAAACATACTTATCCAATTTCAAAACCATGTGCTAATTCCTAAGTCAACATATATCTTTTTGTCTTGATTACTAATTCACATGCATCTTCTACGACTTTTTCTTTCAATCTGTTCCGGCATGAAAAATGACAACTGCAGTTTAATTGGCACAAAAACTTTCAAATCTGGAGCTTCTGTTGGCATAATTGGTTTAAGTGCAGCAAAAATCACATTCATTTGGTTACCATTAACGGTCGCTAAGAGAATTTTTAATGTCATGCAACCGCCAGGCAACCCATTGGCATGATTCCCACTGTTTAAACTGTTTCTCAGCTTCAAATCTGACAATAAGCCTCATCCCGTTTTTTCTCCGTGTTTTTGTCATTACTTTTGTTTTTTTTTTGGCATATGATCCACCGAGTTTCCCTTTTTCTTTAAATTTTAATCTATCAAAGCTTTAATAATTTACCCATTTTCAGGATGTTGCCGGTTATTTATTGAAGTTCAAAAATAAATTCTGTAAGTTTTGTTTTTTAAATTCCGAAAAATAAACAGAGAAAGCAAAAAGAAATTCGTATATTTAAAATTTGGAGTATATAATGCAGCAGTGTAGACTGTATATCCCAGTAACTGATAATCGCAAAAAAAATAGGACTAGCCACATTTCCTAGCCATTTTAATTATCCAATAGTGCATGCAGAAAACATTGGGTAGTCTTTCTAAAGACAACTGCTATGACTCAAGAAAATACGTAAAATCCAGTATAAGAGTATACAAACAAAACTGAAATTGGATGACCCATTACTAGATTGTCGTATTGTGAGTGCAGATAATGGCCAAAAGACATCTTTTAGAATTCCCAGCCACCCAAAACTGGCCCAATCAACCATTTAGCCCTGCTCCTGGCAATGAAGGGTTTAGTACTGAGATCAGTGCCATCTACGGGTAGCAAGCGCGAGCAGAGAATAAAAGCATTAAAATAGATCTAGGGACTTTGACGGAGGTTTTGTGCAGAGTAGAGAAACAAAACATAAGATCAACTGCGAGAGGAGAAAGTTAAATACGAGAAGTGAATTCAAAGAAAATAAGCCTGAGAATTCAAGACGGTGATCATAATTTGTTAAGGATACCTTTAGGCTCACGAGGAGACAAGCTCATTTCAAAGGAGAAGGTGTTCAATTAGCATAGGGGAATTCCAGAAATTTAGTCTCCTTAGGAGGACCCGGAAAGCTGCTTGGGAGATTTTCCCTCAGATGCCATGAGGAAGGTACCACTCGACGAGGGTAAGATAATTGGAGTCGCATACCAAAAAACCCAACATTTCGACATAGTGAAGTGATCGAGGAAGGTGACAGAATAGGTGACAAAAGAGGCAAGATCAATTCTCTTCGGCTCACTGTTAGTCCATAAAGTCTGCAAGAAGTGAACAAAGCTCCGGAGATTATTGCGCCAGCTCCTAAGGAAGCCGTGGTTCAAAGGTGTGATATTAAGCAAGTGGAAGGTTGTGGAAGGCTGTTCTTTCTAGGAGAAGAAGGACTCCGATTCTATTGAACTATTCAGCACCATTAAGCTGTTGAACTATGTATAAGACTAAGTGAGTACATAGTTACCAACAAGTGTGAGGACACATCTGTTCAATAGCGTGACATTTTGCCATGCTCTTTAAGGTTTCTACAACACCGCAATGTTTTGAGCCATCAGTGAGACTAAGAAAAAGGCGACCTCACATGCGTGAGGTTAGATCAAGCGATCGCATACAGTTCCGCACTACACTACATGCATTCCAGGTCATGGACGGAACGATATTGCGTGCTACTTCTTTGGAATTAGGTTAAGCATCACTGGCAGACACATGGCAACAGACTGGAGCTGTCTTGAGATGGGTATCATCACGGGCTTATACGATAATTTCCAACCTTGTTTGTCATGGGTATGAACATCGTGTTCAGAATGACTGAAGCTCAATCCAAAGGTCCAGAATAATTTCATGGACGGCATTTCAATTACTACCACCACTCAAATGCTGGGAAGATGCGTGATCTGGGCGCTTTGAGAGAAAGCTAGGTGGGAATAGAGAAAATTTTAATCACTGCAATCCCGTTGAAGCATTTCTGGAGATAATAACCCAATCACTGGGTGATAATCTGTCTGGCTCTTACGCTAACATTGTAGCTAAACATTTAGCCAGCTAAATTGCATTTTTTTCGACAGTCATGAAAACCACACGGCATTGCATTTACTCACCTCTCGGACCCAAAATACTTTGAGGTACTTGAAACCGTCTACCAAAAGTGAGCCTTCCTGCACTGCCGCGGATCCAACCATCTCCGTTGCTAGATGTTTCCAGTGGAGTAAAGCCACAGGAGCTGCCGAACCTGTCGAACTCACACTTCTTTTCTAATTGTAATGGAGCACAAATCTTATCACATTATTGAAATTAATTATTTACTGCTATGAATAGGATTTGTTACGGTGTTTGAATTGTCAAGAGAGCATTCAACGTGGCGGAAGGTCGGTTTAAGTAATAACTAGGCTACGGTTTGGCCAAAAAGCGGCAAAAGGACAACCTAAACTGCGTTGCGCATATGCGTGTCATAGATCAAAACAAATCATGGCCTTTGATCCGGTTAACAACTTGCCCGGAGTGTTCTTGCATTCTTCAACAGGAATCATGGGAATTGTTTAATCAAGTGAACATAAATGAACCTTCGCCAAATATGTTACTTTGCCGTGTGTTGCTATCGGTTTGAGCACTCGTTACAGTTCAAATATTTGCCGGATCCTTGCGAAAGTCCTACATAAAGGGGTCCTTTTTACACTTATAAGACCAACAATTAAATAAATATATCGAAGCAAAAACGCACCACGGTCCACATTGTTGTGCTTAATAAGTATGATAATAGAAACATTGTTAGTCTTAAAAAATAAAACTCATTTTCCGAATTTGATGTTTTAGTCAAGCCAAAACAAACGCAAAATCGAGGACCTGTTTCTCAGGCAAGGTATCGTCACAACTAGTCAAGCGGTATACCAAACATACAACTTTGCGCCGACGTTGGAAAAATAAATGACCACATAATATCTGACACAAAGTTAGCTTCATTAAATATTACACTGCTCCCTGAGTAAATTAAATTATTCACCGGTGTTGGATATGGTGGTTCACCGTTTCTCTGCTGCTAAATAAATGGTTCGATCTCTTGCAACGACTTTGTCATCGTGGATCATTGAGTCACCTATTGGTAAATTTTCTATTTTCCCAAATCCGAGAATAAACCGTTTCCTTTTCCACAACGTTTCGTACATGACACACACATACACATTATCGGAACGGGTTTTATTTTTGTCAAGTATTTTTAAACAAGCAAAAACGAGTTTCAGACCAAATATTGCTGCTGCGAAGGTGTCATCAACTCTGAGAGATGTCGCAAAATCTTAGGAACTGGGCGTGCTCGTGACACGAACCTACTGTCTTGAATACGACGACAGACTTTTCTTCGTTAGAAAAGGCGGAGGATTATGAAAGAAAATGATCTTTAAATGTGTTTCACTTAAACGGAACAACTTGAGTTTCGGTTGACTCCCAGATTTGGCATGGACTCCCCCTCTTATCGATGATATTAAGTTTAACCAAAGTGACGAGCAGAAATACCTACAATGTGTGAAAGTACGGTGCAAGAACATGATCGGAGCGAGTAGATTGTGAGAGCGCTATCGTTGTCACGACGATAGTTCCACAAGCAGCTATCAAAGGCCCTGTTTTACTTAACGTAGACAGGGAGTACGTTAACGTGAATGTACAACTTTACAATTCATATTTTTAGCTTGATGTCGTATACTCGTTTACATTAAACTCCTTGTAATGTTGGGATGCATTATCGTTAACAGTTTTTTTTAAAACTGTGTTTGATGAATAAATAACGTACATGTATTCGTGGCTTCCTCGCTCTCTTCAAAAAAGCTTGAATATGACATTTACCAAAGAACAGATGAGACGATTACACCCTGCCGGGATCAACATTTGTAACGTTGGTAGGTGCACGGCTTGATGATGCCGAATGTTTTTTCTTCTGATATTGGCCTGTCAAACTTATCGAATCGACTGTCTCATTTGCATAAAACCCAAGTAAAAGCATCCAAGCTCACGCTTGGTCTATATTCATATCGAACCAAAAAGAACTCAAAGTGTATGGTCAATAAGTTTCCTTTCTGGCGCTTTACAACAACTATGGTGTTGGGTGTAATTATACACAAGCCATCCTACTGTACGCGACGATAATGAAATGGTAGACGAGTACACTCTGTGAGGATCAACATTTGTAACGTTGGTAAGTTTTTGATTAGATTTGGTGGCGTGTTTTTTTCTGATCTCGGGGTGCACACTCACTGAATCGTCTCTCTTAGTTGAAATAAAAAAGTAAAAGCCGGCCGAGCTCACAGCCAGACTAGTTGGTCATGCAGGTGCAGTAGAGGTGGTATAGACTGGGTCGAATGGGTTGTTATTCGGGGGTTAAGTGAGTCGTGAGACGCGTGGGTTATGAGTAGAGGTTGGCCTGGGTCGAGGGAGTCCAGGGGAGTGGGGGTCAAGAGGGACACAGTTACGTGAAAAACTTAAAGATTTCAAAAGGTAATTATAACCGTTTATAAAATCATCACGCTCGTCCCTGACATTCAGTAATCAACGCAAAGTACTCAAAGTAAACCAGTAAGATATTTACTTTGTGGCGCTTTACAATGAGTGTAATGTTGGCTGTAACTATCCACAAGCCAGTCCATCCTATTACACACTTGTGAAGGTTGGGCGACGATAACAAATTTGTAATTTTCTTGTCTATTGAGATCCACGTCAAACGCTTTCAATTCCCAACCGCTTTTTGTATCTGAAAGGCAAGAAACTTCAACCGAGTGTTAGGCTATCTTTGTAAGAAACATATTCCGAATGATAATTCTAAAATCGCTTGTTGAGAAAGCAAATGGATTGGGGCATTGACTTCGTCGTTTAAACGATCATATTCTACTACTGCAAGCATTCCTGTAATCAATGACACACTCAGCATCTACTTATTAGAACGCTAACACTAGGCTTGGATGCTGACTAGGAGACCGCGGGACAAAAACAAATCGGTTGGGACAGCATGGACACACGCCCCTTGATGGTAACATTTTGAGAGCTGCTGAGCAAGTCAGCTATGTTTCTTGCATTATAATACACCTCACCAATCTCATCATAATTCTCCTGAATGTCCGGAGGATAGGAAGGCAGAAGAGAGAAGACACGAAAACAATAAATACGCAACTTAGGTGGCAATTGTTGGTCAAGTCTATACTAAACTTGGCAGATGTCGTTGCCTACAGAACAGCTAATCATTTGCAAGAACAAAAATTAGGTTTCCAGTAGGTGAATATGCATCAGTCTATTTCATTACAGCGTCCTGTTGTTCAGTAACTTTTCCAGACGTGAGGGGTGCTGAACGTGCGATAATATCTGACTTAACTTAACTTTCATTTATATCAGTCCACCCCAGTGAGGCTAGATACCCTGTACGATCTGACAGGAGATTAGAGCAATTATCAAACAAAAGAACGCAGGCCCATGTGTATCAAATCCCACGCCAGATTTGTCCTCTCGGGTGAGGATCTGTAAATTAACCTCAGAAGTTTTCAATATCATCGCACCTTTTCAAATTCACCAAAAGCCTTCCTAAATATACAAAAACCAGGTTAAAAAACGGCTATGATAAAGATTTGGCAGACAGTGAGTCTTGCGTCAATAGCCAGGCTCTAAAAAGTAAAAATGGTCATAGCGTGGTACCGAATACGTCAGATTCGTCCAAAAAAGAAGGCAGTGTCCACAACTTAAAGATGCATGAGTGTTAAATTTTATGAAAATCAGCTTGGGATCTCAGTAGAGAGAAAATGTAAAATATAAAACTGCGACTAAAAGGCTGGGTGATCATCGGACCTGTCCAAAAGCGTTCGTCAACCGTCGTCAAGATATGTAAGAATGAACTGACCAAATTGAACAGAATTGAAGCACCACAACAGACTACCTGTACCAACACTAAAAGCTCGTCGGGCTGCCACCCGTAAACCAGATGTCACGAAGAATAATGGACGTACACACTGTAGCTTATCCCAATGGTATCTGCATTCTTAGTGTGGGATGAGTTGTGACCTTTAACCAAGGCATCTGGCACCGATAATTGTTTTAGTCCGTAAAATTGTTCGACCAACCACACTGTTGTTACATTATTTGACTTGAATTCAGCATTTTGTTTCTACTTCGTATGTATTTGTTATTAAAAAAAATGTTGACAATTATGATTGAAACATTTGAGGGAGAGTAACTTTTTACGTATGTAGGATTCTAGGAAAATTGCCCAATTTGTCCGAATTAGGTACATGTACATCATACAGCACACATCACGAATTTTTGTCCGACCTTGGTATTCTGATTTTTATGCAATTTTACTGTAAAAATTCAAATTTCTTGCTTGTTTTTATGTATATTGTACTGTATAAAAAGTCTCTCATCTAAAATTAGAAATTATGCTTCCGCGACACCACTTCACGTTTGTTTTTACCACGCCGTCATCAATTCAACATAAAGTTTTAGGTTGGTGTAATTCCACGCACTTCGTATTTGTAGATTGATTCGATTTTACCTTCTTTCAGTAGTTGAACATAAGTTGATAAACCGATTTCAAGACCGGAGTTTACACTGGTGAACGAACAGCGAATAGTTAAATGTTTTTTTGGCCAAAGTTCACCCGCTAAGTCATAAAACGGTAATTGCCGACCAAGGACAAGCTTAATCCGAATTGGTCGTCTACGCTAGGCGACGACTTTGCCAACGCAAGTGCCAACCGCAGAGGCGAATCAGCAGACGGCTCCTAGCTGACCGTTCTTGGTAGGCTGCTGGTCGCTAAAGATAGGATATACACGGACAACTACAACAACAACAACAACAACAACAACAACAACAACAACAACAACAACAACAACAAAATTGATTCAATTTCTAATACTACTAACCAGAATTACGGTAACCAAGTTAATAATAACTTTGAATTTAAAAACATGACGATCGCCGCACAATTGAAGAAGTTCTTGATAAAACAAGGCTTCGTCTATTCGTTAGAAATCATCAGGATAATTACATAGGAAAACAAGAGCCGACATACGTCTCAGGTGACATCCATGAAGTGAAGTGAGATGCAGAGTAGTCAGTAGCTGGTCATCACCATAGTTGCAGGGTAATTGAGCTCTGCATGTTGTTCAGAGAATGAGTAGCATGCTGGTTTTGAATGGCCAGCGACATTTTCATGTACAGTAATTCCTTATTAGTTCCACTGCAGATAACACTAACTGAATTGGCTTGGTGATTGTTACTAACATAATGCCAATATATGTTGCTTTTCTCTGAGGTATCATGTTCTCTCAGCCTGTCACATAGGCGTTTCTGTGTGAGTCCGATATAGAATTCCTTACAGTTGCCACATTCAACCTTATAAACAACATTGCTCTTGTTCAATAAAGGGATGGGTGACTTCAGTTTACATAGCATACTGGAAAGTTTCCAAAGAGGTTTGAAAACAACGGCTGGGTCTATGCAATGAATAAGGCTTGATAATTGACGTTTCAATTTTATACTACTAGGCCCGGTGTAACCAAGAGAAAAGAAAACTTTCTTTTTCTCGGGTCCAATAACATCTAACTTATCTGCCTCATTCATTTTTGAAAGGAAGTGACTTTTACAGCTATTCCAAAAATTCAGAGGGTAACCATTGAGGGTCCTCTTGGAAAGCAGTGCTATCACTGAAGAAGCCACCTTAATTTTAAATATCACAATAATAACTAAATGAAATAAATAAATTGGCACACAATAAATGGAAAATCCTAGCTACGTCACTATCAAAACTTAAATTGGTGGAACAAGTTCTTCAGGCACGGTGTAACAAGCAATTGACTAAACCTCTCTTGTATTGGATCGGTACAAAACTCTCAAATTCAAGTTAAAGCCCAGAAAAAGTAGGCTTACGATACACAGATATAACAACGGTGCTGTTCTGATGTTTAACCAAGACAAGAAAAGGTAAACACGACTCGTGTTCAGATTCTCTGGTGAAGTTGATGGACGGATGCATATTGCTCATGTGATTGAAAAAAGTGTTCACTGAGCTCTTGGAAGAAAATACAACAAAAGTATCGTCCACATACCTACGATAAAACTGTGGTTTTTCAATCCGGTGGACAACAAGCCAGAGCATCAGTCTCGAGATTGCACATGAAAATATTAGCTAACACTGGTCCGAGGGGTGAACCCATGGCCACTCCGTTAATCTGATCATAAAAGTTATCATCAAACAGAAAATGGTTATGTTTAACTTCGGTGACATGATGTTTGTAGCCTCTTCACTAATGTACCCGTGGATGAAGTCATTGAATTGTGTCTTAACAAGCTGTTTATTGATACTGATAAGGTCCATGAATTGAATCGTAACCAATTGCGTGAATTACTCACGATCGCCAGCTACTGACTACTCTGTATCTCTCACTTCACTTCATGGATGTCACCCGAGATGTATGTTGGCACATGTTGTCCTATGTTTTATCCTGATGATGTCTAACGAATAGACGAAATGTTGATTTATCATGAACTTCTTCATTTGTGAAGCGATCGTCCGGTTTTTAATCTTACTGTGGCCAAGAACTTATTTACTTTTGAATTTGCATCTGATTCGAAGCACTCCATATAATCATGGGAGGGTATCCGGCCAACATCACCCCGAGGGTGTTAGCGTAGGATCATGCAGACAATTAGAAGAGGCTTTATGACACTCATCGGCAAAATTTCTTGCCTTTAATGGTGATGCCCCTTAACTATTTGTCCCACATTTATCCGATCGCGGGAACTGTGCAGCCAGTCTGCACCAATGGATCTCCAATTCTGCTGCTCGCATTGATTTGATTTAACTCCAGTTTTCCTTTTCATTATTACATTGATTTTTCTCTGAATAGTTTTGGGACAGAATATTTTCCTCATGAGAAAAGTTTTAGTATTTTTTGTAAATCCCCTCACTGATTTTACCTCTGTGTACCATTTTTAATCACAATATCAAGGTTCCATTGAAGTACCTCATTACGTTGTTTATCGGTTTAGTTCAGATCGACACACTGAGGTGGCTTGGATACGATCATCCTAGTTTTTGCTCCCTGGCCTAAGAAGACCATGATTTTCAGATTTTTAAACCCAAGTTGGTGAAATGCAAGAAAGTTCTAAAATTGGACCGGGTTCAGGACGACCATGTTTAAAGGAGAATGGCGACCGATTTATTTTGTTTATTATTGTCATAATAGGTCTACATCCACATCACCTGGTGCACGGTCGATCTCACCTCGCTATAAGGTGTCCTATTAACCTGGGAGGAAGGTGAGTACTGTGCACTACGCAACAGCATTCTAGAGCTGTTGGTGTGGCGTATCGCGACCGCTAGAGTGAAACCAAGAAGCTGCAACGGAAGCGTGTACACCTTGTTTTTTCGAAAACCTTAAATGCCTGGAAAGTGGTTTGCGGCAGCTGAGAATGAAAACCATGCCGTTAATACCAAATATGAAGCCTTGGAATATTTCCGTATCCTTGTTTTGTTTCAAAACGAGTTACAACCCTGGACTCCTAATCAATGCTTTATACAACAAAGTGTCTCGAAAAATAATATGTAATGGCTCACTGTTGGTGATTGGAATAGATTTGAGAAACCAAAAATGGAGAAATCTAGCTGTGTTATTGGCTTGAGGTGCAATAAATCTAATTAACCGTTACCCGAGGCCGTGTGAGCGGATCCCAATTCAGTATTTGGCAACAAAGAGCTGTTGTGAAACATTAAAGAAGCATGCCACCCAAAAAACAAAATAATTTGTATCAATTTAGATAGAGTACATGTAGTTCTATTCCATAGCAACACGTACGAATGCGTTACCTGACACCTGACGGCAGCCGGAGGTGTTGAAATTATCCAATGAGGTCACACGCAGTCTGTTCAGCAGTTTACGACGCGGGTTACTGGTGTCAGCTTATCGCTTGAAGACATCGTTTAACACCAATAAATCATCAAACTTCGATGTAAGATCTTTAAAAATACACCGAGTTCTTATAAAAACGTGTTGTTTTATTTCGCTCTTACGGATTTATTGGTATTTGGACACGACGTATCCTACAAAGTTCGACGGGCCAATAAGGTCCCGTAGCAGGAGTTTGGGGTCTGTTTGGAGATAATTTCGAAGTATTTTCCGTGAGATACCGACAGGAGAACCTAGACCTGTGTAGTTTAGACTGGTGATTTTTTGAGTTCTTAACGCCAAACACTTGTTATCCTGGCCAGTGGCTCGGAGCCCGATCACGCCCGTCGCGGCCGGCCGGATTGACTCGTTATCCCGGCCAGTGGCTCGGAAAATGATTAGCCAAAGTTCAGTGGAAAATAAACTTCCAGTCAAAAAATACTATACTAGCGAGCCAAAGTAATGTGTATGTGATTATGTCAGCGAATTAGCCACTAAACTGCAAATCTACTTACTCGTCGGAGAACGCGAATTCAGGTTCCGCTTTGGCCACAGCACCGCCGGTCATGGCAGAAGTTGTACATTGACAATTATTATTTGAGTAAGGTAAATGTAAATAAAGATTCCCCTAACACCAGACCGTGGGATGGAAATCAAGTTGTTTCACAGCAATTTCTGACAGCAAACACTCAATTAGCATGAGCTCACATGGCCTCGGTGTCCCGTCAATTAGTTTTATTGCAGCTAAAGCCGCGGTAACGCAATGAATTATTCATTGCTGGCTGCTCAAATCATTCGCACTCACGAACACTCCAAAGGCATTACAAATTGCAACTAATGTGACAGGCTTTGTTGCAGTTTGGTTAGGGTGAGAATAATTCATTTTGAAACAGAACGCTCAGTAACAAACGCCAATATGGCATCTCGCAATCCCCGGTCCGACTTGTGGACAAGCTAGAGCTCATCAGTCCCGACTTCTCAGGTGGATCGTTAAGTTTTACAGGCTATCTATTCAAACAGGAATGCAGTGATGAAGAAATACCGCCGTGAACAAGCTCAGCCACTGAACGGAACGTATGGAGTTATTTGGTAAGCCGGCATTGAACAGGCACTGTGGACGTCTGCAGGCCACAGACACGGAGATGTTTCACGGCCTCATAATAGCTATTTACAGCGTACATTTCATTCTTCACTACCATGAGCCACTTCCTGAGCATTTCGGACTCTCGAGGAAGTAAAAAAACGATATACCCGCTTTCCTCGCAGCTGCTTAGTTCGGACAAGTGAGAAAGATGCAACGCAACATAGAGGCATTCACTCTGCATATGAACCACTGACGTCGCTAGCATCGTTTCTCACCTGATGAGGTGGTGTCTGAAACTGACTTTCTTTCATTTCTTCCCGAAATCCACATAAATCTTTGATCTAAAGGATGATTAAATGTGTATTTCCCCTTACTATGTATTAATATATATATATATATATATTTACTATTACTATTTATTCATATATTTACACATTTAATCATTATGATGATTAAATGTGTATTTCCCCTTACTATGTATTAATATATATATATATATATATATATATATATATATTTACTATTACTATTTATTCATATATATACACATTTAATCGTCCTTTAGATCAAAGATTTAAGTGAATTGCGTTGAGAAATGAAAGAAAGTCAGTTTCCTCTTCATTGAAGGCTCAGAAGCAGGCGGCCAGACTTGTTCTACGAGTTCCTTTTGACATTCCGTCAAGTCATATGTTTAATAGACTGAGGTGGCTCCCTATTGACAAATATTTTATTAATATATAAATGATTAATAGTAAATGTATATATATATATATATATAAATATATATATATATATATATATACATTTACTATTACTATTTATTCATGTCAGATAGTAATGTTACATCATAATATATTTGTTGTTTAGTGTTTATTTATCCATTTACGTTGCTGTTCTTTATTTCTTAATCTTCATCGGTTATTATTTATTTGGTATTACTAATATATTCACTATTACATACTTAATCATTTGTTTTGTTACAACACATTCCGCATCCTGATTGTCACCTGTCATAAGTCCTATTATATTATATTATACGATAGTAACGATCATCCATAGAAACATATTTTAAGGTGCAGTAATTGGTGCATTGCGTTGCTTATGTTTAAAAATCATTGGCCAGCGCTGGTTATTTTGTCTGATGTAAGTGTATACGCAGTTTAGACTCAGTTTGGACACACCTGCAGCATTTTATGCATCAACATTTGTTTTCCTTTTCAGTCAATTATTAGCCACTTGAAAGATTCTTGTGAAGTTGTGCAGTATTAAAATTTATGTCTCGGATATGCCTGCACCTTTTAATTTTTGACAAATTGTGGTGCTCTGCTATTGCGTTTTCAACAAATTAGTTCTTGCTCAAAGCTATTTTCGAAATGGCGTGCAGTTTTTAACGAAATATGGCACATAGATATACATGTATGTCGTAGATGCATCGCGTTTTCTGCAACTATAAATGCAGTTCGAGATAAACATCATTTCTATCGTGGTACGAGTTCAGTGCCTAATGAAATTTAATAGTATGGCTTGGTAACCTACTTCACAACTTCCCATATGATGTGTTGAAGGAAATGTTCATTTAAAGCCACATTGTGCTCTTCATCGGCAGGTACTGTACTTAAGTAGTATGTGCGCTCTTTGAAAACCCGTTACATTCAGTGTCGATTTCGCAAGTTAAGCGTTTTTGTTTTGACACGAGTTGTAAAACATGTTAAATGGAAGTAAGGAATCTCGTCGTAAAAGACATCTTGGCTGTTTAACATGACCACACACCAGGTTTGCTGGAGTGCTGGTAGGAATTCCACCCTTCAAAGATTTTCGACCCCTCTGCAGTTGCTCTCAATTTTATTCGCCACACCTCACCCCAGACGCTACCTATTCCAACTCCCATCCGACACGGAGCCAAGAGGATCCATTCTCCCTGTTCGAATGTACAGTATAAAGTCGTAAAATGCGAGTTTTCGGAGAAAACATCTGGACGAATGTTCAGATGATGTAGGGGGGAGTTTTATGTCTATACCTTGCTGTAGGAAACATTTGGTGGTTGGCGTGGCTCAGTTAAGTTTTCCAGTTGAAGTTTGAAACGACGTATGTGTTGAAACTGTTAATAATTAATTGTTAATTGGTAGTTGTTAACACCTGGGCCCGGTTGCATAAAACTTGCTATCCGGCGTATAAGGCCTTATACGCAGGATAAGTCCTTATCCGGCGTATAACTTTTTATACGCCGGATACGTTGGGTTGCATAAACATCGTATAGAGTTATCCGCCGTATAACTCACACTATCCGCCGTATAAAGTTACACGACCATCAGACCTCGGATAACTCAATCAAAATGAATGCACTGTATGGATTTAGACAAAGACAGAGGCAATTTGAAAGAGAAGTTACTGATCCCCTCAACAAGTACACGGATGAAGAGCTGAGAGGGAAGTTTCGCTTTGGGCGAGAAGCCATCCGTTTTATTTGTAGGCTAGTAGACGAAGATGTTAAGCCTGCCACAAGAAGAAAAATCTCAGTGTCAACCCTGATTCAAGTGTCGGTGACACGTTCCACAGTCTGCACAAGTCAACTGTCAGTCGAATTGTGTCACGCGTCACATCCACAATTGTTCAACATTTAAACAGATTTGTAACATTCCCCACAACCCCACAGAGGTTCAACGAGATAAAGGCCCGGTTTCTACAGAATGGCTCGATTTCCCGGGGTAATAGGTTGTGTTGATGGAACACATGTCAAGATAATTGCACCAACTGAGAACGAGCCCGACTTCGTGAACAGGAAGAACGACCACAGTCTAAACGTCATGTTGATTTGCGTCATTTTACATAACATAGAAAAATCTTTTAATAAGCCGGAAGAACAGGACGCACGCAACTTCAACCAGCCTGCGCCTCTGCACTATGCTGGCCCCGAGACAAACAGAGGCGTTCGTGATCATATCGCTCGTACGTTCTTCATTTGATTATAAAAAAATAAGTAGCGGGGTTTTCCGTAGATAAACGCACCCTATGTGGAACGCCCATGTGCGTTTATTTGGAAAATTATGCTGAATAGACGCCCATAGCCGTTTATTTGGTGTTGCAACTTCGTCAAGTGTCAAGGAAGTGGGGCGCTTATGTGAAAATTTTCCTTTTAAAAACTCACTTAGCGTCAACGTTTAGTCACAATTTTGTGGAGCATTTATCAATTATAAAAACTAACGAAGCGTTGCCGAACTAGGCATTTATTAACAAGTAAAATTTTTAAAAACAGTTTTAAATGAAAAAATAAGCCACAAAACCTCATATTCTCGGCTACGTTTATTCAGTCCATGTCAATGTTTCACTTAAAAGAACATATCGCGCTTCAGTCTGATATTTTCGTAGTCAAAATTATGACTTTCCGTTTACACACACCTTTTTCCGAATGAACGCCCGGGCGTTCATTGGTGTTACTAACTAAATGCCTGAAAAATTAAAATTTCGGAATACAAGCCTAGGGACTTAGCTACGGAAAACCCCGGTAGTAGTCAGATTTACCCGAGTGTGGGCATGATATTATGTTTTGGTTTACCGTGTTTGCCCTAATAAGTACTCGGAGCACTTTCAAAAATTCGTTTCGGGATGCGGTGGGGGGAGGGGCGCTTATTGTAGCCCAAGAAGCTTGAAATACAGTCTCCGAAACAGATGCAATCGGAAGCTAGGATTCATAAAGTTAACGCACTGCGACATATATGTTGCATATTACAGACTTGCCACAAAATGGTGGTCTATTGCTACCGAAGTTTCCTTGTTACATTGCTCTCCTTTTTCAGAAAAGTGTGGGGAAATCCCAGCCTACTCATGCATCGCTGCCTCGCGATTGTCGATTAACAAAATTGAATTCTTGATAAAAATACAGTTTCGACTCAACAAATTACACGAAATCCTCCTTAAGTTTTCCAAATTGTCCCTAAAATTTTTAATTTCCTGTCGAATCGGGATTCACCGCAGATTAAGTCCAAATCTGCGCTAGATCTTACCCCGCATCATGAGAAAAATCTTGACGAACACATATGGTGATGTCACGTGACTTTTGCTTTGATGCTTGGCTGCAGGTGTGTCAGTACCAAGTGAGCGAGGTTCACTAACGTTGATAAGTACACCGTGCCTGTTCTGAAAGGCCAGACCATAGTGGGACAAGTGCCTCGTGATATCTGCAAAAATTCTTGACTTCTTCCAGAAGCACTGCGGAAATTTCAAGTTTATATTCAGGGCTAAATACCGACATAGCGGAGAAGCTCGTGGTCTATAAATTTGGGACAAAATGATTTTTTCAGGACTGTCGGATATTATTGATAAATTGAAGAAGTTACTGTAGTATTTTAGAAGGTGAGGTGATTTTCAAACGTATATGCGTTAATGGCTGGGCACTTATTTTCGTGTTTTCTGAAAATGCAGCTGGGGCGCTTATAGGGGCATGGGTGCTTATGGGGGCATGGGCGCTTATAGGGTCATGGACGCTTATAGGGGCATGGGCGCTCATTAGGACAAATACGGTTATTGTTATACGGTGAATTACTAATATGAGTACATTGAATGTGTGGATCTATTGAAAAAGTTCACAACGGTTTATGTCTGTACTTCGGGAGAAAGTTTACCGATATGCAGAAATGATTTAATACACGACGCTTTTGGTTACTGACAGTCTTTAGACTACCAGAGGAACGTGAAACCTATGTGAACCTATCTGTCTGTGATGTAGTTGCTGCAGACAAGGACTTTCTCGCACTTGACATTGATGTTCCTTTTAGAGCCAAGTTTGACACCAAGAAAATTGAGTTGGAAAATTTGTATAATGATATTTTGCGACTGAAAGCTGATGGGTTTCTCAGTGTTAACACTAACATATATATACATGTATGAGAACCGCTTCGCTTTGAAGGCACTAATTGTCGCAACAAAAATCATCAGTGTGCTCTCTCCAGCCGTCTGTTATAGATGCTTCCAAAAGCTTTAAAAAAGAAATGATAATATCGTTAATCCCTGAGAAGTCTGCTCAGTATCATCTTATTTAAAACAAAGATGACTATTCCGATAGTCTATTAGTAGTATGTGACCCTAAAAAATAATCATCATTAGTCGGGCATCCCTCATTGAGCTTCAATAAACATGAATTCAGTCGTCCATGGCTATAAATGCTGAGGCTGGTCGTCGAATTATCTAGTCTGAATTCGAAGGTGACTACTCCGAAGGTTATCTCTATCGTAACCCCAAAATGAACACAAAAAGTTGTTCCGGTTCTACGGCCGACAATATCCCAAGAGCTGACGCCATCTCACAAGACAGCAAAGCATCTTGATAACATCATTCAGAGTCGTTACTCCATTAAATCATTGATATGTTGTGCACACAAGTGTCATCCAACTGCCTATTTTTTGTTTATTCAAGAGGTAGATCGCATAACACAAACACTGAAACACTGAAACACTGGTGAATAATGGGTACACCAATGCTTTGGTAGACCTCCAAATAAAGCCATTCATGTCCAGAATCAATTGTGAAGTCCCTGAACGTCGGACCGGTGTGACCAAAAAGGTTTTTTTACAAGAAAATATTTTATGAAAATCCTTATGGTTAATGTTAAAGTTTGTAAGCCCGATGATTACCTCGATGTTATTATTCATTATTGGAATTGTACGTCCTCCAACTCTGGTCGTGAAACCTATTTTTTCTAAAGCGGAAGTCCGTCCCGTTGCCCCGTGTACTATTGTTAATGAGATTGTATGCCCTATGAACAAATGTCTTCATTCAAATGTCAGACAATGTTGCATTAGTCAAGCGGTTTGCAGTCTTTTCCGTCCGTTTTTTATTCAGCTTTAAAGTGGCGCCATCCAAGAACTTTCTGCGATGTCAAGAACGTAAAATCACCCGTCAAGAAATTGTGGAAAACACGTCAATTCGGTACGCAGAGCACGATGTGCGATTGAAAGTATCGGGTCTCTTGATTGCATTTGAAAAGCCCGTTTTGAATGAACAGTAAATACGGTCGGAACGCACGTTACTTTTGTTTGCCTGGATTTCCTGATAACCCCCTTCATTTGTCATTCTTTGCAGTATTTCAAACCTGCCGTGTCCCACTGTGTATGTCTCCAGCCTGTGCTCTGTTGTGGTATTATGCGTCATTTTATTGCCACGTGAGAGTGTTGTTGATATTGGATCATAAACCAAGGAATATTCTTATGCCTCACTTGATTAATTCATAACTGATTCAATTGGAGCTTCCAGTCCACTGATTCAACTGGTTGTGTCTGTAAACAGTGCCACGATTTTTTTCACAGCCTCCTCCATGGGTTCGGGGCGAGAGCCTCCTCCCGTTTTCTTCACCTCTCTTTGCAGTTGGTTCTTTGAGGCTCTCGCCCCAGACACCATGTGCCTCCACTTTCCCTTTGTGTCATATGCTGTTCTGTTTGCTGTTCCCAGACTTGTGATTTTGGATGCTATGTCTTCCCAAAATGAGTTCTTTTCGGCCTTCGTCACCTTCTGACTGAACATGCTGTTAATTACTTGCAAGTTTGACTCTGCAAGTTCAGTCAGAAGGTTGATTTCGTGCTTTGTCCAATTGCAAAATCTTTTCTTTTCAGCCATTTTGTCTGTGCCATGGTAACAGGAATTATGGGTATTGCCTTATATGGTATCCAATTTGGCTATCCACCGTATAACATAGATATCCGCCGGATAGTTATCCGAACCTTATCCAAGCTTTGTGCAACCCAAATTTATACGCCGGATAACTATTCGGCGTATAAATCTTATCCGTCCTATAAGCTCTTATCAGCCGGGTAGTTATACAGACTTTTATGCAACCGGGCCCTAGATAATTGGAGCATCAAGCTATCACAGCCCGCACACTTTTGCTTGAAGGGCGGTCGCCCCCTGCTTCTTACACCTTTCTTGGAAAGACATTTTGGTTTATACTGGTACTTTCAGGAGACCAATATTATGTTTGTTAGTTTCTGACCACATGGACAAAATTCTGCAATTTTTCTACGTGTCCTCCATCCAATTGCCATGTTTAACCTGGAGACCACGGGTTATTGAGTCACCCCCTGGTTCTGATGTACACGTACATCCTGTCATTGATATTAGCTTCAGTTCCCAGTTTTTACGATTACATCTTGCCCATGTGTGTGTATTTTCAATACTCCGCTAAATGTTTATGTTCTCAATATTTTAGGCAAACACGTACAATTTTGAATTTGACAAAATAAAACCGACCATGGTAGTTGATGACTCCCGTACATGTACATGTACCTCCGTAATTCATCGGAGCACACTCTCCCTAGGTGTAGGTACGGTCCATGACAAAATAATGAACGTCTTTCATATGTGACGGGACGTTCGTAACTTTACGTTTAGTTAGTTGCAAATGTTCAGTTATTCTTATGCTAATGTCTTTGTTGTGTCTCAGAGCACCTTTGTTACGTGGGCATGCGGGTGCGACTGTATGTGTCGGGCACTTTGCTAGCGACAGGCTTAGGAGAAGGGTGTTTCCTTCCTTTGCCTTCATAAAATTGATCGTTATTATGTGTAACTGAACTGAAACGTATGCCGGCTGAGATATTTTCTCTGACGACGTGTGCAAAATTATGACTGTGCTACAACCTTGCATGGAAAGTTGAACTGCTTACTGAATTTACAAGATTTGTGTCAAGGCTCCGGTAGGAATTTTCTGGAAAGGACAATGTCTTAATTTGCTACTATAGTGGTCACAAGTTCGTGGTGGTGTCTGGAACAGATCGTCGTGCTCGCCAAGAACGGAACTTTCTGGACTATGTGTTTGACGACGCCCTATCCTGCTGTAAACTAAACTCAGTTGAATTTTGTGTCACTGAAAATGTTTTTGTGTTACTGTTGTTTGACATAAGTTCACTTAATGCGCCTGGTATTGAGAGTTCTTTAATTTCTTAAGCTAGTGTATTTTCATGCTGTAGGTCAAGTTTTCTCACATTATTGGGGTGATTCTAAGTTTGTTTATGTTCCTTATATTTCATCCTTTGTCATGGATTCGCTGTGTGACAAATGTGTGATTATTGGTGAGGTACCAGAGTGTGAGGATGTCGAGTTGTTGAATTTTCTGCCCGCTGAAATTCCCAATGGCGTTAAGCATGCTTGGCGAGTTAACTTATTCTTTTACATCGTCTTTGATTCTGACAAAATAGTTAACAAGTGTGTTAATTTTGTACGTAAGGACCATTTCAAGAAATTCAAATTGATAAATTTCAAAAGCAACTGGTACTGATGAGTCATTTCTCCGTGAATGTGCCGGTAAAAGTGATGAAAACATGTCCTCGTTGATTTCATTGATAGGGGAGATGTCTCCTGTTCAAAAGAATACTGTGGTCATCTGTTGTTGGATCCGGCGACCCTAACAGTGTTGAGAGTAAACATGCGTCTTCAAGTGTGAACTCATGGGGTAATGTTTTTCATATGGACCTTGTTCGCTTAGCCGCATTTTCAGGTAGTGAGAGCTTGTGTATTTCCTTTCAACAGCGGTTAGGCGAAGTGCAGTGTTTGCAGGTTACGTTGCAAAACGATGGTTTTCTGAAAAAACCGATCAGACCCTCGTTGAGGGGCAGTGCGGCTGAATTGCTTGAATCTGATTTGTCTGAAAACGAATTGCTTAGTAAATTAAACTCTAGATACGGTGATGTGTTACCTGTTGGAAAAATTCTACAGTTCTAGACAGGATAAAAAAGATAGCGTTACCCAATGGGCTGGGCGCTTAGAGAAAAATGTCTGAATCATGCCCCATTCCGAAAGAGGCGCTGCCATCTGTGCTAAAATCACATTTTGTGTCCGGTTTGCTGTCAAATGACGTCAGACTTGGTCTAAAGCATTTTGTGGACGAGCTACTGATTTGCGCCCGTCGTTTAGACACTGAGTTCAGCATAAAATCGCAGTCACACCACTCTCTTGATAGTGGTGATAAAACTTATAAAATGGTCACTATGATCGATGCCTTGGCTAAAAGAATAGAGAAACTTGAAGGTAGTTTCACTCGAAATAGGTCCAATGTTTTCAACGAGAACTCTAGGTTCCGCAGACAACCCTATGGTAACGTGAACCGGCAACGTTCGGAACAACAGAGTATTTGCCAATCTACTGATGTGCGGGCTGACAGCTCTTTACCCAGATTTGACGGTGTTTGTTTCCGGTGCCATGAATACGGTCATAGGGCTGCCAATTGCACGGTTGCTTTAAACTTCATTCGGTCGTCGACAGGGGGGGTTTCCAACCGATCGCATGGAAACCCCCCCTCAGTAGGCTTAGTATGGGAATCCTTTGAAAAGGAATTGATGATTTCAAATGTGAGATGCATATGTTTCCTCGATACTGGTTCTAGAGTAAGTACGATCTCCGACAGCTTGTGTCAGCATATTGGTTTGTCTCTGCTGCCTATTTCAGATATTACTCGACCTTTGCGTGTTGAAAACGCCAACGGAGAAGCTTTGCCTTACAAGGCTTAGTTTCACTGTTGGAGTAACCGATACCGATGAGTCAATTGATGTTTTGTTTTTGGTTGTTCCAAACACTTCTTATAATTTACGTGTTCCTGTTATAGTGGGTACTAATGCTTTGCGTGTTTTGATCGATCTCGTTGATAATGACAATCGCACGGACTGGTTGCTGCTGTTGAAAAATGTCATGTTTAATCGTTAAACCTCTCCCAGGCGTAGTTAAGACTGATAAAACTGTTACCATTCCGTCTGGGATGTCCCAAATAATCGATGCATGTACATGTATTTGTGTTAACCCATATACATCTTCTAGTTTACAGGTTGTCACCGAAGATTATAGTTCACTGTCACTTCCTAGAAACTTGCAGATGTGGCCCACATTGCATGAGATTAACCCTGGGGATCATACGATTCCTGTTAGAGTCGCGAATGTGGGTTGTAAGTCTGTTACTGTTCCTGCTGGTTCAAGCATCTGCAGCATGGTACCGGTGGATCAGACGGCAGCTGAAATTCCCTGTTCTGACTCAGCCGAGAATTCTGAGGAGTTCATAATAAACCCAGATTTAAGTATTGAGCAGCGCGCCCGAGCCACAAGCTTACTCAATGAATATCAAGATATTTTTGCGCAGAATGATTTGGATCTTAGTCATGTTACTCAGGTTCAGCAAAAGATACATTTGACAAGCGATGCTACTTTTAAACACCGACATCGCTCTATTCCTCCTAACATGTTGGAGGAAGTTAGAGCTCACTTAAAGGATATGTTGCAACTGGGGGTTATCAGACCGTCCACTAGTCCATATGCTTCTAGTGTTGTCTTAGAACGTAAAAAGTCTGGAGAGTTGCGATTTTGCTTAGATTTTCGTAAATTGAACGAGATCACGGTAAAGGATGTTTATGCTTTGCCTCTTGCTACTGAAAATTTGCATACGCTCCATGGTTCTCAATATTTTTCAACTCTTGACATGAAATCTGCTTATTGGCAGGTAGATATAGCAGAGGAAGACAAACATAAAACGGCATTCACTGTAGGTCCACTCGGATTTTACGAGTGCAATAGACTTCCGCAACGTTTCAACAAGTGATGGAAATGTGTATGGGGGACTTGTATATGTCTGAGTGTTTGATATTGTTGGACGATATTTTCGTGTTTAGTGATACATTTGAGAATCATCTAACCCGACTGAGAAATGTGTTTCAACGCGTAGGTGAGTTTGGCAAGAAACTTAAGCCGTCAAAATGCGAGTTCTTTAAGCAGCGAACTGTGTATTTGGGTCACGTGATTTTTCAACAAGGGGTCGAATGTGATCCTGATAAGATAGCGGTTGTGTTGGATTGGCCTGTTCCAAAGTGTGTGAAAGACGCGCAAAGTGTTTTAGGTTTCGTGGGTTTTTACCGACGCTTTATTCAAGACTTTGCATCACTTGCTCAGCCTCGTGATGCACTTACAAAGGGAGTAACGGGTCGTAAACGTAATTCTTCCGATACCTCGAATGGACTGTTTGTTTGGGGTGATGAAGAACAGTATTCTTTTGAAGAACTTAAACGCAGGTGCACGAGTAGCCCGGTACTGGCATTTGCTGATTTTACGCAGCCATTTTCTGTGCACATTGACGCCAGCATGACGTCGTTAGGTGCTGTAGTATATCAGGAGTCGGGGGATTGATTAGACCCAGTGCCTTGCGAGTCGTTGTTTGAGAGAAGCCGAGAAACTCGATCCTGTACATAACCTTGAGTTTCTGGCTCTTAAGTGGGCCATAACGTCTAAGTTTCACGATTACCTATACGGCGGTTTGCCGTTTGTAGTGTACACTGACAATAATCCTGGTACATATGTATTGTCTACAGCTAAGCTGGATGAATGCTCTCAGAGGTGGGTTTCTGAATGAGCGAATTATATTTTTCAGATTGTGTACAAGACTGGTAAGTCAAACTTAGACGCTGACGCGCTATCAAGAATAGTGTGGCCTGATCACGGCCAGGCTTTGCTTTGTGGTGTTACGATAGTCCAGTCATTGTACGGATAACCCGGAAAAAGTGCAACAGAAGGTTTTATTGCATAAATCGTATCCAAGGAAAGCAGCCACGGTGCACTCTGTGTAGTCTCCCATTTCGCAACCTTTAGTTAAACCTCCTGTTGCTTTAATACTTTTCATGAGCATTTGTTCAATTACAAGATCATATCACAATATGACAAGCCTGCCCAGAATCTGTCACTTTGTCTTATGGTTTGTTGGCCGTAGATGTCTGGACGGGTGTCTTTGAGTTGCTACGTCTGCTTCAGTCAAGTATATAAATGAAGATTTTGCATAAGAGTTGTGACCAGCAGCTGCAAAGTAAGGCAGCATTTCAGAAACTGCTTTTAGGTGAAGCTCCCAATCAGACGTTATTTCTGCTTTTAAAAAAGTCGAAGGATGTCAATCATCTTCATATACTGTAGTCAAAGACTAGTGACTCGACTTTGCATGGACAAATCTGATTTATGTGCTTTGATTTTTTATGGACACCCACAAGACACTCCGTCGAGCATACATCGTCGCACACAGACGTCATGCCAGCAATAAGATCATCATACTGCTTCAGACCAGCTCTCAAATCATCATGAAGAATATCATTGGACATTGAATCTTCTGACGAACTATTCTCTGTCACTGTGAATTCTGAACACCTATACTCTGATTCAGTCGTGTTTGAATACACCAGTGGCAGTAGGTCGGAAACCAGAAGTGAACTCTCGTGAGGGCATTCCATTATAATCCAAGGTTCAGAATCGGAAGACACTGGCTGGGCATGGCATGCCCCATAGTATACATCTAGTTATGTGATCAGTTGGGATGTCTGAGATGTCTGAAGAATCTGTCTCCATCTTCTGACAGCCAAAATTTGTATACAAGCATTGAACTGCTCTTGGCATGTAATCTGTGTATTCTGTGTTGGTGACATTCCGGACTCCTGGAATTTCTGAAGAACCTGAATTTCTTTCTTCATTGGTTTTGGATTGGTGTTACTTGATCTGTCTATATTTGGAAGTGGGATGTTGAATGTTCTGGCTTTTATGATAGCATTCAGTGCTGAGTCTACCAACATATGCCCCCTCACTGCTCTATCCACACTTTTTCCATTTAACATAAGGATCACACTGTTTGATGCATACACCGTCTCAAGAACTCCTTGAAGCCCTGTGCTTGACATTACGTATCCAATACATTCCAGAATGCTCATCTCAGTATGAAATCTTCCAAGCCTGGCTAAGAACAAGTGACTGCAGATCACTGTCGTTTTGTTTGCAGGCACTAATTTGCTCTAAAATCAGTTACCTATGTTTATAAAAAGCATGCATATTAAACAAATTGTGGGCCCTAACTATTAAAATTTAATTAATAACTTTTTGTTACACAATCCTATTTGCTTTTCATCAAATTCAGGTGAAATCAGCAGCCAAATTCTCAATACATGCCAGCAGCAGACGAAATCGATGCTTGGGAACAACTAATAACATCTCCAACAACAGAGAAAAAAGCCACTTCCTGCCCAATTTTATTAAGGGTTTGTATAATGAATAAGCCAATAACTCCACCAGAATAACACATTTTTCTAAAAAATATAATTTTTGATACCTCAAATGAATATATTTTACAGAAAAACATATGAGTTTGTAAAATCTATTATGAAAATTTAACTAAATCCTTTTCTGAAAAACACACCGACTTTTATGTTATAAAATCTAAAATGTGATTAAAATTCCACATTTAGTATATAAATCTTAAAAACGAATTATAGAAACAATCAACTCATTAACCCTGACTGTAGATTGTAAAATAATTTTGTGTAAATGCGTATCAGGTTACAAACAAAGTTTGCAGAACGTAAATGCGGTAAATTGGGGTTTGTGAATTGGCAGCCATTTTGGCGGCCATTTTGCCAGCCATCTTGATTTTTTTCTCGCAAACCAGTGACCAATTGTAAGGTCCAGACATTTTCAATTGTCTAACTTACAAAAGAATAAAACTTTTGCCATTTTCATGTCAAAATATAAAAAGAAATCTTGCAACATGTACCAAATTGCCGTTTCGGCCGCCATTTTGTCGGCCATAATGGTTTTATTTTACGGAAAATTTGCATCTTATGTGGTATGCCTGTTATGAAAAGTATATAATCAATGACAAACTTTATTGTTTTATTTTTAGCTGTTACATAAGAGTAATATGCCAGAAAACAGTAAACAGTAAACACCGGTTTTGTCGGCCATTTTTTCCGCCATCTTGAAAAACCGACTTCCGCCACTCCGATTTCCGTAGATTTTTTTTCTGACACTAAGGGATGTTTGAAGATGCCATTTATGCAAAAAAAACTTTCTGTTGCAATTTTTTCTAGGTTGGGCCCTCTGGAGCCCTAGAATGACTGGACTACGACACGGAGTGGGTTGGACACTTCGTCGTCATTCTCCCTGCTTTACCAAACGCCGAATTAGTGAATTTACAACGTAATGATATTATTCTTGGTGGCGTGATGGGATGCTTGCGAGCAAAACGTAAGCCTGATGACACCGCAGATAGCGGTGTACGGAAATATTTGAGGTATTGGAATGATATTTACTTAGATCGGGGAATGCTGTTCAAAAACAGGGTCTCCTCAGTTGATAATGAAGTTGTTAGTATGTTAGTTGTGTCACAAGCGCTACGAAGTGAGATTGTGGTGTCTCTGCACGATGGAGGTGGGCACCAAGGCTATGAGAGAACATTTGTCTTGATTAGCAATCGCTACTTTTGGGTAGGCATGCAAAAAGATGTGGCAGACTGTTGCAAATCATGTGCGAGGTGTGAAACCGAGGACTATCATGAGTCACTTGAATGCATGTAGACCCAATGAAGTGTTAGCCGTTGATTTTGCTGTTCTAGAGCTGTCCAGTGACGTTAGGGAAAACGTCTTGGTGATGACTGACGTATTCACGAAGTTTACGCAGGTTGTTGTGACACGTAATCAAACTGCCCTAACTGTTGTCAAGGCTCTGACTGATCAATGGTTCAATAAGTTCGGTATTCCGAACAGGATTCATAGCGATCAGGGTCGCAAGTTTGAAACCGATCTCGTTAAACAGTTGTGTAAATTATATGACATTCAGAAATCCCGTACAACTCCATATCATCCTGAGGGAAATTCACAGTGTGAGCGTTTTAATAGCACATTGCATAATCTGTTGAAAATTTTGCCAATTGATCACAAGCGTAAATGGCCGGAGTATGTACACATGTACATGATCCGGTGATGTCGTATAATTCTACCCACACAGCACTACTAAGAACTCTCCGTTTTTCTTGTTCTTTAGCAGGGAACCGAAATTGCCTTCGGATGTTCTCCTGCGGTTTGATGCAGCAAATGAGTATGTAAAGTTAAGAGCAGATAAAATGAAAGACGCTTGGCTGCGTGCTCGGTATTTTACTGATTCTTCGAATGATAGAAATAAAGCTAGACATGATACACGTGTGTTCGCCCAATCACTTCCGTTTGGTGCAACGGTATTTCTGAGAGACCACAGTATCATAGGGAAGAACAAAATTCAGAATGCATTTGGTTCAGTTCCTAATCGTATTGTCTCTCGGAGAAATAATATGTATGCTGTGTGGGCGGCAGATGGTGCCGGACCGATTAAAACTGTGAATAGGTCGGGGATCTTGGATGGTAGGGACTTGGTAGGTCTTTGGTATTTTGAATGTTGCTGCTGTTGCAAGTGCGCCAGGCGTTGCCGAGCTGAAAGTGGAATGTACGTTGTGATGTCTGTAGCCAGTACGAGGAGACTGAATGATTCCATTTCACTGCGCTTTGTTTTCTTATTGTATGTTAATGATGTCGGGACGACATTTTTTGTTAGGGGGGAGAATGTGACGGGACGTTCGTAACTTTACGTTTATTTAGTTGCAAATATTCAGTTATTGTTATGCTAATAACTTTGTTGCGTCTCAGTGCGCCTTTGTTACGTGGGCATGCGGGCGCGACTGTATGTGTCGGGCACTTCGCTAGCGACAGGCTTAGGAGAAGGGTGTTTCCTTCCTTTGCCTTCATGAAAATTGATCGTTATCATGTGTAACTGAACTGAAACGTATGCCTATTATGAGATGAAATACACATTTTGAAGTTCAGTGGAGACTTGCTCTGTTACAGATACATGTACATGTACTGTATTAGTTCAGGAAGAAATCCTGTTGCTGCATATTAAGTATTGAAAGTGAACACTTTCATTACATAATTAGTGTAAGTCATATCGCTTACCGTACTTAGGCGTAACTTCTTCGGGTCTTCCATGGGGCCAAATCTCTACACTTAATGAGACGTTACAGTTGACAGCACGGTAGAAAAACATGATACAGCCTACACCCCACTCTAAATCTATTGTCGGACTTGCTAGTTCAGCTCTTGTCGGATGCTGTGCTTGTAAGTACCAAAATGTGCCTTCAACGAGAGATACAGTGTATAAAGCACACGTGACTGCAGCGTGGGATAGAAATGTTCTTACACAATTGACGAGCATTTTCGGTCACACCTAGAACTGCTGAATGGTATTTAGTTTCTGTTACTGTGCGCGTATAGGCGCATAGTAATCTTCCTCATGTGTTTACTTCTTGTTTTTCTTATTCTCATTACTTTGCGCGTGTTGGATCAGAGTATTGTTGTTCCAGGATTTTCTTTCTAATTCTTATTCTTCTTATTCGTATTCTTCTTGCGACCAAGGTTGACGCTTAACAACTCCAAATTGAGTGCAGGTACATCCAATTTGGGCACAAAAACCTCTTTTGAAGTATAATTGACGAATTTGTTAAAGTAATGGATACCTGTCTTTAAAGAGTTCCCATCACGACCCTGTGTCTCAAAATATAATAATGCATCATAAGAGACTCAATAGTCTTTCGTATACATAATGCTAAGAAACAAGCCAAAAATTTAATTTGATCTTTTATTGTTATCGTGGTTGTACGAAATGGATGGAAGACTGTCTCGCCGTTGTTGTTTTTTACAAATGCGGTACTGACGAGTTCAGGGGGAAGTCTTCATAGAACGTCGTTTGTCAGACGTGAAAAGTTGTTATTATGGAGGCTGAAGTAACAGTGAGTTGACTGAGAACGTCTCTGTTCAAATTTCCTAAATTCATGAAAGGTGCGCTTTGTGCGCAGCACGTGAAATGGAATATCATATTTTCAGTTGTTAGCACGTTTCAAGGAATCGTGTTTCGAACAAACACAAAAGTGAGGTAACGATGAAGGACTTGCCACTTTGTAAGACAGTGTATTTGCAACTCTTATAAATAACGAACAATCTGCTTGCATTCTGGGGCGAGTTATGCCAGCTCCTTGACACAGGCCTAGATCGGGAGCTGCGACACGTATTCTTACATGTATGTTTAGACCACGCTGTGCTTATTCCGTCAGAATAACAATGAATACGACTGACCCAAGTTTACAGTGGCCTTTGTCAGTGATTATTATTAAACATCTAGATTGTGAATATTGACCACCACTTGGTTCAGTTGGTTGTTCCTTAAACATGTCTATAGGATGTCTCGTGCATGAGGGTCGACTACCTACGTCCTCAGAGCTTACGAAAGTTTGCTAAGTCGGAATCGAATTCATTCTTCAAGTACTTGACAGTGATGCTCGTATTTACACTCCTTTCTATTTCTTAAATACATGAACATGTAGGTGTCCAGTTCTCTCTCGAAATCGTCTTTGTTTTCTTATCTGCTAGCTGGGTTCCGCTTTTGCAATTGATTGTCAAGTGACCGGACGTGTTCCATCTGCTTATATCAATTGGCAGGAAACTTGGATATACCTAATTTTTTCTTCAAAACTAAAAAAAATCTCTACTACTTAGCATAAAAAGTGCTCACATGTATTTAGTCCGAGCATGGTGGGAACTCTTTAAGTACACGTAGATGGGGCCTCTGATTAGTTGTCAAAATGAATTTTGAGACGCTTTAAAACATTGCCAGCTAAATCAGACTATTGGAATGACCCTTCAAGTTACAAGCATTGCGTAGACGTTTTATTTTCGAATTTGCTAACTTCAATAACCTACATGTATATAATTTTTTAGAGCTCTTGTGGTTACCTTTGGTAACGGGAACGGAATTTTACAACGGTGAGTGATATGATAAGACCGCGTTTACACCCCTTTCCTTAGCCCTGCCTTGTCTAAAATTCATTTGACACCTTTTGTAACGCTCAATTAAAATTTGTGACGCAACTTTTTTCTCGCAACAAGATCTTAAAGTATGACGCAGTCTAATAATTTACTTTCGCAATCTGAGCTTAGCGCCTTAAAGAGTAGCAAAGCCGCCAGGTGTCGAGATGTCCTACAAGTGCAGGGTTTTTCAATTAAACTGAACCACGTCGAAATTTGACGCACCAAATTGCGAATAAAATATCGCTTCGGTAACAATACTGTTGGCGAACTCTAAATTCGTTTGTCCAAATCACAACATACAATTCATGGGCATTCACAGGCTTGCAAAATTAATGTCAGGCACATTAACGTCACTTTAAACTCGACTTCATTAGACAAGAGCTTACAGTGACAAAACTGCCAAGCAATTCTGGTAAGAAGTTTGTCATAGGATTCTGTCAAAATATATTCAATTATTTTGAATACGAACTGTAAATCAAAATTGTATTTCCTTGAAAACTATTAACCTCCTGCACGTTATGGTTGCATTTCTCAGCACGTCAAGCTCCTTGTTCTGATGACAACAAGTATTTACAACATGTTCACCGATCCTCTGCTTTACCTTTTTAAGGTGATTCATGCATGCAAGGACAAACTCAGAAATTGTTTGTAGGCAGTACATATATGTAGATGAAAATAATATAATATAATTATAAACATGTTGTGATTTGCTTCTACGGACATATTAAAAACTAGCATTGCTTAAGAGAAATTCTCTGAAAATAATACCGCTTTCTAGACAGCCATTAATAACAAATTGCAATTTTAGAAGAGACATCATCACAGGAATTGGAATCATTTACAGATAATTGGTTTTGATTAAATGCACGAATGAGTGAGTATTTTGGATATTCGTTGACTGCACTTTTGACAAAAAAAAACGAAATAAAATTGTTGGTAGCCACATTTACAGTTTGGAAAGACATTACTAAAGTTGTGAATTAACTAATTGTCGCTGTGGAGGAAAATACTGCATCTTGATCGATACGATTATATTTCATTTTGGTCGGGAAGGGAGAATGTGTCACGGCTATTGAGTTGTCAGCATTATGTAAAACAGTTCTGGAATTGTCTTTTATACATGTAAAAGTGTTGCTTTCCGTATCAGAGACTGGACGAGAATTCCAGTTGTTGATACACATCATGAATGTAGACCTACACTGTAGCTGAACGACAGAGGAATTGCGTATGAGGCGGCAGATCTCAAACCGGTACGTTGGCCTTGTATAGTACAAAGACCAACTTTTTGGCAGGGACATTGTTTTCATTGTCTAGTACTTTTAAAGTAAATGTGGTCATGTGAAGATTACTTCGAGTAGACAGTTTTAGCCACTTGAATGTATTCAAAACCTTAACACAATTGGATCGCCTGCAAGCTCCAGTTATGCTTAGTAATGTACATGTAATTTATCCAAATGCTGGAGTGCATCAGAGTTGGCAGACTGATATACATGTCAATAACCATCATCGATGTGTGATAGTATAAATGATTTGAAAAGGACTCCAAAATGTGTAGAATTCAAATGATGAGAGACGAGCTAATGTCCATTAATTAGTTCCTCATGTTCTTGCACGATCTCCCGAACGTGAGGCGTGAATAAAAATTTTTCTTCTAACATTATACCACAGTGTCTGTTCGACTTTCTCGGAATCATTTGATCATTACGTTTAAAGTCAAAGGATGGGTCTACAAATAAGAGAGAATTGTTAGATTGGTAACATGTGAAGCCAACGCTGTTTTCTGGTTTTAAGATCATTCTTCATTCTTCTGACCAATATCTGAGTTTAGTCAAGTCGTGCTGTACCTGCAAGACACTATCAGGGCTGACACCTGCAAAGGGAAATAAGCGCCGTGTCATCTGCATCAAGGTATGTGCTAGTTGGCAGTTTCATAGGAAGGTCATTATTACAAACCAAGAAAAGAAGAGGGCTTAATACGCTACCCTGCGGTACACCTTTGTTTACAAATATAGCAGAATATGGTGTTGAAGGAACACCTTTGACATACACGATGTGTTCATATTTTTTAGAATATCAGAAATGCCACGGGATCAAATTTTGTAGAGTAGGTGGTGTTTGGGGATACAGTCGAAAACAAAGGCTCTATCTAGAAATATGGACCTGGCACACTCGGCCTTCTCAAAATGTAAATGGATCTCATTAACTAATTCAAGTTGTGCCACGGTGCTGTTTCCAGGCAAAAACAAGCTGGTGATGAGGAATCAAGTTGTTTTGTTTGAGAAATATAAGAATATTTCCAGTAGTAATCTGGATGGTTTTGGATAAGGTGTAAGTTAATGTTATTGGGCGACAATTTCAAATTTCAGTTCGGAGTCGTTTTGTGTATGGGGGCCTTAATTTCATGTTTCAAAAAGACGAATCAATACCTGGTTGAAGAAGTTTGTTAAATAGGTTTGTTACATGCATGGTAATTTCGGTGGTAATCATTCCGATTACCCTGCTCCTAATAAAAGCCGTGGCATCATTTTATTACGGCCACTTCAATTAATACATGTATACATGTACTTCCGGACATCTGCTGATTAGCCAGGTTATCAAACGGTTGACTGGGAAAACGTTCATAAAGAAAAGAAAAATAACACACAGTCGGTGTAATGTGGCTCTTGTTCGTGAAAATTTTGAGAAATGATTCACACTTGCCACTGGTACATGAGCCTTGGATACCATTGTGGTTGTTGACTGGGTGAGAGAACTGCTGTTGACTACCCCATATTTTATTGATATTAATCCAATTTTCCCTTGGAGTTGTTGTTTAAACTGATAATTTGCGAAAAAAATGCTTTTGACGGTATCCAGCTTGGGCTTGATTTACTAAAGTCCTGGTCAGACGTGACTGCTTCTTTTATACGTTGTAGATTACAGTATTGTTAAATCTTCTGAAGTAGTTGTAAAGGCTATTTCCTGTGCAGATTGCCCGTTTGATATGATTGTTGAAGCATCCTTGGCTGTTGTGTTTAATTTCCATTCTGGTTGATGGGCTGTTTTTGTACGTATTTCTTAAAGAGTATTAGTGAAGAATGATACAGTGCCATCAATGTCTCCGGTGTCTTCTTTGGAACCCCAATGAGTGGAGAAGGTGCCGTGACGTAGCTTATACGTGTTGATTTGGTCACATTTCCATATAGTTCGTGTGGTGTCTTGTTCTTTAACCGGTTCGTTCAATGTCAGAGTGGTTTCCACTTTGTGTTGGTCATAGTTGCCAACAGGAGGTAGTACAGAGCATGATTCAATGATTCTCAAACTGATTGTTATGCAGAGAACAATTCATGTCACTCATGCGCGTTGTCTCCATAATTAGCTACAAGCCCTTATGAGAAATTATTATATCAAACAGAAAAAGTCCGGCCCTACTGTCATTACCATCGGGCGTTACAATCACCATTGTTCACACCTTTTACCCACCCAAGTCGTTCCCCCAATTCTCTCTCACCACCAATTCTGTACATTCGGCTTACCAGTTGTGTTTCCAACTATGGAATCGACGGGAAGTCTATTCCTTTGCGTCTGAAAAGTTGACGCATCAACAAGTCGCCAACCATCTCCGTTATTTGCAGTTGTCTCCGTTGTAAATCCACATCGATCATCGAAATTACAGTGTTTTTCTACAAAAATGTGACAGAAAATAGTAAGTCGTATCCGAGGTAGGCGTACAGGAAAACGCCGTTTATCGTACAAGCGGGAAATAGCCTGGCTTCCCTGAATGACGGTTGCATTTAAAGGACCAATTATATGTATATTGCAAATTGACTATAGAGGATGAACATCATAGTGGGAGATCCCGCAGGATTTTACTCAGACTTTTGCATGCAAAAGGTTTTATTGCGTAATTCTACTGTAATTCCCATCCCATTTAAGGAAACAGGCTCCTCAATTTGCACAATCATGTGATTTGGTCCTTTGAGTGGGGGTCCAAAATGGAACACATGTCAATTTAATTAACGTTTCGAGTGCAACGTCCATTTTGAATTTATTTCATTTAATGACTCCCTAAGCTGATACAGTTTAAGACTTCAAAAAGCCAGGAGTAATTAATTAAGACGCCTACTTAATATAACCGACAAGCAGCCTCTTAAACTTTTAGTGCAACAGAAATGTTTTTACAAAATAAATATTTCAGTGGTTTGCAGATCAGATCCCCAATGGTGAACTTGTATAGAAAAGGATTTGCTACGAACTGGATTACTGGTATGGCTAAATATTAAATTTCAAATGAACAGACATACAATTCATGACATGATAAATTCACAGATATTAAGTAGTACACAGCTACTAACCGGTTAAAGTCCTGGTCTCACACGTTGATAACCCTTATTACATGGTTAGAGGATGTTACAAGGATCCAAGAAGTACTTACCCCAAAACTATTACACGATCCTTACTCGAAAAATTTTTAAATGAACGTGCCACTCACGATTCGCACCCGAAGAACCACCGCCATTTTGAACTTGCCACGAACCCCGAAGTACAATTCATTCAGGAACCCGGGCTAAGAAAACCCGTCAGTGTGAGTGCCGGCAACCGCGAATAAAATAATGGACAGAGCACCTTCATTTTAATAAAATCAAAACACGGACAATTATATAGAATTTGCTGAAGAAATGTGGCGAATAAATTTTGACAGAAATTATTTTGCCGCAGCGTATAAGGACCCGTTGCAGATCGAGATAAGACGCCGGCGAATGGTAAAGGCATGCCGTTGCAAGCTGTTTTGTCGAAGTAAATTGTTCAAATCATAAATGCCGTACATATTCAAAGGTAGTTTCGGACACTTGCATAAATAACGGGCTGGTTAGTCCTGTGTCACACTGCAGCCCTTAGCTAGCCTCAATGCCAGCTACCAGTATGAAGACTGCCGTCAAAATACAGCTAGCTTGTTAGTAGGCCCATAGAACTTTCGGCCGGGGCTACCCTTAGGCCTATCATGTCGCTGGCCACAGCGCTCGCTCAAACAAGGTTTATTTTGAACTTGCCTACTTCTGGCGCACTGTGCAAAGTTGTTGGCTTTCAACACTGTGAGATTTCCCAGATTTTGTATGAGCGCACCAAGCTTAAAAAATGGGAATGTCTAGCTTTTATCATAAGATTCACTGAATATGTTAAGAGTTATGAATTGCAGACGCTAAATTTTGGTACTTCCTGTGTTCTAGTGGAATATATCGTAACGTTTTCTACTTTTTCGGAGTTCGTGCTTCTCTGACTGAGGCAGAACTTTTTTCCATTTCTCCAAACAGGGGCTCGTTTGAGAACATAAGCATGACAAGTCCAACACAAAGTGGTATCCTTTATTATTCATTAAGCCAAAATTATTCAACCTTTTATCATAATAAGTAACTTAAAATGCACAATAAAAAACAACTATTTAACAGCAAAGGTTTCCACGATATGAAAGTAGACATACATGTAAATATTACCACGGTGACCAAATAGTGTTTCCTTAAACCAGAATTTCACATGCATGATTGAAAAAATATGACGTTGCAAGGAACAAGAGTTGGAGGCTTGAAGCTTCACAATCCAACATAGCTTATTTCTCAAATTAAGATTATTCTTATTGTTGACTTGATAACCTGAATTAAGAAGCAATAAGTTACAAAACATGGCTTGAAAGCAAATGAGACTTAAAATTTAGAAAAAAATATGAATCATTTTGTGATACCTAATCAAGCCTTGAACAGCAGTTGATAGTCAAACAGAAAACCATTTCAAAATTATTTCAACTATTTTTTTAGCTTAGTGTAAGATCACCTGAATGGAAAATTCACAGTAAAATAATTTGAATTATCTTGAATTTTGGCACCAAAAAACAATAAAATTGAAAAAGTTCCATTTTTGTAGCAACGTGTGTCAAATTGAATCAATGTTAAATCTTCACAAATTACAAAGTAACAGGTTGAACATGCCATCCAGTTCAACAAAAGTCGCCATGTTGTCGGTGCCGCCAGAAATGAGACGAAGTCCAACGATAATTGTGAGCACATTTATCACTTAATGAGTAACAAACAACTGCGAGGCTGAAATTTGGTGAACAATCGTTCAGAATAGTAAGTAAAGATATGACTCACGAAATTTCACTGTAAATTGTTGGCGAAAACAATTTACACAAAGTTTTAAACTCGTAACTTATGCCGCTGTCCTACAAAAGGCCGACGAAAAATTTCACCACAAAAATTGCTAGAACTTAAGAGTGCTTGCCTTGATTTTGATACTTTTTCGATTTTAACTGAGTAGGATGCACTCGTTTTCCGACGATAGGAGAGCACTTTTTCAAAACTAGAAAAGAAAATCAAAACGGGAAAAATTGTTACGACTCGTATTGGTTCTTAGGTTCGACCGCCCTACTGTACTTAAAGTCACTATTTCCTTTACTTTCGCCTTCTTAGATCACAAATTGAGCTTTGCCAATCGAAAGATATCACTGAAATTAACTCTTTTCGTAAATTACAGCCATGTACATACTCTCGTTATTTTACTATTAGTTTTTTAAAATTGATAAAAAGTGGGCGGACCTTCAGCCAAACCTCATTATTTATTCAGGGTTGCCAGTGGCTAGATTACCCATAATGCACACGAATTAGCTGCGGAAGAGAAAGATGTCAAGCACAAGCGGTCGACTCGAGGTGAGTTAGGTGTTTTGGGACTTCTTGCCAGCTAAACAAGAAATCAGAATGTACAAACATTTGGAAATCACCGTGACAGCTTGATTCTTACTCGTAAACAACAAGATTAATTTGTTCTGAACCTCGGTTCCCTCAACAATTTCTGTCGCTATCCCGAGTCATTCGAAGTCGATGTATCCGTGTACTTGTCTATATTACATAATATACAGGCTACAGCCTCGTGAGTTGTGTTCAATTTTAAACCTGCAATCGAGTCTTAGTGTTTCATGACTTCGTCGAGCTTAGGTTGTAAACGTTTCCTCTTCTGGGAGATTATGTACAACTCGGAAGTGCACGATATCAGTTGCTTACGAAAAATAAGTTTCCTGCGTGACACTGTGATGTTCAATTTCCAGGCACTGGGACTTCAATTATAGAGCTCTGGACCTGGTGCATGGGGTAGAAACGATTCCTTGGCTGCATCTCTAAATTACTTTGGCGGATCGAGGATACCATAAGGGGGGGGGGCAACATTTTGTATTGGGCAAGTGTGGTTTACGGTTGAATGCGAGAACCCAGCCCAAAAAATTGGGTTGCTTGAATTTCTGGTCCTCGCACTACAAAGCTAACAGTGGAGTAAAAAACAAAAAATGAGAAGGCATTTACGCAGGTCCCCTGATACGATCGGGTGCGACCCCCCAAATCAAATCTCAGCAGCAAATCCCATCCAAAACCAACCAAAAAATGTCAATTTACAAAAGTATTGGTGAGTTCAGTCTGCAATAATGAAAATAATTCTATACGTTTTGATTGTCCTATACAGGATGTCAACCCCAATCAACCAGTTGCTGTTGTATGTAATTTATTTACAAGAGACAAATGTTCCTTATCAAATCTACAGTAATGCGAAACCGCATGGTAATATATTTTACCAATGCTTTCAGGATTTCCAAGTGTTTTGCCTGGAGAAGGTGTACTTGCCTTAGACAAGCTGCAACGAAATGTGATGACACTGAAGCCAGATACTGATCAGAATGCATCTAACTGACATCAGGCATACAGAAACTTTATCTTGGGGCAACATGGACATCTTGGGAGACATGTGGACAGAGTTTCACAGTTGTGTTTGGACAAAAAATATTCACAGACTTTATTGGGACATACAGGCTACACAAAAGTTGTAGCTGAGCACTGAAACCTGCTTGTGCACAATTGTTACTTTGTGAGATGAAAGCACAACTGTNATTAACGCCAATGATGCATCAGCAGGTGACAGAAAGATGATTGGACAAAATTAACAAAACAATATAACCTTTCAACAGACATAGTCTCCTGGTTGTTTGGCCATGACCCATAATCAGAAGTTGCAACATTTTCTGACTTAAAGTTCCATAGCAATGACCAATCGCGAGTAATCTGCTACTCATGTAACACACCTTACTTACAAGCACAACATCTAACCCAACAGCATAGCCATTCAAAATATATGTTGTAATGCTCAACATCATCACTCTCAAATTCAAAATTTCTAAATGCAGGTTTTAATATGAATGTGAATTGCCTAAGCAGTAAAACATCACTAAAAACATAATTTTACGTAACACAGAAGCTTTATGGTGACCCTTGTATACAAATATCCGCCTCTCTATGACCCACCTGAAGACAAACCACTGACTGCACATTTGGCGGAGAAAATAGTTAGAATAAAGAAAACTATCCAATGTTAATACAAGTTAAACTGGTATTACCAGATGTATCTTACTCACCATGTAGAAAGTGTTTCTGTAAACCAAACGCTCCATAAAGATATTGTTTGCACAAAGTTAAGGTTCAGGGCTTGGAATGATCAATGACAGGTGATGTATCATTCCACAAATTAATACTAGGGTCTTTGATAGAGATTTTTGGTATAGAAGTCAAAATAATGATCAAAAAAGAGACATAAAAAGGAAATTGGAAATATGATATTAAGGAAATCGAAACCAAAAGAGAGTAAATCCTCTTAAAAGAGGAAAATTACAAGCCTTGACAGTTTCCAAATTGACACTACACAAACTGCCCATGGCAGAGTTTGAAGGTCGATGGCCTGACTGAACATGTTAGCTTCTGCATAACTGGATGTATCATAACTATAAACCAAACTGTAGTACCAGATGATCCTCTGCAACAAACTAGGACACATGACTGAGTAACACCCAGTTGCCATATCATCTTAAATAACCTCTGTCAGGCAACTTCTTTGACGCATTGACTTCTACTGATGGCAATCATTCGAAGACGGCAGTGTTGTCAGACAACAAGCGGGAGTCATTTTGCTTTTGTGTTCATGGAAGCAGTGCATGTCTGACATGTCTTTTAATCGGGTTTTCACAATCATCAGCTCGTCATAGCTTTTAGAAGCCTTCACCGGAATGGACAACCATCACCTGCTCTTCTTGTTGAAGATAAGTTGCTCCCCTTGAAAGAATAATAATTGTTTCAATGTCATTGCCAGACACGAAAATGAATGCAGCAGCATTGATTTACCCTGAAACATGAAGAGTGTGAAACATATGAAACTCTTCAAACAATTAGTACATTATGCACCTCTTTCAGTGTTTTAGAAACTTTTTCGAAGTTGTTTCAAACACTGGATAACATCTTTTCGTTATTCAAAATATAAAAATATACTACACATAGTTAATTAAGTGATTAGAGTTTCACACATTTCAAGAAGAGAAAACAATACAAATAACAGCATTTGTCACAGGGTTGCTGAATTGTTCCCCACCACATATTAGCATTAAGCAGGTGGTTCATAAACGATTTAAAGAATAGGGCGTTCAAAATGAGTTTTCTAATTAATGAAGGCATCCATGACCAATGGCTCTTGACTATCTCTATGACCTTAAGTCAAATGACTGTTATGGTGTGGAATGTTACTGTGTTCTGTAATAAAGTCTATCCCATCTTACACCATGGCTTAACTTTCTTATTCGGCCAGGACAGTTAGCTTCCAGGGCTGTTGCTAGCTAAAAAAATGGTACACTTTACTTTGGCGTCCAAAAGCTAAATAGGGCAAACTACCTAATGTGTCTAAATTTACATCGGGTTGTGTAGTTGGACACCCTAGATGCCACCTAGACGAAGGCCTGCACCTGGGGCTGCCGCCCAGGACCGAAGGTCAATGTGTCACTGCTATGCTTATCAGGATGTAATAGTTTTAAAGTCTTTCATAATTTTATATGGTAATGATTTTGAAACCAATCTTAATGAAAGCCTCTCTCAACCTTTGTGAACACAAAAATAACTGATGTATTTTCATGTCTGTTAGGTCAATGAAGTGAAAATGCTACAGTGACCTTAGGCAACACGTAACCCCGTGGTTGGTTGCTGGGTTAGATTCGGCATTCGGGGCTATGTAATTGCATATTGTGACCTTCAATATGTGTCTAACACCTGGAGATAGGCCACCTACACCTTTTTGTAAATACACGAAATTGCATGGGCAAATGCTTTTTAAGTAAAATCTTGATTTTATAAATGTGACCGTGAATTCAAAGTCAAGGCTGTCATCTAAACTTCAGCACAAAATACAAACAAAACTTCCTTCTTGAGCAGTGATGAAGTGGTAAAATTTGTGGTAAGTAGGTGCCAAAAGCCCACCGTATCACCTTGAGCACTGTACGGTGCGTAAGCGCTACCTTCAAATGCCAAAAGGTGGTTGGCTGCACCTACGTGCGTCTACGCCCCACTACAGCACTGTTCTTGAGACATCATGCGACATAACACGGAAACATTGCATGGATGGAAATAAACACACAATGTACACCCACACAGGACATGTGGAGCACACTCGAACATTTTTAATCCATATGTCACAATTTTTGGTTATTTAAATCATCTCCCATTCAAGAAACAATCAAATTCAACTTTCTTGTAAGCATCGCAGGTGGTCTTTTTGTCATAAGCTGCACTGATGTAGCCTTGGGGACATAACAGGACATGGCATGGCTTGTTCATTGCAGAAAAGGCCTTCCCACGTCTTCTCATCTCAATTTTGTGTTTGCCCCTTTGTTTCTAGCAGAGTCCTAAATTATCACTCGCTTTAGCACTACCCCGCTAATGGCCACTTACAATTTAGTTTTAAACCCCTGTTGAATACTGAGTCGTGGCCACACCAGTAGCCAAAATGCATGTTTGGCTCAGCTATATTAATTACCTTGCATTGCCAGCTTCATCTTCCAGGACTGTCCTGCTGTGATCCTTGACAGCTAGCAGAATTCTGGTAAGCCGGTACACAAGGCCTTGAGAGTAGCAAAACGCTTGCCAGAGTACATAAGAATCAGCAGGTTGAGAATTCCCAACACATCTCTTGTTCTACAACATAAAATCAAATCCATGTTAGGCGAGATGGCAATTGGCTGCTGATACCTTGGTAAAAACAATACACTTTGTGTTGCTGTTAACATTACAGAATGCTATAATGTGCCATTATCCAAAGCTAGAATACGTACCTGCTGTTGATGGCGAAGCATTCGTCAGCAATGTTAGGTTCTTTTGAATGCATCATGGTCAGATGACCCCTTCTCAAGTCATTTGTCTTCATCAGCACCTTCTAGTAACTCCCTGCTATGCAAGTTGAAATTGCTGGCATTTGTCAGTGGAGCAGTCCACTCATGCTTGTCTGTCATGACTGGTGCAATGTCCTGAAGAACAACAAATAACATTAATACAAACCCAAATTTGGGAATATCCAGACTACCACTAGCAGGGTGCATTGACTATCAGCATGTCCTGTATACAACCACAAGACTACACAGTTAGCCTTGAAGAGAGTATCAAAAATAGGACTAACTGGTTACGTACATGTATAGACTGCCAGTCAACATAAACAACCACAAGACTAGTTAGTTGTGTAGGGCTGCTAGAGTATCAAGACTAGCACTAACAGGCTGTATAGACTGTCAGTCTCTATACATGTACACACTGCAAGATGACATGTATTCGCAAAAGAGAGAATTATTAAATGATTATTACTCAAGGATTGCTGTTATGCCTTAGATCACACAATGACACAACAAATCTTAATTGGTTTCAACAGCCCTTACCTTGAGTCCCCTTACTTTTACATGAGAAACACTTGTAAATGTGGCTTCTTTGTTTAATCAAATTAATCCACGACACAAGTGGACGAAACCGAGCCCAAGGGCTAAACAACTAAAACAGTAAAATAACGGAAAAATACTTAGTCAAAGACACCAAGGATTTTACTACAGGAATATTGTAATATCGGTGTTCTCTATTATGTACTGTTAGGCAGTAAAATAAATCTACCATAACATTCTGAAAACTTTATGATTAGCATTGCTGTAACAAGTGCGCCTCGGTCATTCGTTGACGACTTACCTGTCGAGCAAAATCTTTCCTTACTGAGACCGTGTAACAGCCATCTGGGATTGCAGATAAGTCCAACACCCAAACTGATCTTCATTTCAAACTTTACGGCGGTAATAATCAAGTTGAGGACGATCAGCAAGCCTTTTCAACGGAGGACAACCTACTGAATCTTATACCGAACGCCTGCCATTACTTGTTTGGTATGCGTGAACTTGAATTTTGCTTAATCTGAAGATCGCGTATGCGTGAGCTCTTAATTAAATACACATTAAAGAAATCTGGTGAAAATTTTGTTCAATGTAGCAAATCTCTGTAATTATTGGTTCCGTTCACTAATTATATAAGCTTGAACGTGGTTATTTGCGTGGGTATTCCGAGTTCACGTAGGCCGGTATACGATCTTGAGATTAACCAAAATTCCAAGTTCATATTCGACACTCGAATCTTCAATTGACACTTCGTTCGGCATCCATTTATTTCTTGGTGCACCACACAAAATGAAAAATTAAGCTAAAAAAATCTGTATTGAATTCAGTTCACTATAAAAAATTCGATGCCATGGCGAAGGCTGTTATTTGGGCTTAGGTTTCAAATAAAAGTGTTTGCGTAAAGATCCGTTTCATGAATTTTTTAACAAAAATGAAGCGGAAATAGTGCCTATCAGGAACTAAACACCAATGCTTTTTTTAACATAACAAGTACGTGTAACATTCCAAAAAATCTAGGACCACTAACTACAAAGTATAAATACACTACACACACAAAATAATCACGAGATATTATTAATAAAACAGAATAATGAAGATTTCTCGAGCAAGCGATAGCACATGCAGTTACAAGGAAAAAATGACGGCGTTCAGGACAAGTTCCTGAACTGATGAGCCGGAAATGTGGGTACGGAAATAGCTGATGACAGCCGGTAATTATGCGCTCAAAGAGAAGGGACATATACTGTTAAAATCGATTTTGGCAAGAAAGGCGAAAATAATATAAAGGTAGGGTATCGAAAATAAGATTTTATGTAGTAAGTATTATCGAATACTGGAACCACATGGGCAGTTTGAGACCAGGACTTTAAAAAACGATCTATTTTTACTTTCAATTACAAAAAAAATTGTTTTTGAAAATATATGTCAGCACAAATCCACTACAAGAAACTCAATTTTCCCGGGGATTTGTCTGAACCTGGAAGGCCAATGAGACCATGTTGTAACAGAGAAAATTGTTCTAGAAGGAACAGAACGGAAGCTACAAGAGCCAACCCTATGGTAAGTCGTTTAAACGAGAGCTATTCGTCTTCCTCACCAACGATTGGTTGACTAACTCGTGCAGTTAGCTGGCTGCTAGATGGAAGAGGGAATTATTTGGAGGTGATGGGAGGTTGGATTCAGACTTCGTTGCGCAAAACTAGATTGGTTTCTGAATTCTTATCACCCGGAAATCGACACCAGTAATCCTACAGAAGATTGAGGCACACGAGTCCACATCTGGCAACATGATCATATCAGTTTCTGACACCCACTTTCTAGTGTTGCTCCGACAACATTCCCAGGTGAGAATGGAGTTGGGACTAAGTTACAAAGTGACTACTGCAACATGCCCAGCTATGCGTACTGCACTCCCTGGTGCACAAACGTTCACTCCCTTACAAAAATGAACTTAAGTTTTTCGCTGTGCCCGTATTGGTTGACAAATTAGGGAAAAAGGTTATTCGCAATATTACCTCTAGTCATTTTAATGCCCATACTGATCCTTCATTTAAGACTACACAGATACTCAAAATAAAAGACTTGTATGTTGTTGCTATTATTTTTTTCTACAAATATGTTCATAAGTACTTACCTTCATTTTTAACACGTTCAATTTACGAACTCGTGGGTCTGTTCATGAACATTACACTATACAACGACATCTTTTACATACATGTACTCCCTGGTGTTCAAAATCATTTGCTGAAGATTCAGTTCGAAATGTCCTACCTGATATCATAAATAACCTTCCTGAAAGTGTCTCACCAAAAATTTACCCATTCGTTATCCTCTGCTATAAATTATTTTAAGAATGTTTGTTTTGAAAATTATCAACTTGAACGCACTATTCCCAACTGCTTTGTGTGTAACTATTTTCGATAATCTCTCCCAGTCTTTACACAAGTAGTTTTAAAGTACATTATCACCTAATTTTTATAGTTCTGAGCCCGGTTGCATAAAACACGGGAGCGGAGAGCCGATACAACATCAGCCAGGGCATCAATCGGAAGGGCGATCGGCGTTTCGAAACGCCGTCTTGCAATATTGCACCGCGAGGTTACGCTAGAGCCAAACAAAGATGCTCGAACTGTGGCTTCCTGTGTCATTTTACATCACATAGAAAAATCTTTTAATGAGCCGGAGAAGCTGGACGCACGCGACATCAACCAGCCTGCGCCTCTGCGCTATGCCGACCCCCAGACAGGCAGAGGCGTGCGTGATCACGTCGCTCGTACGTTCTTCATTTGATTACATACAAGAGCAAGGCAGAGCGTGGAAATGCGCCCACAATTGCACCGTATACGGTATCCCTCTAGGGTTGTTTATTGGTGCCATAAAGTGGCCAGTAGAGGGCATATATGTAGTATGTTGTACTTTGCAAAATGGAAAGGCATGGTCATCGTCTCCTCAATAGGCTAGGGACAAAATGTGAGTGCACATCCTATACATCAGTTGCTTAAAGCACCACTGAAACAGAATTAAAGACAAATTTACCAACATACGAGATAAGCACAGCATTGGAGTGCCAGAAACAATTTCTACTTGGAACTTTTCCTTCATAGTCACGAAGTAACACAAAGTATACACCTGAAGACCTATGAAAATACAGAGGTCAATGTAAAATACTAAAATTGCCACTAAAGGCATGTCGGTAGTCAGAATCATCCTAAAGTCGTCATCGTCCGTTTTCAACATCACATAAATACACTTGCAAAATTTAGTGAAGATCCTGCAAACGGTTTGGGAGATACAGCCATGGGCACAAAAAAAACTGCCACTAGGAGGCGCCACATTAATCAAATTCATGGGAAATTCAGCGTCAACCGTCCTCTTCACAGTAAGAACATACATGCCAATTTTCACAATCATACTTAGAGCGGTTTGGTTGATAGAGGGGTGGACGCCAAAAAACTGACTCAAAAACACTAAAAATGGCCACTGGGTGTGGCAAGCTATGTCGAATCCATCCGAAAACAGGAGGATAGCGTCATCGCACCAATAGGTGCCTACATACCAAATTTCATGAAAATCCGTTAAGGACTTGTGAAGATACAGAGGTAAACGTAAAAAAATAAAATTGCCACTAGGTTGCACACTGGAAGGCGGATCCGGCCAAAAGTCGTCATCTTCCGTTGTTAACCTCATATCAATATACTTGCACAATTTCTTAAAGATCGTGGAAACAGTTTAGGAGATACAGCCATAGGCGCAAAAAATTGTCACTAGGAGGCGCCACAGTAGTCGAAATAGTCGAAAATCATCGTCAACCGTCCTTTACATAGTAAGCATATATATGCCAATTTTTACATTCATCCTTTGAGCGGTTTGGTTGATAGAGGGGTGGACGCACAAAACAGACTCGAAAACACTAAAAATGGCCACTAGGAAGCGCAAACTATGTCGAATCCATCTGAAAACGGAAGGATACCGTCATCGCACTAATAGGTGCCTACATATCAAATTTCATGAAAAACCGTTCAGGACTTTTGAAAATACAAAGGTAAGCGTAAAAAAATAAAATTGCCACTAGGGGGCACACCGGTTGTCGGATCCGTCCGAAAGTTCGCACATGCCGTCCCATTTATATATGGAACACATGTGCCAAATTTCATGAACGTATGTCAAAGGGTTTTAGAGATAAAGCAGCGGACGCCGGACGCCGCCCGGACGGACGGGCGGACGGAGATGACGGCATAATGCGTCCACACATAAATATGTGGGCGCATAAAAATTAAGGAGCGGGGTTTTCCGTAGATAAGCGCACCCTATATGGAACGTCCATGTGTATTCATTTGGAAAATTATGCTATTATTATTTGGTGTTGCAACTTCGTCAACTGTCCATGAAGTGGGGCGCTTAGGTGAAAATTTTCCTTTTAAAAACCCACTTAGGGTCAATGTTTTGTCAATTTTTTGGAGCATTTATCAATTATAAAAACTAACGAAGTGTTGCCGAGCTAGGCATTTATTAACGTAAAATTTATAAGAACAGTTTTAAATAAAAAAATCAGCTACGAAACCTCATAATCTAGGCTACGTTTATTCAGTCCATGTCAATGTTTCACTTAAAATTACATATCGCGCTTCATGCTCATATTTACGTATTCAAAATTATGACTTTCTGTTTACACACCCCGTTTCCCGGTGTTTCATTGGTGTTACTAACTAAATGCCAGAAAATTTTCAAATTCCGAATACACGCCTAGGGGTTTATCTACGGAAAACCCCGGTAGTAGTCAGGTTTACCCGAGTGTGGGTATGATATTATGTTTTGGTTTACCGTGTTCGCCTTATAAGCACCTGGAGCACTTTCAAAAATTTGTGTCGGGATGCGGTGGGGGAGGGGCGCTTATTGTAGCCCAAGGAGCTTGAAATACAGTCTCCGAAAAAGGTGAAATCAGAAGCTAGGATTCATAAAATTAACGCTCTGCGACGTATATGTTACATATTACAGACTTGCCACAAAATTGTGGTCTATTGCTACCGAAGTTTCGTTGTTACATTGCTCTCCTTTTTCAGAAAAGTGTGGGGAAATCCCAGCCGACTCATGCATCGCTGCCTCGCGAATGTCGACTAACAAAATTGAATTCTTGATAAAAATACAGTTTCGACTCAACAAATTACACGAAATCTTTCTGAGGTTTTCCAAATAGTCCCTAAAATTTTTAATTTCCTGTCGAGTCGGGATTCAACGCAGATTAAGTTCAAATCTGCGCTAGATCTTACAACGCATCATGAGAAAAATCTGGAGGAACCCACATGTTGATGTCACGTGACTTTCGCTTTGAAGTTTGGCTGCAGGTGTGTCAGTTCCGAGTGAACGAGATTCACTAACGTTTATAAGTACACTGTGTCTGTTGTGAAAGGCCAGACCATAGTGGGACAAGTGCCTCGTGGTATCTGCAAAATTCTTGACTTCTTCATGAAGCACTGCGGAAATTTGAAGTTTATATTCACGGCTAAATACCGAAATAGCGGCGACGCGCGTGGTCTATAAATTTGGGCAAAATGATTTTTTCAGGACTGTCGGATATTATTGATAAATTGAAGACGTTACTGTAGAATTTTAGGAGAGGTGTTTTTCAAATGTATACACGTGGGCACTTATTTTTGTGTTTTCTGAAAACGCGGGTGGGGCGCTTATAGGGGCATTGGCGCTTTTCGGGGCATGGACGCTTATAGCGGCATGGACGCTCATAGGGGCATGGACGCTAATAGGGGCATGGACGCTTATAGGGGCATGGGCGCTCATTAGGACAGATACGGTAATTGTTACACGGTGAATTACTAATATGACTATATTGAATGTGTGGATCTATTGAAAAAGTTCACAATGGTTTAGGTCTGTACTTGGGGAGAAAGTTTTCCGATATGCAGAAATGATTGAATACACGACGTTTTTGGTTACTGACAGTTTTTAAGCTACCAGAGGAACGTGAAATCTATGTGAACCTATCTGTCTGTGATGTGGTCGCTGCAGACAAGGAATTTCTCGCATTGGGCATTAATGTTCATTTTAGAGCCAAGTTTGACACCAAAAAAATTGAGTTGGAAAATTTGTATAATGATATTTTGCGATTGAAAGCTTATGGGTTTCTCAGTGTTACCACTAACATACATGTATGAGAACAGCTTCACTCTGAAGGCACTAAGAGTCGCAACAAAAATCATCAGTGTGATCTCTCCAGCCGTCTGTTATAGATGCTTCCAAAGGCTTTAAAAAGAAATGATAATATCGTTATTCCCCGAGATGTCTTCTCAGTATCATGTTATTTTAAACAAAGATGACTATTCCTATAGTCTATTAGTAGTATGTGACCCTAAAAATTAATCAGCATTAGTCGGGCATCCCTCATTGAGCTTCAATATACATGAATTCAGTCGTCCAAGGCTATAAATGCTGAGGCTGGTCGACGAATTGTCTACTCTGAGTTCGAAGGTGACTACTCCGAAGGTTATCTCTATGGTAACCCCAAAATGAACACAAAATTTGTTCCTCTACTGCCGACAATATCCCAAGTGTTGACGCCATCTCACAAGACAGCTAAGCATCTTCATAACATCATTCAGAGTCGTTACTCCATTAAATTATTGATATGTTTGGCACACAAGTGTCACCCAACTGCCTATTGTTTATTCAAGAGGTAGATCGCATAACACAAACACTGAAACACTGGTGAATAATGGGTACACCAATGCTTTGGTAGACCTCCATATAAAGCGATTCATGTCCAGAATTAATTGTGAAGTCCGTGCACGTCGGACCGGTGTGACCAAAAACGTTTATTACAAGAAAACATTTTATGAAAATCTTTATGGTCAATGTTAAAGTTTGTAAGCCCGATGATTACCGCGATTTTATTATTGGAATTGTACGTCCTCCAGCTATGGTCGTGAAACATAACATTTCTAAAGCGGAAGTCCGTCCCGTTGTCCCGTGTACAGTACTAGTGTTAATGAGTTTGTACATGTATGCCCTATGAACGAATGTCTTCATTAAAATGTCAAACAATGTTGCATTAGTCTCAGACTCATCGACTACCGCTGCTTAGTATAGCCCCCATTTGGGGCCCCGTACATTCCAGCAACAATCCATCCGGGAATGCACGCTGCCGGCGAAGAGCGCAGCACTTGTGCAAAATTGGGTTGTGTCCCAAGACTGAGTGATAGATGGCAGCAGTTTTTGACTCGAGAAGCTTTGTTCGTGAGTAACTAAGACACTGGAAAGTTATGTAGGGCTTTAGTTATGTGTATGATGTTTTTTGTAGATTTTTCGTCAGCAATGACATAGGCCTACCTACGGATAAAACTGCTAGACTAGTCACTAATGTGACTTACTAGTTGGTTACACGTGACGGATGAAATGCATGAATTAATTTGTCTATGTTCCTAGCCCCGGGATTTGATCAATCAACATGGGGCCATAGCTTATATGTGTAAAGAATGGGAGAGAATGTTGGTGTTTGTAATGATGCAAAACTTGTGTAGTATCGCTGCGGGATTTTTGGTTCACGTACTTGTAGCTACGTTCGTGCAATTGGTCTGTTGCGTTGATATTTATAACCCTGTGACCTACATTCCAAACTTGGTTGACCTATTTTTTCAAAGCAGTGAAAGCCACGTAGCAAATAATTGTTGAACACCTAAGGGAGTTGTATGTTTCAATTTTGAAGAAAAGTGAAAACTAGAGAGCATTCTGATAAAGTGTTGTTGATAATGTATCATAAACCAAGGAATATTCTTATGCCTCACTTGATTAAGTCATACATGTACCTGATTAAATTGGAGCTTCCAGTCCACTGACACTGGGTGTGTCTGTAAACAATGCAACGATTTTTTTCTCAGCCTCCTCCATGGGTTTGGGGCGAGAGCCTCCTCCCGTTTTCTTCACCTCTCTTTGCAGTGGGTTCTCTGATGCTCTCGCCCCAGACACCATGTGCCTCCACTTTTCCTTTGTGTCATATGCTGTTCTGTTTGCTGTTCCCTGACTTGTGATTTTGGAAGTTATATCAGAGTTCTGTTCGGCCTTCGTCACCTTCTGACTGAACTTGCTGTTAATTACATGCAAGTTTGACTCGGCAAGCTCAGTCAGAATGTTGATTTAGTGCTTTGTCCAGTTACAAGATTTTTTCTTTACAGCCATTTTGTCTGTGCCATGGTAACAGGAATTATGGGTATTGCCTTATATGGTATCCAATTTGGCTATCCACCTGATAACATAGATATCCGCCGGATAGTTATCCGAACCTTTTCCAAGCTTTGTGCAACCCAAATTTATACGCCGGATAACTACCCGGTGTATAAGTCTTATCCGGCGTATAAGCTCTTATCCGCCGGATAGTCATAAAGACTTTTATGCAACGGGCCCTTATTATCAGTGGCGCTGTATTTTTTCTTTCTTATTCTCTGGTCGCTCGGTGGTCAGCGGACCTCTCGGGTCCTTCACGGAGTCTCAAAAAGCGTAAATCTGAATCAACTGTATTTTTTGACTTAAAGTGAATAAAGTGTATTACTACTACTACTACAATCTCTGATGTCGGACTTCCGCATCACGTGACATCATAGGCGAAGCGATCTGCTGGCGTAAGGTCAATTCAGTTCTATGCTGGCTGGAGACAGCTTGTTGGAATAAAATAAGCTCTGCTCATTATGTAGAGTTGTGCATTGTCTTATCAGCTTAACGAATTAAACAATGAAAAGTTCATGAAAATAATGTATTGTAGTTGCCAGCAATTTTATCATCTGATAAAAATGTAAATTAATTTGTCATAGAACTTGAACTAAAAAGTTAAAGAACACGATAGCCGGTTAGCCTGAAGTCCAACTTTTATTAGCACATTAAGTTTTGTCATATGCACGGTTTGTTCTAGATTGTGATAGCATGGTAGGTTACCCTGTGAATGTTTTGTATTGAAGTTATGTAGAATAAAATTGTTTTGAATGTCGCGAATCCAAGATTAAAACTTCATTCAAGACAGTAAGTGGAAAACTAACCCAGTGCAGTGCATTCTTGGAGTAAACTTGCAGACTAGTCTAGCACTTGAATCCTGGATAGTGATTGGTTAAATTTTGAGTTTGTAGACTATTTTCTAGGCTCTGTAAATGAGTCAGTAAGTTTTACAAATCAATGTTGTATAAACAGCACGATAGATATCCAGCAAGTTAAATTGTTTTCTACTGATAGATTTTACGAGTATGTTATAAAAAATTGTTGTCTTTAGTGCAGAGTGTGTCTTCAACAATCGTTGAACTGCATCTCATTAACCTATGCATTCAGTTATCTGAGCTCAGAAACGCGCGTTTGTAATCACAAGACATTATTTGCCTGTGAAGCTAAGCCAGTAGATCCAGCTAAAGAAGATTAAGTGGCTTGTGGTCTAGCATAGGGCCCTATCACATTGACTTAACTCTTGTCTGAGCGGAGCGTCGACGTATACTGCGAAGTTAACTGGACCGTTCATTCTGGCTTCGGTAGTTAATGAACTTCGAAGTAAACAGTAGATAACGCTGTCGTGATCGAAGGTATCGAAAGGTAACACTGCACGCTAAGATGTGACAATTTGGGAACATTTACATGTGTTAATTGACATAAAACTTATTCTTAAATTGATTGGTGATTATTTCTATCTCGAATAACCAGGTTGTACTTAGGTTACTTTTTGTGAAACATTTTCGCACCATGGAGTGTATTGCATTTACTGTTATTACGATTGTCAACAAAACGAAACTTTCACTTTTAAACTGATATTTTTAAGGTTGAAAACCATGATAGGTGATTCTAGGCACTATTTCTAGCATAATGATTGTACTTCCCCAAATCAGATATGTGGCCATTGTCGATAAACTTTTAGTTACCTGTTACCTTTGATGTTATGCTCTTGTCTCTGCAATTACTCTTGGATTTTTCATATTAAAGATTTGTTATTCTTAGTGTCATTGCTGTAATTTTAGTTGAAAAAGTATGTGCTTTTAAAACGTTGACTTTTTGTAGTTCTTCCTGGCTATGTAATCACATTTTCTTTGGTTGTGTTTCATGATTTGGTAGTGATTTCTCTGTTTGTACATTCCAGGCTCCCTCAGTTCGCGCATAATTGTCATAGACTGAGAACGATGTAAATATGAATATATTATTAGCCTCATTTAGTTTTCACTGCATTGTACGCATGACACTTGAAATGTTTCTGGTTTTTAAGATTTTGATATTTTACTCATGTTCGCTTATTTTAAGGAACTAGTGTATTTTAGGAAGTGCATTTTATTTTCTGCAACTAATCACTGTTAATGAAATGTTAATAAAAATCTAGTTTGTTAAATCCTAAGTATTCCCTAGGGTTCTATGTGATTCTGTTCATTTAAAGTGTTTGATGCATGGTAGAAGTCAAAATTGTCGTATTTCCACTTAAATGGAAGTTCCGTTTTGGGAAAAATCGCTTCTAAGGCTGTTGATGTGGTTTCCAGAGCTACCAAACTGTTTTTTCAAAAATACTTTATAATTTTGATAAGCCTTTGTTACATGTAGGTCGTTTCTTAAAAATGTCTTAATAAACAACACAAATCTGCTATCATTCGCATTTTATTCATTTAAAATACTCTTTTATCCAAAGTTGTAGTCCAATCCTTTCAATTTCCCTCTGTACAAGATAATTTTTGGCTGTCTTCTGTTCCTTTGGGAACAATAACCCCCGACTTATCTGCACACATGTAGCCCAAAACAACTGTGTATTATAAGTAAGTTGTTGATATGTGGTGCAGATTCACGTAACTATATTTCGAAGGAAAATTTTTTGTTGCATTTTCAGTTTAAAGGTATGCAATAACTATAGTTAATTAATAAAAGCCTTAACTTTACCGTCTTACGCTGCATCAGTTTAATTTGACTGGTGATTTAACTGAAATGAACTTGGGAGGGATGATGCACTAAATTGTTATCGCAATGGAGCCCATTTTGGTATACCAATGTCCAAAGTCCAAGATTGTGAAGCTTGAGACGACCCTTTTTTAAGTTGTAGGTGATACGATTTCGCAGTCAAACGGTTTCCACACAAAATGTGAATCAAGTCTTTGTGGTTCATCAACTATTAACGAGACTGAAATGGATTGCTCTAAGACCCCCTTCGACCCATCGACTCCCACATCCACGAAACCCTCGACCCACAAACCCCTCACACCACGATCCACGACCCCTAGTCCCAGCACTCAAAACTCCCCAGACCCGCACTTCACAATAACGACTGGATCTGATCATAGAAAAAGCGCTGACTGACAGGACTAACGAGTCGGGTCGTGAGCACGGCTGGCATTTCCGTAATTAATTGCAACCAAGAAAGTCAATTCGGTGAGTATGAAAGTCAGACAAAAACAACGCAACCAAATCAAATAAAAGACCTACCAACGTTGCAAATGTTCCTCCACGCAAAGTGTAGTCGTGTCGTCTGCTCTTGAGTGAATGACAGATTTATGTTTTTTGGAGAGTGCAAGGAACCGACGAATGCGTAGTTTGTTCAGCAAATACATTTGAATAAGGGACCTTTCACTAAAAGAAGTATATTATAAAGGAGTATACAGAAGAAAGAAAAGAAGACAAAAGTGAAAATACGTCCTTTCACGTTAACGTAACCTGTTCATTAGCATAGTGGTACAGGCCCATTGGTAGCCGCTCTTGGCAAGGATAGCAAGGGCACAATTCGCTATTTCAGATCATGTTCTTACATCAACTTCCTGTTTTACACTCCAGACTTGAGCCACAGCAGATTCACCTGTAGGTAAATTTTATGGGAGTCATTCAGCGACACATTGTGATTACGAAATGTGTAAAAAGCGCAAAGATACATCTATTGCCACAGGTCGTTGGTCGAGTGGATTGTGGGCGGAGGGTCGTGGGTTTTGTGGGTCGAGGAGGTCATGGACTTAGGGGTTTTCAAACCAATACGCCTGAAATGAGTTCTCCCACGTCCGTGTAATTCCGTATCACAGTGAAACTTTTCTAATAAAATACTTAAGTCGAGAAAATGATTCCTGCATTTTTATATCCTCATGTTTTTTAAACCACATAAGGATTGATAAGAACTGCTGTACCCACTTTTCACAGAAAAATGACAACCTGTTCTTCGATGAAAAGAATAAAAATCTGACCCCGCAAACCACCCATTTCCATCTCGCTTGCTGTCGTAAAATCAAGATCCTACTAATAACATATTTGTTTCTTGTTGTGGGCAACCTTTTTCCAACTATGGTCTTTTAACTCACCTAAAGATTCGGCAACTGGTATCGGTATAACATAGTATGCAAGCAATTTTCAACTTTGGTCCAAACATGTGCGTGTTGACGGTGAGTGGCTTTAGTTCATGTAGGTCAATAAACCAAAGTCAATTTTCATTCTCATTATAAACAGAGACCTAATTTATCACCATTTTGACAAATATCGAATATTTTAGAGCATTATCCCGAAGGTTTTTGGGCACTAAACGGTAATCGTTTTCCTTAAGTGCCACATAGCTCTATGGGTATCCTCATGCTTGGAAATGGCCGTCTGGCAGGTTCACTCTGGTGGGTGTGGTCAAAGGAGCCAAGGGAATGACGTACAAAAAATGAGTTAGATCATTATTCATGGCAACAACTCAAAACTGCTTACAATATCTTCTACGTAGTCCCCTGTATCAAAAATTGCCACTGCCACCCACATTCAGTGGTGGGAAGTATAAGCTAGACGGCTATAAACACCCGCCAAAATCCCACAACTCCCTGCTTGACCAGGGGAGATAACACTCATAATACCCCGCTAGTCGAAGTAAACCTGGGGTTTTTCCTAACTAATAACATAACATACTTAACTACCAAAACAATCTAACACGAAATCAAGTACATTAGCAAATACAATGATGTGGTATCGGTAACGTATCATTATTCAAGACCAATATGATTACATAGCACAGAACCCAGAACCAGCATCTATGATTCGTTAACCACACAAGTAATAAGTTTCACACCTGAAGCACATGTTCACATTATAACAATGTTGAGTTAAACATGTAGGTACTACACAAGGCAAAAGATGATGACACACAGGTAAACCAAAGTCCTGTCTCATACACAACAACTTGTGTCAACTGTCATTTCCTACCAAAATTTTCAGTGCTCTATGTTAATCTCTCGACAGATTGCAGGAACCATTACAAGTTACTTATAACGAATGTCACACAAAACTTCTAGCAAAGGACACGGTAAATATAACTTAACTACACTCTTAATGTACCATACACAAATTTGGCAAATTTCTCTGGTGTACCAATGCATCTCACTCTCATGTTCTCAATGACCATTGCAGCCAGATTATCACAATTCTTTTCATTGTGAGGATCCCTTCAAAAACACAGTTCTCCATGAAGCAGCGGTAATGACAACAAGAGGCGAAGTTGTCCCGCTTGAAACTTGGCCCTGACTATAGTATATGAGACTTCATCAGACGGAGATTTTGCAACGCCTGTGACAATCTAACCTTCTGCTTGTTAGACAAAGTGCCTGGACATGCCAAATCATTATTAGTGTTCATGTGTAGTTCATGTTTTTTCAAGTCAATGGGCTGGATTTGGGTTGTAAAACAAAAATCTGAGTCATCATAACCAAGTTCCTTGCCAGTTTCATCTACAACGCAAAACTTGAGCGCCGTTTGAGAAGCCATGTTCATTTGATCCTGGCAACCAGTTACTGCATCATTAACAGCCAATGTCTCCCGCAACTTTTGCAGGTTAGAAATGTTTTGCGTTTCAGATGCCCTAAGAAAGGCCGGTTTAATTCTGATAATGTGAAAAACGTCACGCAAGACTCGACCTCGAAGATCTGCTAGAAGGACGTGTCGAATCTAAAACCTGGTGAATCACAAATGGTCCTACATACTTAGCTGTGAATTTCTTAGCATTAGATGTCATACTAGAACTATCGGATTTGCGTAAGTAAACTAGCTGTTCTGCTCCACCCTCTGTGAGATTTTCTCATTCTGAAATTTTTGTTTCAATGCGCTGCATAGAATGTCCATCACTTTGCCAATCAGCGACGACTGCGCATCACTAACCATAACTTCAGGAATCCCGAAACAGCAAGCAATGCGTTGAATAAGGCGCGTCAAGCGTTTTCAAAGGAACACAAACGGTGTATCTAGTAATGCCACAAGTAGTAACCATTAACCATAACTACCCTGACTTCGACTTGACTATCTCCTTAAAATCCAAGGATATTGCCTGGAAGGGACAATATGAAACAGGTATACGTTCATGAAAAGGTCTTAGAATATCAGTCTTACCAATGAATTCTTGGCATCGTGCACAAGACTGGACATAGGACACAATGCGTTGATACATGTTGGGGAAATAGAACAGTTTTCGCATAGTGAGATAAGTTCTCACACAACCCTGATGATTACTCAAAAGAGAATCATGGTACTTCGATATCAATGGGTCTATGAACTTTTCAGGGATCACAAGCTGCAGACAAAAACGATCCTGACCCTTTGGGAAGAGCAACCTAAAAAGTAGGCCATCACACAACAAGTACTGTTCTGAACTAAGCGTGATAGATCCAGCAACCTTTTTGTCACTGGGTAAGATATTGTGCGCTAAACAATCGTAAATAGGCTTAAAATGTGGCGAAGCCATTTAGGCCAAACGGAACTGTTGAGCCTCAAAAGGAAGATTGTAGTCACGAAGTATCTTCCGATTAATAATCTTGAGAACTTTGTTAAGCTCACGTTGGTTTGGAATATGTTGTGCAGTCATGTCAGCGGTATCGGACACCAAAGATTTTGGCTTTTGTAGAAACTCTGGAACTTCCTCACTACAAATTTCCTTTTGTACACTAACCCTAGTGGATACCACGTTATTGACCAACCTAGGTTCAGAAGCTACTGACTAGGCTGTAAATCTGTCCTAGTATTGACTCGACTAAGTACAGGCAAACTAGCACAAAATAGGATAGGTTGACTATCAGGTTCCACAGGAGTTGTCAACATATCGTTAACTGGTGGGTGATTTCTAGCACGTGAAGAAGGAGCTATCACGTCGTTACCTGACAGTGGTGTACTGGACGGAGTACCTGAGATATCTGGACTGTCTGGGCCTGATTCAGGTGAAGTGCTGTGTCAGGACACTGAGCTGGAACAGGGTGTGTTCTCGGGAAAAATGGGTTTAATTGGTATCCGATTCTTCGTGGCGAATGCTCTAGTGACTGGTCTTTCAACAGGGGATGGTCTGAAGGGGAAAGCATGATCATTTGAGAAGATACCACTCAACTGCCCAGGCATTGCAAGAGGCATAATTTGTTCAAGTTCGTTTTCATCACCCCGGGGGCAGCGGCTTAAAAATCAGAAATAAACATATCAGCACCTTTCTTGTAAGACAACTCAAATGAGTACCGAGACAATCGTTCAAGTAGTTTTTGCAACCGAAGAGTTGGTGGTTGAGTCTTCGAATTATAAATTTGGACAAGAGATGAATGGTCAACATAGCAATTGAATGATCGGTACTGCAGGTAGTACTTCCAACCAGTAATGTTGACAAGGAGACCTGTCAGTTTAAGCTCACTGACACTATATCTTAGAGTAGGAGTAGGTGAGAGCTTACTCTAATAACCAATCACCCTTTGTTCACCTTCAATATCCTGCATCAAAACAGAGCCACTACCTGACCGAGATGTGTCACTATAAAGATGAACCTCTCCATCTCCCTGTGGAGCACACAAGACAGGAGGAGAAGAAGTTATACAGTAATAAACAATAATTATCTGTGGTAAAGCGCAATATACAGCGTGATGAAGTGATGATCAAGAGCAATAACGGATGAGCGCAAATGCTTGCTGCTTGTTGAGCATTCCGCAGCATGAGGTCGTAAAATATCATGTGTTGTATTCTGATTTTTATGCAATTTTGCTGTAAATTTCAAACTTCGTGCTTGTTTTGATGCATAATGTACTGTATAAAAAGTCTCATATCTAAAGTTAGAAATTATGCTTCCGCGATATCACTTGACGTTTGATTTTACCAGGCCGTCATTAATTCAACATAAGGTTTTAGGCTGGTGTAATGTCACGCACTTCGTATTTGTAGATTGATTCGATTTTACCTCCATTCAATAGTTGAACAAAAGTTGATAAACCGATGTCAAGACCGGAGTTGCCACTGGTAAACGAACAGCGAACAGTTAAATGTTTGTTTGTCCAATGTTCACCCGCTAAGTCATAAAATGGTAATTGCGGACCAAGGAAACGCTTAATCCGAATTGGTCGTCTACGCTTGGCGACCACTTAGCCGAACCAAGTGCCGACCACAGAGGCCACTCAGCAGACGGCTCCTAGCCGACCGTTGTTGGTTGGCTGCTGGTCGGCTAGACGACCGGTCAACGGCCGGACGTCGACCAATTTCCGACCGGTCGGACAAAAATTCGTGATGTGTGCTGTGCACTCATCTCTATCTAGCTGAATGGGGGTGTTTGGTCAACACCTCATACTGGATGTCAGATTTGAATTCTTCTCTGGAAATGAAAGCCTCCAAGGTGTGCATGGGACACATACGCCAACCTACTCAAATCTGTTAAGCCAATAGATTTGTTAGCACGAATATGTAAATCACGACAAGTTAGTTATGGGAACAGTACAGCTGCCGCGTCTGAGCTTGACAATCATGTGGTCAGGACAATACTCGTGTAGACTAGGAGAGGTGTGGTAGAAAACTTCTGAATGTTTAACGATTTTTGGTAGTTTGCCCCTAACGGTAATGTACAGACTACCACCAGGTGGAATAACCTCATTTCATACGGGTCGAAACCAAACCTTGCGAGGTTTTACTCTGACGATATGTGTCTGGACGTCCATCGATGACCGTAGTGCGCCTAAAGAGGAGTCACCTATCAAGAGATCAGGGTCTGTTAGGTTACTAACGATTCACGCATCTATCTGAAAACTACACTATGACCCTGTATGCTTACTGTGAAATCAATTCTCCTAGTAGATACCAAATAATCACCAGTGCCACCCTTAAATCTACGTTCAACTGTCTTAACTTGAGGTAACCTAGACAAATACTTCAAATACTTAGATCTAGCAATACAGTATTCTGACACAATACTTCGTGTAGCTCCCGAATCAAATAAAATCAGTAAGTGTTCCCTATCCCCAACAGTCCCTTTTGCAAAGTTACGACTTGTTAATTGAATATTACATGAATTCTCGCCAAGAAACTCTGAACAATCCTCGTCGGCAACGGGAAATTCACTTGGTCCGGATGAATCACCCCTTAACGAAAAATTGTCGGCTAATACGGCAGTTGAACTCCATGACATTTCTTCCATGTCTGTCCGAACTTTTCACAATGGTAACACTGCTGCTGGTTACTCGGCTTATAAGTCTGACTTGACTAACTGCGATGCCTCAGTTGGTTTGGCCTGGAGTCGTCACCTCTATGACGTGGCGATTGAGACTGTTCACGTCGGCAATACCCATGGTGCGGCGATCGAGACTGACGGTGCCCACGGTGTGGCGATCGAGACTCATCTCGGTGTGGCTGACTAAAATGATCTGAAGTATTCTGAGTTGCCATAACGACATCGGAAAATGTCACTTCCTGATTGGAATGTGCATGTACATCCATGAAGCGCTGTGCCAATGTGGCGACTGTCTTCGCATCGGCGTCTGGTGGTTCTGTCATGACCACAGCCCTCTGGCATTCCAATGGTAATGAGTAAAGAAGTTTCGTCTCAATATGTTGATCATTGCAGCCAATGCGAAGGGCTGCCGAGCGTAGCTTCTGTAAATACTCTTTAATATTCATACCTTTGTTAAACTTTATGTTATTATAGTGCTAGATCATGGCGTATTCGGATCGATTTTCACAGAATCGTTCGAAGAACTGTTTTTCCAAGTCTTCTAAGTACTCGTCATGCTCTGCGCCCACAAACGGTCTTGTCCCCATAGGGACAAACGGAAGCGGAGGCAAATGTCTGCAAGATCTTTCGTCTCTGTTTTGCTCGACAAACCATGAATGTGCAAGTAGTCTTGGAACTGTAGGCAATGTGTTTGCACAGTCTCAAACGAGCCATTGTCTCCTGTAAACTTTGGTTCCGGTAAAAACTCCGACGCTTTCAGTTTTCCTTCCTCCATGCCCGGTTTCTCCACCATGAAACGTTGCTCCGGGCGTATCATCCAATCCACCCGACCATGCGACAACGATAGATTCACAGGATAAAAATGCAACCTTTGCCACCATTTAATGTTTATTATGGCTGACCCGCCAAAATCCCACAACTCTCTGCTTGACCAGGGGAGATAACACTCGTAACAATATACACCGTGAGCCCAGGTTTCACGAATAAACACTGCCAGACGAATTTGTTGGTGGGGTACCCCCACCAGACACGCCCAAATACACGTTGAGGTTGGAGCGAGCTTACAACTTTACGTAACAGCAACGGAATTTTGCGCATGATTCACTATTAAAAACCGTCTGTCACTAAGGGCACTCTGTATTGAACAAATCTCGATTTTTCTTAGTCCTATTTAACAGTCTAAATGATTTCCCGTTGTTTTCAGAAGATTTTTTACCCAAATCCACTTGTTCATTTGATTCAAGTGCTAAAACGAGGAATAATCAAAATAGCGTGATTTGCTGTCGTCTTCGTTATGTATGCGCGGCAGATGCCTTCATTTCACGCAGTGGTCAATGACAAATTTGACAGAACTGCTGTTTTGGACAATCTACATCTTTCTCATGATCGCTGGCCACAGAAAATTCTAGAGATGCGTCAGTTGCTATGCATCAACATTTTCCCAACAGTCCCAGAAGTATTCTTTGCCCTTATCCGCTCAAACTACCTACGCCAGCTGCGAAACATTGCTTTACCAATAATTGAAACTTGCAGACCCAATATTTTGTGAAGTGCTGGAAAAAAATGCGTTATGAGTGTGATGTACGAGGAAGAACTTCAGTAGATAGTCTGTTGACCACTTCTTTGAACTGTGCTTTAACCGGGATGCAGCATGGTGTATCAAAAGAATAGTGGCTTTCCGCATCTCCGAGAATGCAGTGCACGGATTTTCCTCTCTGTGACACAAAGAGCAATGGCAGTAACTGAACTTCATACATTTGCTAGACTTGAGGTCGGGCCGAATGCAAATAGCCAGTGCAGTCTTTCAACAATTAAAAACTAACAAAAAATGGCATTACTCAGTGTTAACATCGCAACCGGCCCAGCAGCATCCCAAGCGCTGATCTAAGGCCATGGTGCAAAAGCAACACGAATAGGAAAACGACAGCAATAGATTGATGCAACCAGTGAAAAGGACATTAGTCCAAACTTTCGCTGTTGATAGAGGGAAGAAGAAAACCAAGTTATCGGCTTCACAGAGAATCAAGACAGCCGCAGAGAGCCACAGAATTTTGTTGATACGCCTAATCGTTGTTGTAGCAGAGAAGACAGACTTCTACCTTACTCTGATGACATCGGTGGCTGACCACTGCTGACTTTTGGAGTTGCTTCCCCTGCAGACCCATTTCTTGTCTGAGGGCCATTAACTCCCTTAGTTGAGATCTTGTCTCCATAGTGAGTTGCTAATTCCATTAGTCCACTTTATCATACCTTGTGACCGTCAGTAAGCTCCTTTCGTGCTCGCCAATTGTCACGTTTTTACCCGTGTGTGGGTTGGGCGCAGGTTGTTACATACCGTTGCTAATAGCTTTCGGTGCGACAATTGACTGAAGACTGGTTTGAGTTAATCCTTTATTAATCTCGACCGTATTTACACAAGCCTACTAAAACAAAACGTCCGACGTAATGTCTGTTTATGCTCCAGCCAGTGTTGCAAAACCTTGACTTGTGATGAACTTCTGAGACACGTTCAGCAACTGTTTCCTTCGTTGATTCAATAACCTGCTGTCTCTATAGCTGGCTCTCTATTGACTAACGCTGTAACTGCTGATTCTCTTCCCTGCAACTCAACTGTAATTCTCCTGATTAACTTTCTGACTTGATCTGACTAACACAAACCCGTGCTTGTGTATTTATAGCCTGATGCATTGTTCTGGAACTTTTCAACAATTCAAGCACATTCTAGAACTTTCCTGAATCTACCCAACCATTCTACAAACATGTACTGTTCCCTAGAATATTCCAGACTGCATTAATCACTGTCATGCTACAGTCTTCTAGAAAGTTCCACACTATACTGCAGTAAACAAATTACATCATCACTGTTCTGACCTCAGTCTTCTAGAAAGTTCCAAACTATTTTGTAGTAAACAAATTACATCATCACTGTACATAACACAGGGGTCATGCCAATCAAACAGAATGACAAAACAAAACAATACAACTAAAAATACTGTTAGACTATATTCTGACAAAACGGTTACCTCTTGGATTGACATACCTCAAGTTCTTGACCTGTGTTTAACCGCCTGGCTGATACTCCCCACCCCTGAAATTGTCTGGCACTGACCAATTTTGATACAGTGGCTTAACAAGAGCAATGCAGAGCGTTGAAATGCGCCCACAATTGCACCGCTTACGGTATACTTCTAGGGTTGTTTATTGGTAGCATAAAGTGGCCAGTAGAGGGCATATATGTGGTATGTTGTACTTTGCAAAATGGAAAGGTATGGTCATTGTCTCCTCAGTAGGCTAGGGGCAAAATGTGAGTGATCTTCATAATACAAGCACATCCTATACATCACTTGCTTAAAGCACCACAAAAACATAGAATTAAAACAAATTTACCAACATACGAGATTAGCACAGCAATATAATGCCAGAAACAGATTTCTACTTGGAACTTTTCCTTCATAGCCACGAAGTAACACAAAGTATACACCTGAAGACCTACACAAATACAGAGGTCAATGTAAAATACTTAAATTGCCGCTAGAGGCATATCGGTGGTCAGAATCATCCTAAAGTCGTCATCGTCCGTTGTCAACATCACATAAATACACTTGCTAAATTTAGTAAAGATCCTGCAAACGGTTTGGGAGATACAGCCATGGGCGCAAAAAAACTGCTACTAGGAGGCGCCACAGTAATCAAAGTCATGGGAAATTCAGCGTCAACCGTCCTCTTCATAGTAAGAACGTACATGCCAATTTTCACAATTATACTTAGTGCGGTTTGGGGTGGACGCCAAAAAACAGACTCAAAAACAGTAAAAATGGCCACTGGGTGTCGAAAACTAGGTCTAATCCATCCGAAAACGGGAGGATAGCGTCATCGCACTAATAGGTGCCTACATACCAAATTTCATGAAAATCCGTTAAGGACTTGTGAAGATTCAGAGGTAAACGTAAAAAATAAAATTGCCACTAGGGGGCACACTGGTAGGCGGATCCGTCCAAAAGTCGTCATCGTCTGTTGTTAGCATCATATAAATAAACTTATTAAATTTCGTAAAGATCCTGCGAACGGTTTAGGAGATACAGCCATAGGCCGGAAAAAAACAAAACTGCCACTAGGAGGCGCCACAGTAGTCCAAATCGTCTGAAAATCAGTGTCAGCTGTCTTCTTTATAGTAAGCATATACATGCCAATTTTCACAATCATCCTTTGAGCGGTTTGATTGATAGAGGGGTGGACGCAAAAATACAGACTCGAAAACAGTAAAAATGGCCACTAGGTGGCGCAAACTATGTCGAATACATCTGAAAACGGGAGGATAGCGTCATCTCACTTATAGGTGCCTACATTCCAAATTTCATGAAAATCCGTTGAGGACTTTTGAAGATACATAGGTAAGCGTAAAAAACTAAAAATTGCCACTAGGGGGCACACCGGTAGTCGGATCCACCCGAAAGTTCGCACATGCCGTCCCATTTATGAATGGAACATATGTGCCAAATTTCATGAACGTATGTCAAAGGGTTTTGGAGATAGAGCAGCGGACGCCGGACGCCGGACGCCGCCCTGACGGACGAACGGACGGACGGACGGAGATGACGGCATAATGCGTCCACATATAAATATGTGGGCGCATAAAAATGAGGTATTGTGAACAGTTTGATGTGGATACAAGAAAAGTTGTTCTAGCTCAATTTTAGTGTCATTCTTTTGGCTCCTCTGACCACACCTACGAGGGCGAACCTGCTAGAGGGCCATTACCAAGCATGAGGATATCCACTTAGTTACTATTTATGCCCAAAAACCTCTGGTATCCCGGTCTGTATTAGCCACATAATGATTTTTGACGAAAGGTGATCGGGTTTTAAATACTCATCTATAAATGCTTTAAGTTAATACCAGACTTAGGTTAGAAATAAAAGGTCACTACGCTTTAGTGTGCCACGTTCATCAAATAAATCAGGAAAGCATGGTCATATACCACGGGTGGAAACAAGTTTTTGACTGCGCTTCAAAATTTCAACAAAAAATATGTGAAGTCACCAAATCCCCGAAGCAAATTGTTGCAAGCGTACCACCAAAGCCCACCAGCGGTTCGAACATGTGCAGTATGACTAAAGTCCCGTTTATTTGATAAAAAGCGACTTAAGGCTCAAAATTTGGTCTAACAACCAGTAACAATTTGTGAAAAGTAACCAAATCGCACATGTGAAAAAAGTGCAGAGTCTCTGAGACGATGTACGCAATTTCTTTTCAATGGGGTAATTTGTGGAGACTATTTTGGATCGTGATACGCCCATACTGATGTAACGACTAACAACCAATGGTGAAGTGGCATGCAAAAGTGACTTTTCTTGAAACAGACCACGGAATCCCTGGGAGTAACCAATTTTTGCGTACATTTATACATTTACGTTCAACCACTCTCTTACAGACGCTCCCTCATAAGAAATTTTCCTGTTTCAGCTTTTGTTTAATGTTTGCAGATTTGTGCCATTTTGTAGCAAATTACATTCACTGTTTAGTAATTGACTGACCCTTCTTATAACTGTCAATAAAATTATTCAGTTGAGCAAAAGTATCACCCCAACAAGAATGTTTGGAAATAGCTTTCATTGCACTAAACTAGCAATTGACCTATCGCCAGGATTGTGACGGACGGCTTAATTGACCAATCATAACGCAGCATTCTTGGCACACCTTCGTCTGCGTTTCCAAGCCGCCATTTTACCCGACAAACCACACGCAGTCGAGTAAAACTTACTTTAGTGTGTAGCTCAGGAAATTGTCCGCTAAGAATGGGGAAACGGTGTTGATATGATGTGTGCAGCACTGACAGCCGTTATGCTGCTCCAGAATAACATCCCGTCATTTTTTGGCATGTCCTAAGCCGAAAAATGATGTTGAAAAGCATCAGATCAAACTGTGCAGCCACACGAGCAGCTGAACTTAGCGATGTTGCTTGATAACTCGAAGGCTATTACAAACACAAATATATTAGTTCCAAGTTACGCACTTTGAGCTTGGTGGCTATGGTGCAGGGCTATCTCAAATTTTGACTCCCGAGTTGGCTACGTCTTGCTGCCTTTGTCTCGGCACCTGCTGGCTCTCAGAACTCTAGCGGTAGTCGCCGGAAATTGTTGTTTTCAAGGACATTTTTATTTTATGTTTTTATTTATTTCAACCTAATGGACATTATTTTGTTTCGTATCAGAGGTGAATTTTTGTTATTCATAAACCGTAAGCTGGCGTTCAACTGAACTTCTCTCCCGGTCAAAATTCAGGGATTCGATCGGCATGCACATGGAAGGGCACTGGATTACTGCCGGAACTCAAAGCCTTGGTCGAACTGTTGAATTATTTTTGACGTGTACCTCTAGTATACTCTATGTCTGTAGAATTAGAGAGAGTTCATTTTGAAGTTGTTCAAACATGATATTTAGATTTATGAAGCTTTAAAAAAGAATTTGTCTTTTATTTTTGTAAATACCACACCAGACTTGTAATCTTTTGTAACCATACCACGACATAGTGATCATGCTACCTTCAAATTAACTGAAAGCTACTTTTATGGAATGAAACTACGAAAAATGCCAAGTTCATAATAAGGAAGACCTAATTTAAATGTCCTAATCGTGCAAACGGAAAATTCCATAGGCGGATTTCAGTTAGGGGGGGGGGGCAGGCCCCCCCCTTGGTAACCGCAAGCAAAATGAAACAGCAAGAGCGTGAGGAAATATTGAGTTCAGTAACTAGGACCGGTAACGGAAGAGGGGGTGCTCAGACCCCAGATCGCGGCGGAATCGTGTTCTTACTTTTTAGTCCACTGATAGATTTTCTGAACAGAATGTCCAATGGTCTACATCCCTGGCTCCTGCAACCCTCGGGCCGCCTGTGCACATACAATCGCACTTTGGCCAATTCCACGAGACAACATATATTGGGCCCCCCTGTGGTATCCTAGATCCGCCACTGAATTTCAGACATTAATTTTACTTAGACACAGCCCTAGACCTTCCGGAGCTAACTGTTTGGCCAGGACGAGATGAGTGTGTACCTGAGCTATGAACCTGAATTTTTTTTCAAAATATTTCGTTACAAGATTAGAAAAGCGTAAACAGTGCTATCGAGTCGACATAGTCAGAGACTATAGTTTATGTGTTGTCTGTTGTCTGTGATCTATGACCTACTTTACTCCAGGAGTCCCACCAGTTGTGACCTACTTTTCATTTGGCGAAATTTAGCAGACGACAGAATAAAATATCGGCGAATCTTCACTGATTTTATTCGAAAGATCATGAAATCTATGGAATCGTATAGATAATTTGACTTTAAGGTACATACCCAGCTTTACACGAACATATCGTATCAGTGGCCTTGTCATTTGTCAGGTGAAGGTGGCCCCGAGGGGTCCTTCGGATTTTCGCTGGCTCCTCGAGCTCTTATTTTTTCATCCTCACCTTTATAAATTCCCATATCATGAACGTACGATTCACTGGTGAAAAGCATCGCCTCTTGTCTCTGCCGACACGTTTTCAAATAGTGCAAAAACACTCATCGATTCCACCAGGAACGTCGTTTAGCGACAGTGTATTTACCTATGACATCTCGTTGGAATGTCGGGTATCACGTGACTGTTCGCATAGGGGCGGAGCTTGCGATAGGTCAATCTTGCTTCAGATACGAATGCCCAGAAACTTTACACTAAAAGTCCTACGATAACTATTTTGCACCTACCTGGGGGAGGTCTCTTCGCGCTTGGAGTAGTATGCTCTTTTGGAATAGTAAGATATCTAAGGAGAAGGCGAAGGTCGATTACGTTCGCTGAAACATTAGACAAAAATCAAAACATTATTGTTTAAGTTTTTGTTAAAACTCACAGTAGAGTGTACAGTTCAGTTATTACCCAGAACGGACAAGTCACCTGTGTACTCTCTAGTGAGGTCATTTGTGGTGGTCAGAGGTGTGTTAAATGAGCATGCTTTGTTGGAAGCATCTTAAAGACTGAGTTAAGTTTCTTGGGCTCACTATGACACTGTAGCTTCGTTCACTGCTAAGAAGGAAATTGCTTCTAGATAAAATTTATATTTTTTTCGTAAGTCTGATCTTATTTTGTCGCATCTCGGTAGCCGAACATCATAACAAAGACTGATGAAACTTTTGCTGTGCTTTCATGACTAAGGGTTGAAACGAGATGCCTTTGTTCCAAACAGACAGGTCCTTCAATCACTTTTGGTGACGAATATGGGCCCTATTCCACTTTTACAAATATTGAAAATCACGCAAAACTCCCCTCGCGAGGACTAAAATTTCCCCTAAAAATTGAATGTTTCCCCTCGAAATTCAAATCACTTGTAACGACAAAGGTAACAATTTGAAAGATCACGAAATGCTCCGGGGGTGCTATTGATGGTGATCGGGAGGTAGAGTTTCGTCCTCACTCGGCGAAAAATCCCCTTTCAGATTGCACCGGCACTTTTTCCCTCGGATGAACGAGGCCCCTGAGGGAACATGGTTATTCCTTATTATGAAAAAAATCGATTCTTCAACGAACACCAAAATGTGTAATTCACCTTACACATAAATGTACATTACAGTTCACTTCGAAAATACATACGTTCAATCTATAGTTGCCACAGAAAGAATGAAACACCCCATTCTCTGAAGCTTGTCCCTTGCGAAGTGCCCAACACATACAGTCGCACCCGCATGCCCACTTAACAAAGGAGTACTGAGGCGCAACAAAGGAATTGCATAAGAATGACTGGACAGTTATAACGAAATAAGCAAAGCAATAAGAGTACACTTTCTAACGTCCCGTCACAATTATGTCAGACTATCCTTTGAATGAATAAATCGTGTGATTTAAATTTAAAAATCAACTTGGTTCAGATTGATATTGGAAGATATATAAGAATTGATTAAGTCGAGAGAGCAGAATTGATGTTCAAGTTTCAATTAACAGCCTGTATTTATAATTTAATAAAAATAAAATTAATAACATCAATCAATCTTGTTGGATAATGACAAATATACTCTTAGTCACTACCAGGGCCTAGGCTAAGATTGATCAACAAATTAAACCGGATGTGACTTGCACATGCATTTTCTGTTCTTTGCAAGTGAAGATCATGCTTCGCAAGACTGCCATCGATGGTTGGTTGAAACGTTGTACTTGAAGTTATATTACACAAACACATGAATTTCCGAGCTCGCTCAATGCGTCTCAAGAATAGCCACGCTGTCGTATTATGGGGAAATATTTATACAAGAAATGAGGGATTCTATCTGACTTGGTACCCAGCTGAAACTAACAATCTTGTTCTTTAATTGAAGTCTAGGGTTTTAACTGTTCTAGATTGCTGACTTGACGCATACCTACGTACATGTACATGTAATCTTCAAGAAATGTTCTGGCTCAACTAGGTAATTTAACACGCCCTTTGGTAATCAGTTTGATGCCCGTTAAGTACTAGTCCACGAGAGCACCAGCCATGAGCGGCAAGGTGGGGGTCAGCCGATTTTCACCAAATTTGGCACATAGGTAGTCCTATGGGATCTATAAACAGCGGTAAAACATTTCTTGAAAATATTGCGTTTTTCTAAAGTTATAGGCTCAAACACATTTTACGGCTTCGCAGCCATGTTTTCACGGTATAAAAACTGTCCAGTTTTAACTGTTCATATTTTTCCTTGAATGAAAGCTATTGATTTATTATTCACTTGGCATTGTTTATTGGTGCCTGTAGATTGTTACACAGATGTCTTGAAACACGATTCCGATTTACCACCCTCATTTAGTAGTTTTACTACACTGCCCCCCGTTATGCCATTTTGAGGCTGTGTTCAGTACACTGCTGTACCAAATCTGCCCCCACTGTTATGAGAATGAAACTTAGCCAAAATGTTGACAAAACATGTTACTTTCATTTCATAAAATAAAAACTTTGTCAGCCAGTTTATTAGTTATATATTTTGGTACCTCAAATGTACTAAAATGAGAAATTTTCATATATCTGAGATCGATGCGTGAGCACCGTAAAATCCGATTGTCCTTTATGTTTTTCGATATTTTGCAACAAGTTATTTCCTCCTGAATGTTTTGAACGTTTTACTACTGATCACTTAGGGCTATAGTACCCCTAAATACCATACATGGCTCCATTTTGTAAAAAGCCGATTATGTCCTCCACAGTGAACAGGGTTAGACATGAACTCGACAAATGTAGGTTATTTTGATTTACAGTTGTTTTACTTTGCAATTTCCTCATGGGTATTTCTTCACACATATTCAAGTCAGATTTTCTGTTGATCAAATGTTCATGCA
>NMRA01000162.1:778886-790601 GCA_002633005.1 Phoronis australis
AATTTCAAGGGCATGGAGTCTTCTACATGTTCATGTTATTATTTTTAGTTTTCTCGTGGGGGCAGCTTCGCTATAAGGGTACAGCTTACTGCTGGTTTTTCACAAGACGGAAACGTACCTCCACGGAAACAGTTCCAGTGTTACCATGGTAACCGATATTGCAGTGTCGGTGCCGTTTTTATTGACATTGATCATGAACCTATCATGTGATATCAAAATTGTTCAGAAACGATTCTGTTTGAAGCAGAAACTGGAGTAGAAAATTTGGTCAAAAATGACTCATTCCACACCCAGAAATTGCCTCATTTTGCCCCCCAGAACTCTTCCCTTGTATCTCCTAAACCACCAAACTTTGTGGTGTCATACTTCACCTATTTTCTCGCATCCCTAATGTGATTTATCCGACTAAACACGGATCTGAATGGTTGACCCCCCACCTTGCCGCTTGTTGGCTGTACAGTGGTCGGTGGATCCGTGGACTGATACTTAATCAGTGAAGAAAATTGGTTCTCAAAATTAAGGCAGGTTATACATGTATCAGACCATTACCTATTTGAATACAGTGAAAGGGAGATTACCAAGATATCAGTGCCAAACCACATACATGTAGTCTCGGATTATGACGGGATGGCCTAAGTTTTTCAATTCATTTGAAAGGGAAACCCGTCGAATGTATATTCCATGTCAACTTCACATTCTACAAACATCAGGATTTACTCTTGTTTTACTGTTCTTCTCAAAAATCGGAATTGTGGTAACAAGTGTTGAAGGTGAGTCACTCTCACCAACACTTCTCATAATTTCAGTGTTGTTGGATACATATTTCATAAACAATTTCGAATGCGGTCCCTATTGATATGTTAGGCTTTAATAACGCATACATATCACTCCTTTCACTTATCTCAATTCAAAATGAGACCGGGTCTTTTCTAACGAGTTCTCTAAATAACGTTAACTGTGATTAATAGAGGTTTGGGAATACACAACCAAACACGATTTTTCCATTAATTTAATTTACAGCTGATGTCGTTTTCTTGTACTGTGCACACCTGAAAGTTTCGTTATACGAAGGAAGGAAATTTAAATTAAAACTGTGTCATATGCAGCATACGTTTTCCTAAAATACTACCCGACACATGTACACAGCATAAGCGCACCGGAATGTCCAAAGGTATATTGTACAACGCTGTAATAGGAATTCCTTTTGTCCCGAAGGTCCTCGTTTCGAAATGTCAGGCACATTTTTACAGAATATGACGGAAGACGTCCAGGTGTACTTGTATAACTAGAACATAGTTTAACCTTTTACTAGTATCCGGAATGAAGAGAGATCATGTTTGGATAAAATTAAACCTGAAGACTTTCCTTGAACATCATGTGTTCACGCCTATTTGACGTTTTATCGACTTTCTCCTATTGGAATTGCGGACCAAAGCACACTGAAGAACAGTAGTAATAGCTCGTTGTAACTGGGTGGGATTATAGAGTAATTTGACCGGGAAACCATGGGTGCGAATACGTCTTTATCGCAAAACGTGGAATTCCCGTGGCGCGAATATTGAAGTTACAAATGTTATTGATGGGCATTGCGCCTGTGTGGGTAAATACCACGAGATTCGGATGTTGAAGTGTAATCCGGTGAGGACATATTGTGTAGAATAATTCAAGTCTTAAGATATAATGTGTCTCTGGATGACCATTTTGCCGAATTTCTTGGCGGCGACGTGATATGAACTAAGAGGTCGCCGGCAGCATCACTTGGCGGCCAGACTGATTATGTTGACCACATTACCGAAACTTTAGGGAACTACTGCGACACTGATAGTCTAACATCTTAATTCATTCTTATCCCCAAGTTTTAGGCAAGTCACCATCCTTGTTAAGTCGTCCACATCTTTCTCCAGTATTCGACTGGCCATTTTCCTACTTTACACTTTGAAGTCCAAGGGATGACACAATTTTAATTCGATGGTTAGAAATTTTCAGTCCAAAGGCTTAATTAAAAGTGCCTGTGCCGGATACAGACAGGTTACAAGTACATGTACGTGGATGACTGTTTGATCCTAGTTTGCTCTTCGTAACGTTACCATTAAATTTATCAATGTGAATCCCCTTACAAAAATGAACTTAAATTTTTCGCTGAAAGTTTTTAGAAAATAACTTAAGTTTTAGAGGAAAACTTAAGTTCTTCCGAAAAACTTAAGTTTTTAAAAGAAACTTAAGTTTTAAAACTTAAGTTTTTCGCCAAAAACTTAAGTTTTTCAGCACAATATTAAGTTTTTAAGAAAACTTTAGTATTCAGGTGTAAAACTTAAGTTTTCACAAGTAAAATTAAGTTTCAAGTAGTAACTTAAGTTTTCATGAAAACTTAAGTTTTTTGTACTAACAAAACTTAAGTTTTCGTGATAACTTATGTTTATGACAAAACTTAATTTTTTTGTAATTTTAAAAACATAAGTTCTCCTGACTTCTTAAGTTTTTCGCAAACTTTAGTTTTTCCAATTATAGAAACTTAAGTTTTCCTGACTTCATAAGTTTTTCAGAAAATTGGATTTTTTCATGTGTGGAAAACTTGAATTTTCTAAAAACTCTAAGGTTTTTATGTGATGAAAATTTACGTTTTCAAGTTTTTTAAATTTGAATATAGTGAGATATTTAATTTTTGGTTCGAAATTTTCCCATTATTTTCCAACAAAAATTATTGTTTGCTCATGCAAAACCCATCATCTTATAAAAATGTTGCCCGAATGCTTCCATTTGAACATTTATATAGATACAAACCATGAAACGACGAACGTTTAACCTGGTCAGTACAGCTTTAGTGCCATTACGTAATGATTATCGCACGTCTTTGTGAATTTAAATGTAGACGAACATCCGGTGACCAACAGCAGTAAGAATGCACCCAATGTTAATCCCCTGAGACACTGACCTGGTCAGTACAATGTAATCAATAGAACTCATGCAATTCTTAAACGTAGTTATTGTGCAAGTTTCCTTTGTGTTGAGTTGTATTCGTAAGGCAGTTTCCACCGGAAGTAACAGTTTGAATTTTATAACCGACAGCCAACTTCGAAGAAAAAGTCGTGTGTTGGCAAGCCCATGACAATGAAGTTCATATTACTATGAGCAGAGTCAGCAAGAAGACATTTCAGATGTTTTGGAATTCAGGTTGGTGCCAGAGAGCGTTCTAAAGTCGATTGGCCACAATCGGTGGTGTGATTTCCAACGAACGTATTAAGTTCAGTTCTTATTGTCAGCGTGTCAGCCACTCACGAGCCACGCTCTCACAAACCGACATGGAATCATTCTGTGTGTGAATTATCTTATTACTTCTAATGCGTAATATACTTCTGGAGGTCCATCAGAGGAAACCATAGCGTTCACATTAGGCTATTGTTCTTCTGTCTTCTGAGGTTGTGTCAGTGTGATCAATGCAAGGGGGGGACTACCAAGGCAACCCTTACAAAAATGAACTTAAGTTTTCAGCAAAAAACTGAAGTTTTTGGTCTGAAAAACTTATGTTTTCATTCGCGAAAACTTAAGTTTTTGGCGAAAACTTAAGTATTTTGGAAGAACTTTTTTGGAACAAACTTAAGTTTTCATAACTTAAGTTTTCAAAAACTTAAAATCTAAAAACTTAAGTATTTCAAAAACTTAAAATTTCTGAAGTTTTAAAAAATTATGTTCGTTCCAAAAAACTTCTTCCAAAATACTTAAGTTTTTGGAAAACATGAGTTTCAGAAACTTAAGTTTTTGAAAAACTTAAGTTTTAGAACAAGTTTTAGTAAGAAACATAAGTCATAAAGTTTTCCGAACATAAGCTTTCAAGGAACTAACTTTTGAAAACTGAAGTTTTTTAAAAGCAATAAGTCTCAATAGGACGGGCATTCAAAAATTTCGATTTTCACTAAAACAAGAGTGGAGTACAGGAACAAATTTGATGATTCTCAACAAGATTTAACAAACCAGAGTTCTATTAACATTTCATTAACAGTGATCAATTGGAGCAAAGAAAATGTACTTTCTAAAATACACTAGATCCTTAAAATAAGTGAACATAAGTGAAATATCAAAATCTTAAAAACCAGAAAGATTTCAAAAATCAGTTCATCAAGTGTCATGCATACAATGTAGTCAAAACTAAATGGGGCTAATAATATATTCATATTTTCATCGTTCTCAGTCTATGACAATTATGCGATAACTGAGGGAGCAAACTACATAGCCAGGAAGGACTACAACAAAAGTCTACGTTTCAACAGCACAGACTTTTTCAACTAAAATTACAGCAATGACACCAAGAATAACAAATCACTTAATATGCCAAATCCAAGAATATCCACAGAGACAAAAGCATAACATAAAACGTAACAGGTAAGTAAAAGTTTATCGACAATTGCCACAGATCTGATTTTGAGAAGTACAATCCTTATGATAGAAATAATACCAAGAATCACCTATCATTGTTTTCAACCTGAACAATATCAATTTAAAAGTCAAAGTTTCGTTTTGTTGACAATCATAATAACAGTAAATCCAACACACTCCATGGTGCGAACAAGTTTCACTAAAAGTAACCCTTAGTACAACCTGGCTATACGAGATGGAAATTAGAAAACTTAGACCGTTGACCACAAAAATATTATATCTCCTTTAATTTAAAGCTACTGAACTTCATACACATACATGTATCTATAGAGCCTTTCATACTAACATCGACGTGTTGTTGGGAGTTAATGTCAGTATGAACGCCTTAACTTTGGTCTTGGAAGGAAGTTAACAGAGTCAGTTAACTTCGCACTAAACAGGTGGATTTAAGTACTTAGGGTCAACGCTGCCACGCAGTGTAAACGATCAACTCCTGTCCTATCGAAGTTATTGCTAGAGGCCACTGTTATCATTAACAATTGCATAGTAGTGTGATGGCTAATAGTTACTTATACCTTGCTCTAATAATCACCAATCAATTTAAAAATAAGTTTTATGTCAATTAACACATGTAAATGTTTCCAAATTGTCACATCTTAGCGTGCAGTGCTACCTTGCGATACCTTCGATCACGAAAGTGTCAACTACTGTTTACTTCGAAGATCATTAACTACCGAAGCCAGAATGAACAGTCCAGTTAACTTCGCAGTATACATCTACGTCGATGCTACGCTCAGACAAGAGTTACAGCACACATCACGAATTTTTGTCCGACCGGTCGGAAATTGGTCGACGACCGACCGTCGACCGGTTCGTCTAGCGGACCAGCAGCCGACCAACAACGGTCGGCTGGGAGCCGTCTGCTGAGTCGCCTCTGTGGTCGGCACTTGGGTCGGCTAAGTGGTCGGCTAGCGTAGATGACCAATTCGGATTAAGCATGTCCTTGGTCAGCAATTACCATTTTATGACTTAGCGGGTGAACTTTGGACAAACAAACATTTAACTGTTCGCTGTTCGTTTACCAGTGGCAACTCCGGTCTTGACATCGGTTTATCAACTTGTGTTCAACTATTGAATGGAGCTAAAATCGAATCAACCTACAAATACGAAGTGCGTGACATTACACTAGCCTAAAACTTTATGTAGAATTAATGACGAAGTGGTAAAATCAAACGTTAAGTGATATCGCGGAAGCATAATTTCTAACTTTAGATATGAGACTTTTTATACAGTACAGTGTGCATAAAGGAATCACGAAATTTGAAATTTACAGTAACATTGCATAAAAATCAGAATACAACACTGGATATTTTACGACCTCAAGTGTTTTCATGCCGCGGAATGCTTAACAAGCAGCACTTATTCGCGCTCATCTGTTATTGCTCTTGATCATCACTTCACCGCGCTGTATATTGCGCTTTACCGCATATAATTATTGCTTATTTCTGTATAATTTCTTAATATGTTGGTACAGCAATAGAACCCAAGTTTACTTTAGGAACAACATAAGCAATGGTTTGAACATAGCGCCGATATTAAATCATGGGCGCATGAAAGCGGAAGACTGTGATCATCATTCTGAAATTGTTGTCACTTTCGCAGAAAAAATCTTTTCGAAACTACAGCCTTCCTATCTATACAGCCAGTTGCATGAAGACTATTTTCAAAATACAGCAAGGTCCCACTGCTTATTTAGATCAAACAGACCTCGAAACTTCACACAGCCCGGATAGTTACGCTTGTCACCTCGCCGAAAAGCTTGTATCAACATTAGTTCAAGACCGGCGTGTGTGCGTACAAAATCTAGAAGTCAATTGGCATTCAAGTTGGCCGTTACGGCCGTTTAAACGAAAAACATCCGACGTCATCTTCTCATGTAATTCTCTGCCTTTTTTAATGAAAAAACGTATGTCGTCGTTTTGAAAATAGTTCATTGTGAGACACGCGACACTTCGAAAATGTTTTCAACATCTCCCATTATGTAGAGTTGTGCATTTTGTTATCAGATTAACGAATTAAACAATGAAAAGTTCATCAAAAAATTGGAATTGTAGTTTATTGCATTTGCCAACAGTTTCATCATTTGATAAAGAATATTAATTAATTTGTCATAGAACTTGAACGAAAAAGTTACAGAATACGATACCTTGTTAGCCTGAAGTCCAACTTTTAATAACACAATAAGTTTTGTCATATGCACGGTTTGTTCTAGATTGTAATAGCATAATAGGTGACCATGTGCATGTTTTGTATTCAAGTTGCATAGAATAAAATTGTTTTGAATGTCGCGAATCCAGGATTAAAACTTCATTCAAAACAGTATGTGGAAAGCTGATCCACTGCGGTGCATGCTTGAAGTAAACTTGCAAACCAGTCTTGCACTTGAATCCTGGAGAGTAATTGGTTAAATTTTGAGTTTGAACACTATTGTCTAGGCTCTGTATATAAGTCAGGAAGATTTAAAAATCAGTGTTGTATAAACAGCACGATAAATATCCAGCCAGTTAAGTTGTCTTATACTGGTAGCTTTTACCTGTCTGTTATTAAAATTTGTTGTCTTCATTGCAGAGTGTGCCTTCAACAATCGTTGGATAAGGAAGGCTACCTAGACAACACGACGTGCGCACTTACGAACTGCAGTTCATGAACCTATGGGTTCAGTTATCTGAGCTCAGAAACGCGCGTTTGTAGTCACAAAACATGGATTATTACCAAGTGAAGCTAAACGAGCAGATCTAGCTAAACAAGATTAAGTGGCTTGTGATCTACCCTAGGGCCCTTTCACATTGACTTAACTCTTGTCTGGGCGGAGCATCGGCGTATACTGCGAAGTTAACTGGACCGTTCATTCCGGCTTCGGCAGTTAAAGAACTTCGAAGTAAACAGTAGGTAACGCTGTCGTGATCGAAGTTATCGCAAGGTAGCACTGCAAGCTAAGCTGTGACAACTTGGGAACATTTACATGTGTTAATTGACATAAAACTTATTTTTAAATTGATTGGTGATTATTAGAGCAAGGGATAAGCAACTATTAGCCATCACACTACTATGCGATTGTGAATGATAACAGTGGCCCCTGGCAATAACATCGATAGTACCGAAGTTGATAGTTTATACTGCGTGGCAACGTTGACGCTAAGCAATTTAATCCACCTGTTTAGTGCGAAGATAACTGGCGCTGTTAACTTTCTTCCATGACCGAAGTTTAAGCATTGATACTGACATTAACTCCCAAAATCTTCGACATGTGTATGAAGTTCAGCAGCTTTAAATTAAAGGATAACAAATATTTTTGTGGTCAAAGGTCTAAGTTTTCTAATTTCCATCTGGTATAACCAGGTTGTACTGAGGGTTACTTTTAGTGAAACTTGTTCGCACCATGGAGTGTGTTGGATTTATTGTTTTTATGATTGTCAACAAAACGAAACTTTGACTTTTAAATTGATATTTTTAAGGTTGAAAACAAGTATAGGTGATTCTAAGCACTATTTCTAGCATAAGTAATGTACTTCCCAAAATCAGACCTGTGGCCATTGTCGATGAACTTTTAGTTACCTGTTACGTTTTATGAAATGCTTTTGTCTCTGCGGATATTCTAGGATTTTGCATATTAAGTGATTTGTTGTTCTTGGTGTCATTGCTGTAATTTTAGTTGAAAAGGTCTGCTGTTGAAATGTAGACTATGTAATCACATTTTCTTTGGTTGTGTTTCATGATTTGGTAGTGATTTCTCTGTTTGTACATTCCTGGCTCCCTTAGTTAGCGCATAATTGTCATAGAGTGAGAACGATGCAAATATGAATATATTATTAGCCTCATTTAGTTTTCACTGCATTGTATGCATGACACTTGATGAACTGATATTTGAAATGTTTCTGGTTTTTGAGATTTTGATATTTCACTTATGTTCACTTATTTTACGGAACTAGTGTATCTTAGGAAGTGCATTTTATTTTCTGCAATTAATCACTGTTAATGAAATGTTAAAAGAACTCTAGTTTGTTAAATCTTGATGAAAATCATTAAATTTGTTACTGTACTCAGCTCTTGTTTTAGTGAAAGTCGAAATTTTTGAATGCATGTCCGTTTGAAACTTATTGCTTTTAGAAAAATTTAGTTGTCAAAAGTTAGTTCCTTGAAAAGTGATGTTCGGAAAACTTAGTTTTCAAAAACTTAAAGCTTTGATGACTTATGTTTGTTGCTAAAAACTTGTTCCAAAACTTATGTTTTCCAAAAACTAATAAGTATTTTGGAACAAGTTTTTTTGGAACGAACTTAAGTTTTTGAAAACTTAAGTTTTCAGAATTTAAGTTTTTGAAAAACTTAAGTTTTCAGAACTTAAATTATGAAAACTTAAGTTCGTTCCAAAATACTTAATTTTTCACCAAAAACTTAAGTTTTCGTGAACTTCGATGAAAACTTAAGTTCATTTTTGCAATGGTCGGAACTCACTAGGCTCAAGCTTGTGCCTGGAATGTATATCTAGTTCTGAATGACTTCCATCATATCTCAGAGGCCCTTTATCATGCATGAAGGGCGTGAGCCAAGCATTGTCGTAGGTCCCTTGAAGTTCAGCTTCAAAGACCGGTAACTCCTCCAAAATTGCACTGAGATCTGAACCTTTAGAATCTGCATTACTTGTGACTGTTGTGTTAGTTTCCCCGTCAGTGTCACCGTCACTTTCGAGCGCCAACTTCAGCTCGTTTTCACTATCTGAGACTATGGACACTTCGTCAAGAAACTGGTCAACAGTCATCTCACCATGTTTGGCACCAGCTACGATAAAACTTGCGTAAACATTCAAATATCTCGGTAACAACTCACCACAGCCATGTGTTGTAAAACAGAAAAATGTACAGGAAACTATTAACTGTGGAATGCGCATGCTCACATCTATAAACAGAATGCGGGGCTTTGACAACTTCTAAATGAAAAACACCAGTGGCCTGGGGTGAGTTCACTCTTCTTGCGCAGCCTAGCTGTAGCATATCATAGGCGATTTAGTACACGCAACGCCGTTTAATAGGATAGTTGGCTTGTCGGCTCTCCTCGCCTTGCGCAGGATAAGGGTTAAGTGGATAAATGTGAATCTGAACTCGAAATGTCGACACTAGGCTCGAAATTGAACCTCGAGTCTATTAGTTACCAAGAACGAACTTGGACTTGCAACCCATTTGCGCAAACCATAATGAAATAAAGTGCAGAGTACTGGTCACTCATCTTTAGTTCGTGAAATTGTCAAATGCTTTTCGAGATATTAACAGACTGTCGGCTATCGTTCAAGCAGTAACTCTCTACCTGAGAAATGCCAAGGTTGCATTGCTAGACGTAGAGTTCTCATTCTGCTCGCTGAAAAAGAGATCGCCTAAATACTGACAACATGGCTCAGTTACTGGACTCGCCATAAAGCAAAGCCGATTACTGTCAAGTCAACATCAAGCGCTGTTCAAAGCTACATGTACCTTGCCCTTACGGTAAAGAACTTACAATGTGTAACAATTGTTGCTCCAATTAGAATCTCCAGTAGCACTTTCATATCCGCCTGAAATGAAACGGGAAGTGTTACAAAATGACCACTTTTCTTAACAAACTTGGAGAAAACATTCCACGACACAGTAGTCGAGGCAAGTTTAAATGGGTCGACATTCGGTACCTGCAGCAAGTGAAGACCTGAAAAGATTCCAACTGACTCGCTGGCTGAGCCGGTCTATGTTCACCAACAACTGGTTGAAGACCAAGAAAATGACTTAAGTTCGTTTTTTGTTAAGTCTAAGATTTGTCCTAAGTTACAAATTTTGAAACTTCCACATTTAGAAAATTATTCAAAATTAAGACAAAATGAAGGTCATACTTAAGATCTCATGGTTTTGAGACAAATCTAACTTTTATTTTAAAATTTAAGATTTGTCTTTGCAAAGTTATATTTGTTGAAACGGGCCCCAGATATGTAAGTCCTAAAGAGCTGTGGCCTAACCACAGAAGGAGTATCACGTACCTGTAATGCACGAGTTATATACACTCATTCACTGTAGTGCTTTTCATTGGGCGTTGAACAACGAACAGTAGGTGTGAAATTGAAAGTCGTAGAAAAATATGTTGGGATTTGTGGATTTTTATGGTACCCACAGCATATGTGGGAGTGGCGTGGAATTTCCCAATTGATTCAACATGGGAAGCATACTGTAGGATTGCCGGGTGTACTGCACAAGGGGAAGTGAGAAATGAACGCCTATGCTAGGCATTTTAGTTACATCATTTTTGGCCATAGTAAGATAAAAGAACGGGCAGTCGCCGCACAAAAATGTATGTTCATTCAACGTTTCGTATAGTGTGTTGGTGGTTTCGACCACAGGTTGTGGTGCTTAGCGTCTAGTGTGGTAGTGTAGTTAGTAGTAGTATCTAGCTCTGCTTAGTGCTCTGCTTTCAGCTTCCGCCGCTGTTCAGTTCCGACTGTCAGTACATAGCTTCTCCCACAACAAGACTCGTGCAGTGCCTCCACGCGGCAACACATGGACTGGGTTTACTCAGGCTAAACTGTGCGGGATCGGGTTGGGGAAGGGGGTTTTCTGTCTTTAGCAGCCGCTGTTGTTTCGAACGATATGAGATGCCGAAAACCTTGTTGGAAGCATTCTCTGTTCTCGGGTGATTGATCAGTGGCTCTAGAGTGGGAGACCTCTCTAACCCAATCATCCCCCTTTGGGGCGCCTCTTCGGGTCCGATTGATACCCCTTGTCTCCGGTGACACGGGAACCCTTGAGAACTAATACCCTGGTTCTTGAGTCTTAAGCCAGTTGCGGCTGGTGGTAAACAACACAGAACTTTGCGTATGAAGTAATCTTGGGCAAACCGCGGTGCACGGAGTAGCGCCTGTTGCACTAGGGGACAAGCCTCTGTACGGTTAGCCCTGGGAGGTTGCGAGGTTCTGGCACTTGGAGGTAGACATACTGAACCTGGGTAGTCCATTTGCAGCAGAAGCCCTTTCGCTGGGGGTCATATGCTCGCTTGGAGGAACCAGGGGAGGGAGCTGTTAAAACCAGTGTCAGATCCTATAGGTTTGCGGATGCAGGAAAGCCTTTGGCTGGGCCTTGTTGCCACCCTATGGATAAGGTGAATGCGGATGCAGACCTGAATCATAACCTATACTTGCTATATGGATCCACAGCGAAAACCAATAACCCACCCTGGTCAGGGTTCAAGTGACCAGCGCACAGGGCAGTCGAATGTGGTCTTTGCGGCCACGGACGTCCACCTCAAAGACTCCTCCCTAGGAGTTTCTATAAGGCA
>NMRA01001623.1:0-12703 GCA_002633005.1 Phoronis australis
TGACTCGGCAGCTCTCACCGTCAGACTATATGAAAAGAAATTGGCGCGAAATGCTTGCCTCCTAAAACGTCACTTCTGCAGTAGCGGACGAGTAATTAATAAAATTACTAAAAGCTGTAATTAAGTGGAAAATATGTCTAGGATAACCAATCAACCTTATTTAAGCTCAAAATGACATGAAAAAAGGTTGCCTTCGCCTTTAACATCTTGAAAGCAGACGACGTGTAGGCTACGCGCTCCGGTCAATGACCGAGTTTCATGAATGAGTGCAGCTACCCGATGAGGATTTTACAATGTTATAAATATTCTTGTTATTTATTTATTTTCGAAATATGATACAAGTTCAATGCACGATAACTGTCATTTTCACACTTTTTATGAATTTCAAGTAATAAACTGTTACATTTAAAACTGTTTTCTTTTACTATAGTGAGTTAGCAACATAACGCGCACGTACATACACAACAGGTTGTGATTAGCCACGTAAACAGTCAGGGTGAAGTATTTATAAAATGCCGATAGAAAACAAAAGAAACTCACGAATTCGATACTTATGAGATAAATACAAAACGTACCTCGAGTGGCGTACATGAAATAATATATATATTATTTCATGTACGCCACGCTCCGTACGTTTTGTGTATATATTCTACATTTCGTGAAACAATGGTATCCTTGAGACAATCCTTATTTAGTTTCAGATTAATTTCCTACGTTAATATTCTTCCAATTAGTTTGTTCCAAGTTTCCTTTCGTCATCATATTTATTGCGTTAGGTAGTTTTCACTTGGGTTTCAGTGTTCTCTCAATATTTCAATAAATCAGTCGTGCTTTACGAACCGCCTCAGTTTTCCCTCCTTCACATTTTTGGCGCGGTGACCTGTTCAATAGTTTGGAACTCAGCAACAAAGGACACAAACTTTGCCAGCTCAACATCCACAGACTTTTACAAGATACATCAACTTTAATAGTCAGCACATCTTCTTTGCCGACATCTCAACAATTGAAAAAATAGACAGCAATATAAAACACATTGAATACCGAAAGAACCTATATGTGGAATACGAAACACAAATTGCATCGACCATCACTGACAATAGCGACCACCTACAATATCTGGAAAGCAGCAACGAATGATAGATTAATTTCATGTAACAGGCCTCCGGCCCACATTACAATATATAACACAAAGATAGTACAATAATTTTTCAAGTCTAAATTAATTCATATCAAGGAACTCATTTCGGAGTTTCACCGCATTAATTAAACATCTAGCAACTTTTCTCAGAACATTTAAGTCATGGGTCTGTATAACATTTCTGAATACTATATCTTCCACCTTATCGTACCTTGGTAAAAACCGCACTCGTAAATCCGAATATAAATTGCATTCGAGAAGAAAGTGGAATTCTACAATATCTGGAAAGCAGCAACAAATACCTCTTTATAATAACACAGTCACTGAATATCCCACGACTAGATCGCGATGAATTTGCCATGTCAACGCTTCCTACGTCACCGAGTCTACAGCTGCCATCAAATTGTTCGGAAGCCTCGACTATCTAGATAGTTCATGCACAGAATTTCTTTCACAACTCAAGGGACATTATGATGGCAGCAGGCTTCAATTTACGATCATGGAGTTCGAGTGATGTTACGACTAGGCAATGTGCATCTCAACTTGATGTTGACGACACATCATCAAATGTCAAAATTCTTGTAATAAACTGGAACCCAGTTCTTGATAAGTCAACTTAGTCAACCATGATCAAAGCGAGTACAACGCACTGAATACCACCAAAAGAGAAATTGTAAGTTCTGCTGCTAAACTTTTTGATCCTCGTGGATTAGTAAATCTAGTGTTAGTACGTGCCAAGTTATTTATTCAAAAATTATGGTCTTTGGAATGCGACTGGGATGAACCTCTAAAGTCAGATTTACACAGCCAATGGAAAGAGATACTTGCGGACTTGAAGTTCTGTTCAACTTTTACACTTCCCAGACAATACATCACTAAGGTTTCTTTTACCAACAACTTAACATTGCACGTATTTTGCGATGCTAGTGACAAGGCTTATGGAGCAAGTGTTTACCTCTACTGTGATGGCGCTTCGTCTTTAGTGATATCAAAATGCAGAGCAGCACCTTTGAAATCTCGTCGGCTGCTGTACTTGGCTCCCGACAAAAGAAGTTTGCCGAAAACGCGTTTTCACATGTCGACATAGACAAAGTTTTGATGTTTTCTGACAGTCAAGTAATTTACACTGGCTACACAGTCGCAAAACGTTGCCAGTTTTCACCAGAAATCGCGTCAACGAAATAAATGACAAAACGCAGCTGGAAAACTGGTTGTATTGTCCAACACAAGACAATCCCGCAAATTTATTGACAGGAGGTGTACAGTTTGCCACACTTGAAAATTCGTCCCTGTGGTGGTATGGGCCAGACTGGATACGATCTGAAGAGTGGCCATTTCAGTTATGGAATTCTCATAACTCACTACCAGAAGTAGAAGTTTTAGTTGTGGTGAACGAGGACGCGCCTAACCAACACAACGATGATTTTGGAATACACAAAGTGATGGACATTACAGAGTTCACGTCAATAAAGCGTTTATACCCCGTCACATAAAAAATCGTTTCATTTCCCGTGTTAAGAAACAAAACCTGCCAGCATAGGGCAATTTAACAGCCTCAGAAATCACTCTCGCAGAAACCCGATGGTTGAAAGGTGTTCAACAATCTGCCTTTCCAGCCGAATTAGCACAGCTCATGGACGGAAGAGGTCACAGATCAACAGTGGTACGTCAATTACGACTGTTTGTCAGAGATGGTCTGATTCGCAAAGCAGGACGTATACATAACGCGGATCTTCCAATCGGAACAAAGTTTCCAATATTGTTACCATCTAACACTACAAGTACTTCTTTGACCCAGCAGTACTGGATACCTCGAATTCGCGAACGTGTTCGGGCCGTTACTCGTACTTGTGTCACATGCCGCCGTGTTAATGGCCCTCCATATAGAGCTCCTAATCCGCCACCGTTACCTGCATGCCGTGTAAAAGATGCACAGCCGTTCGAAATCACAGGTGTAGATTTCTCAGGACATTTATTAGTCAAACAATCTCAAGGTCGTGACACGAAAGTTTATATCTGCCTGTTTACAGTTGCGCCACAACTCGTGCTGTACATTTAGAATTAGTCCAAGACATGACTTTCACAAGTTTCCTACAGGCGTTTCGAAGTTTTTGTAATCGTCGTTCAACGCCCAAAATAATGTAGGGCAATGGTACTAATACTTCGGTTCACCCCAAGAGATTCAACAGATCATGAATTCAGAAAACGTTCAAGACTTTCTAACTCAAAGAAACATTGAGTGGAAATTCGTTCTTAGAAGAACTCCGTGGTATGGAGGATTTTGGGAAAGATTTACTGGACTCACAAAAACTGTTATTAAGAAGGAGCTATGTTGATCTAAGATTAATTATCATGAGCTGAACACTGTTCTCACAGAATGCGAGACAGTGCGTAATAAACAACCACCCATTAACATTTTTGTCCAGTGACATTTCTGACGTAGATTCACTCACTCCAAACCAGCTCATCTATGGTTGAACTATTGGAAATTTACCGTTTCGGCATGTTGAGGATGATGAACTCTCAGATCCTGACTTCCACCAAACAGCTCTCGAAGCCATGTACAACAAACGTTCTCATTACATTGGCATATTTGTTCAGCGGTGGAAACACGAGTATTTAACGTTACTACAGGGAAATGTCAAACAATCAGAGGAAAACAGGGAATCCTACTTCGATACAGATTGGAGACATTGTTTTAATACATGATGACAATTTACCAAGAATACTTTGGCAACTAGGAAAGGTTGATGAGTTAAATGTAGGACGTGACATCAGTATTCGACTTGTATCGCTGCGCACAAAATCCGGTCTAACCAACAGACCCATTACGAAGTTATATCCCCAAGAATCTTCACTAGCATGAACTATCTGTAGATGCGTTTGGAATTAACCGTTTGTCCCGGGGATGATGTCATGACGTTAACATTATTTTCTCGTTCTCGTTTCACGTTCACTTTGCGATATGAGTTACCATTATGTTTTCCCGGATTTTCTTTCTTACGTTTCTAATATTCTTCCAATCAGTTTGTTCCAAGTTTCCTTTCGTCATAATATTCATAGCGTTCTGTAGTTTTTAATTCCGTTCAGTGTTCTCTTAATATTTCAATAGATCAAACGTGTTTTAAGAACCACCTCAATTTTCCATCCTTCCCAATCTCGGCAAAATTAGTCAATAAACACGACAACTACATTGGTCATTATTTATAACCACCGAATTGTGGCCCTGAGGTCATTCAAAATAAAAGAAAGCACTTCAATCGTCACTCTCAAAAATAACTTTAAAATGCATACCACTACTCCAGACTTGCCAGTCCCATTGACATCATTCCAACTTCCCCGCAACCATGAAATAACCCTATACAGATCAAGATGTGGTCTATTCCTTAACAACGAGAAATTTAGACATTATTAATTTTAATAATATTTCGCCTCTGTGTTCCTGTGGAGATACCCAGACATATCCTCATGTTTTCTTTGCTTGTGAGGTATGCAAGGAGGAGAGGGTACAGCTCTTCCAGGCACTCGAACAGTACCCCCAATGTTTTTAAAAAATATTCTGAAATTTCGCAATTGTACAGCAAACTTAGTTTCTTTCTATATGGATGTCAAGAACTTAACTCAAACGAAAATAAGGTTTTATTTGAAATAGTATCAGAATTTCTTTATCACATTAAATCTCTTTGTGTGAGTGGATAAAATTTTATTCATCTGTATGAAAATGAATTATTTTCATTCGTTGTCATATATCATTGTATTCTTAACATCAGTTTTTTTACTTATGTATTCGTATATAATAATTGTGTATAGACTTCGTTGTATTTTTACCCAGATCTAATGCCTCTTGACGCTTTCTGGGTTATGTACATGTATATTCATTGTACTCGTAATAAACATTAAAAAGGAGTGGTTGTCAGGAGTACTTGGGCCAAGAATTCAACACCATGTCCACGGCAATCTCCGCCACATTTTACTCAAAGAAGGCCGATTGTTTCCTACGTATTAACTCATCTGAAATCATTTAAATTGTGTCATACAGGGTGCGTCGTAAAATTGCGTGATGTCACTAGTACATCATTTAATTCGAAATGCCGTGCCTCCCACGTAAAAGGGCCCGGGACGCGAAACGTAAGGTTGAAGAGGGTGGTTATTCGAGAATGCCGTCACTCTACGTGCAAAAAGAAATGTAACCAACTAATTGCGATCTCTGCGGGAAAAAGGTAAGTTTCATAGCACAGTGTACTTAAGCTAAGAACTCAAAGCCATCTCCAAGGTAATGACCGCCACTTTTCATTCAAAGATGGTCTGTTTACTTCGAATTGATGTTCTGACACCATTTTAAATTACGTCATCCATGGTTGTATTATACAATTGCATGACGTCAGTAGTGCACCATTTAATTCAAATTGCCGTGCTTTCCATGTCAAAAGAGGGTTGAGGACGTCGACACTTGAGGAGGTAAAGTCAAGAAGACTGTAAGTCTTGACGCGTGCAAAAAGATCTATTACAATCAATTTGTGATGATGAGCATATGCTTGACAGCACCGTGTACTTAAGAACTCAACGCTACCTCCCCTACAATATCCACCACCTTTCATTCAAAGATGATGAACTGTTTCCACCAAAGTTATACTCGTCTGGCATTATTTAAATTGCGTCATACATGTACAGGGTTGCAAGATAAAATTGCATGAAGACACTAAAACATCATTGAATTCAAAATGCCATGCTTTCCACGACAAAATAGGGTCAGGGACGTGAAAGGTGATGTTGAGCAAGAGGGTAATTCATGAAAACCACCATTCTTGAAGAGGGAAAAGAGATATATCACTAACAAACTGTAATCTCTTTGCAGGAAAAAGGGTGTGCTCGACAACACAATCTACATAAGCTAAGAACTTAACGACACTGCCCGCCACCTTTTCTTCAAAGATGACAAACTGTTTCCTTCGAATTGATCATCTGACATCTTTTGCATTACGTCATAAAAAGCTGTGTCATTAAATTGGATGATGTCACTAATACATCATTTAATTCAAAATGCCGTGCTTTCCACGACGAAAAGGGACTTGAACGGTGATGTTGAAGATGAGCATAATTCAAGAAAACTTATTCTTGAAGCATGCAAGAGAAATATCACCAAGAAGTTGAGGCCTCTTCGTGGGAAAAGGGTATGTTTGACAACACAATGTATTTAAGCTAAGAACTCAATGTTTTTTCCACGACAATATTCGCCACCATTTATTAAAGATGGCTGACTGTTAGCTATGAATTTACCCATATGACATTAGTTAAACTGCGTCATACATGGTTGCGTCATTAAATTGCATGATGTCATTAATACATCATTTAATTCAAAATACCGTGCTCACCACGTAAGAAGAGGGACGGTGACGTGGACGGTGATGTTGAGGATAGCAATTCAAGAAGACCATCATTCTTGAAGAGTGGAAACAGAAATATCACCAACAAATGTATTTTTCTGAAACTCCCTCGATCCCCCTACACCCGACAACCTCTCGATCCACAACCACTGGACCCAGTCTACACAAGCTCGACTCGATTTGAACATAGAACGAGCGCTAACTTGCAGGACCAACGAGTCGCACTGTGAGCTCGGCTGGCTTTTCCCTGCTTTTTTGCAATAAAGAGATTCGATTCGGCAAGTTTGAAAGCCAAAACAAGAAAAAAGCAACGCGACCAGATGAAATCAAAGACCTACCAACGTTACAAATGTCGTCTCGTCTGCTCTTCAGTGAATGGTAGATTCAACCTTTTTGGGAGTGTGCGAGGAACCGACGAATATGTAATTTCTCCAGTAAACACAGTTTGAAAAAACAAACTGTTGACTTAAAAGTATCTCAACGTTATATGGAATAGACAACAAAGCAAACAATAAAATGTGAAATTATGTGCATTCATGTTAAGTACTCAATTCCCAATTTTTGTGGAACTGGGCCATTGGTAAGCGCTCGCGGAACTATTTCCGTGACAACGACAGCACGCTCACAATCGTCTATTTCTGATCACGTTCTCACGCTACTTTCTGTTTTTAACCATCAGACCTGAGCCAGAGCAGATTCGCGACTACATACGTATTATGGGAATGTCATTCAGCGACGCAATAGGATTATGAAATGATGCAAAGGTACATCTATTAATAGTCGTGGGTCGAAGTGGTTCTGGGTCGTCGGACGTGGGGGTTGTGGGTCGAGAGGGTCGTGAGTCGAATGGGTCGTGGGGTGTGGGGGTCGAGGGGTTTTAGAACAATACCCAATAAATTGCGATCTCCTTGCTGAAAAAGTGTATGTTCGATAGCACAATCTGCGTAAGGTAAGAACTCAACGCTCTCTTTACAACAATGTCGGCCAATGGTCGACTGTTTCCTACGAATATATACTCATCTGGGCTGGGTTGCATAAAACTTCTAAATTATCCGCTGGATAAGTTTGATTGTTACATGACGCCATGTGCATTGCTCAATCAACCTGACGCGTGATAATGCGACGTCATTGTTGCTATACGGCGTATAACTTTTATGCAGATGTGATCAATCAAACTTATCCAGCGGATAATACTGAATTTCTATGTAATCCAGCCTGGGCCCGGTGCCTTATGTCAGACTCAAACTCGAACTCGGAATCTCATTTTTTACTCGACTGGAGTCCAAACTCGAAATAGGCGTGCCTAATGTCAGACTCGGAAATTTTTTGGCTCGAAATTAGGAGTTTTGACTCCAAATTTCGAGTTTGCTAAGCTAGCGTACTTGAAATCGCACTCGAAATTAAAAATGGTAGACAGGCATTATTTAAGAAATAGAGGCAGAGAACGGGCAGCTACGCTCCTAGGGCGAAGACCACCTCCAGACAGACAAAACCCGTTGGAGAGCCTGAGTAGCGAGGAAGTATTCCGTAGGTACCGCTTCGTACCCAACACTATAGTCTTCATATTAAATCTAATCAATCTGAACCAATATCACAGCAACACATCGTTACCGTCACTTTACAAACTCCTCCTGACCCTCCGCTTCCTCGCCTCAGGCTCTCATTACACCCTCGTCAGGGAATCTGATGTTCGGCAAATCGACCGTGGGACGAGCAATCCGTGAAGTTTGCTGTGCGTTGATTAAGACCGCCGGCCACTCTGTGGCATTTCCAACGGGATATAACGCAAGGATAACCAAGTGATTTTCTAGTTTTTGCCAAGTGCTACTAAACGAAGGTTTTTAAGTTGATTTTTATAATTTTTTTATACCAAAGTAACTTAATGTTGTGTGACGGGCTCGCCCTCCCTTTGCGAATTGACCTATCGCAAGCTCCGCCCCTATGCGAAAAGTCACGTGATACCCGACATTCGAACGAGATGTCAGAGGCAAATACACTTTCGCTAAACGACGTACCTGGTGGAATCGATGAGTGTTTATGCACTATTTGAAAACGCTTCGACAGAGACAAGAGGCGATGCTTTTCAACAGAGAATCGTACATGTACGTTCATGATATGGGAATTTGTAAAGGTGACGATGAAAAAATGGCTCGAGGAGCCAGCGAAAATCCGAAGTACCCCTCTGCCTCGGCGCCACCTTCACCTAGCAAATGACAAGGCCACTGATACGATATGTTCATGTAAAGCTGGGTATGTACCTTCAAGTCTAATTATCTGTACGATTCCTTAGATTTCATGATCTTTCTGATAAAATCAGTAAAGATTCACCGGTATTTTTATTCTGTCGTCTGCTAAATTTCGCCAAATAAAAAAGGTCACAACTGGTGGGACTCCCGGAGTAAAGTAGGTCATAGATTACAGACAACACATGCACTATAGTCTCTGACTAGGTCGACTCGACAGCACTGTTTACGCTTTTCTAATCTTGTAACGAAATATTTTGATCAAAAAAATTCAGGTTCATAGCTCATGTACACATTCATCTCGTCCTAGGCAAACAGTTAGCTCCAGCGGGGTAGGTCTAGGGCTGTGTCTAAGTCAGTCAAGTTAATGTCTGGAACTCAGTGTCGAATCTAGGATACCACAAGGGGGGTCCAACATGTTGCCTCGTGGAATTGGGCAAAGTGCAATTGTATGTACACAGGCGGCCCGAAAGTTGCAGGGGCCTGGGATGCAGACCTTTGGACCTTCTGTTCAGAAAATCTATCGGTGGACTAAAAAAAACAGGAACACGATTCCGCCGCGATCTGGGGTCTGAACCCCCCTCTTCCGCTACCGGTCCTAGTTACTGAACTCAATATTTCCTCACGCTTCACGCTCTTGCTGTTTCATTTTGCTTGGGGGGGCTGGGGCCCCTGCCCCCACCCCCTAAATCCGCCTATAGAATTGTTTGCACCATTAAGACATTTAAATTAGGCCTACCTTCTTACGAACTTGGCCTTTTTTGTAGTTTCATTCCATAAAGGTAGCTTTCATTTAATTTTGAAGGTAGCATAATTACTAAGTCGTGGTATGGTTACAACTTGAAAGATTACAAGTCTGGTGTGGTAGTTGCAAAAATAGGGTATTTACAAAAATAACTCAAATTCTTTTTAAAGCTTCATAAAATCTAAATATCATGTCTGAACAACTTCAAAATGAGCTCTGTCTAACTCTACAGACATAGTGTATACTAGAGGTATACGTCAAAAAGTAATTAAACAGTTTATGTTTAGTGACAACAGCTCGACCAAGACTTTGAGTTACCGGCAGTAATCCAGTGCCCCTCCCTGCATGTGCAGATCGAGTCTCTGAATTTTGACCGGGAGAGAAGATCAGCTGAACGCCAACCTACGGGTTTATGAATAACAAAAACGTACCTCTGTTAGGTTGAAATAAATAAAAAAAATAAAATAAAAATGTCCTTGAAAACAACAATTTCCGAGGACTATACCGCTAGAGTGCTGAGATCCAGCAGGTGTCGAGACAAAGGCGGCCAGACGTAGGAATCACAATCTGAGATAGCCCTTCACCATATGGCCACCAAGCTGAAAAGTGCGTATCTTGGAACTAATATATTTGTGTTTATTATAACCTTCGAGTTACCAAGCATCATCGCTAAGTTCAGCTGCTCGTGTGGTCGTACAGTTTGATCCATAGTTTACGCTTTTCAACATCATTTTTCGGCTTAGGACATGCCAAAAATGACGGGATATTATTCTGGAGCAGCATAACGGCTGTCGGGGCTACACACGCCATATCAACACCGTTTTCACTTTCTTAGCGGACAATTTCTTGAGCTATAGACTAAAGTAAGTTTTACTCGACTACGTGTGGTTTGTCGGGTATAATGGCGGCTTGGAAACGCAGACGAAGGTGTGCCAAGAATGCTTTGTTCTGATTGGTCAATTAAGCTGTCCGTCATAATCATGGCGATAGGTCAATTATAGACAGTTTCGCGCCACTTTTTTAATTGACTCTTCCTATAGGGGGTGCTTTATTACGTCACTTATGTGCATTCTTTTGGTCTATAAAAAGCCGCGCACAAGCAGTTTTGGCGGGCTGTCTGGGGTTTGAAACCCGCTCCAGTCCAATCTAGCAATATGAGTGACGTCTTGTAAGTCTCCTTTAGTTTCTTCTAAGTTTTAGTGTTGCTTAATAGTTTTTGATAAATTCTTTCTCATAACCTCTGTTTGTAATTTTCGACAACATCAATCAATAAGAATGTATTTTTAATCACTTCAAATCTCCTTTTACTCCTGCTTTTTAAATATCCAAACTTCAAAACGACTGAGCGTCTATCCGTCAGGTCGACACCAGCGGTCATCCACGACATACATACATGTAAAACACCACGCTGCATATAACACCATCGCTACATTTTTGGTGCCCGCGGCCCATAGATAGATTTTCAAACTCAGCCAATTAAATTATATTTATTTTAGATACATTCATAGCACCTTAGTCTTCTGCCTTGACACAAACCTTTCAATGGAAAATGGACAGGCGGTAAGATAATTTGACTGACCTACCTTGTTGGAGTTTTGTCCGTCGTTCAAACAATCTCCATTAGAATCCTGCTAATAAATCCCATGAATTTTCTCGCATGTACACCAGTGGTAGTAATACAAACGAACACACTGCTTTAGTATGCAAATATTTTCATTCGTAGTTCTGAACTGAAACCACAACAACTTTAAAGTCCTCTCACGCGTTGTTAACCCTTATTACATGGTTAGAAGATGTTATAAGGATCCAAGAAGTACCTACCCCATAACTAATACACGATCCGTACTCGAAAACAGTTTAATTGAACGCGCCACTCACGATTCGCACCCGAAGAAACGCCGCCATTTTGAACTTGCCGCGAACCCGGAAGTACAATTCATTCAGGAACCCAGGCGGAGAAAACGCCGTCAGTGCGACTGGAGCAGTGCCTGTACTGTTACCAGCCAGCAAACGGGGATAAAAAATCGACAGCCTCAGTTACCAGCTACTTAAGATACAGCTTGTTAGTAGGCCTATACAGCTTTGCGCCAAGACTACCCTTAGGCCTAACTGGTCGCTGGCCTCAAACACAAAAACACAAAAATAACACCAGAATTTGAGAAGCATCATTTAAAAAATATGAAGTTGCAAGGAACAAGAATTAGAGGCTTGAAGCTTCACAATCCAACATAGCTTATTTCTCAAATTAAGATTATTCATATTGTTGACTGATAACCTGAAATAATTCGAATATATCTTATATTTTTGCACAAAAAACACGAAAATTGAACAAAGTTTCTTTTTTGTAGCAACGTTTGTCAAAATGTATCAAGGTTAAATCCTCACAAATTACAAAGTAGCCGATTGAACATGCCTTTCAGTTCAGCAAAAGTCGACATTCAGTTGTAGGTGCCGCCAGAAATGAGACGAAGTCCAACGGGAATTGTGAGCACATTTATCACTTAATGAGTAACAACTGTGAGGCTGAAATTTGGCGAACACTGTGTAATCGTGCAGAATAGTAAGTAAAGGTATGTCTAACTAAATTTCACCGTAATTTGTTGGCGAAAACAATTTACACAAAGTTTTAAACTCGTAACTTATCCCGCTGTCCTCCAATATGGCCGACGCGATCCTAACAAAGTGAACCAAATTTCGCCACAAAACTTGCAATAACTTTACAGTGCTTGCCCGATTTTGATACTTTTTCGATTTTTACTGAGTAGAATGCACTACCTTTCCGATGATAGCAAAGTACTTTTTCAAAACGAGAAAAAAAATAAAACCGAAAAAAATAGGTTCGACCCCTACTGGTTCCTAGGTTCGACCGGCCTGTACGTAAGGAACTAAACACCAATGCTATTTTAACATACTAAGTACGCTTAACATTCCAAAAAAACATCAACGACCACTAACTACAAACTATAAATACACTACATATGCAAACGAATCACGAGATATTACCAACAAAACAAAATAATGAAGACTTTTCGAGCAAGCGATAGCACATTCAGTTACAAGGAAAAAATGGCGGCTTTCAGGACAAGTTCCTGAACTGATGAGCCGGAAATGTGGGTACGGAAATAACCGATGACAACCAGTAATCATACGCTCAAAGAGAAGGGTCAAATACTGTTCAAAAATCGCTTTTGGC
>NMRA01001624.1:0-12669 GCA_002633005.1 Phoronis australis
CATTGTATGTTGTTCATGTGAAGGTTGTGATATTAAACCTTTATCAAGTTCCAATTGGTTAACAATGTTGTTTTTGGTAGGAGTTCAGAATATAGTAGTATGTTTTCTGGAGGCTCTGCTAAAAAATTTTTCTTTTGCTCTTTTTTAGCAATTTTCAGCGTAATGTCACAATATTTATCATTTTTCTTGTCCAGTAGCTTCAAATGAATAAAGCCCAATCAAATTATCATTCAGTTTGGGTCTAGGGTTGTTGGTTTTTAAAGATTGGTTTTCAATGCAAAATTTTGCGAAAAGTCAGATTTCTCGAAAACGTGCAAGTCAAACCTTGGGAACTTTTTAGATTCTTAAAGTATAGTACTAAATGACCTTAAAAACACAAAAATTTTCTTTCCCCCGAAAAGTACCCACAGGAGTGATTTTCTAGACTTCCTAGAGTGGAATGGACTATGGCCTACCATAAGTTAAAAACAAATTAACTCTTTGATTTATCCAATGCAATAAGAAAGACCAAAAAGACTGCACACATTTAAATGACTAACAGAAATGAACAATTGCCTGTGGTCTGTCATGAATATTGTTGTTAGGTATGTTAGGTATTCCCGCTAGGGGACAGTTTTGAGTTTTATCAAGGAGTTCTAGTTGGTCGCCGATAGTGAGCAGACGCGTGTCATGATTTATCTGAACACTGAGGCTGGACTTTATGTTTTCTTCATACTTTCTAAATATAACGCTATTTGTTTATGTGGTGAGCCTTTGCTACGGTGCGGACAGCAGCGTCTTGTGTATGGAACTTGACTGTATTATTTTGGTGGCCTTATGGAGTCAACGGAACACATGAGGACGCCTTGGTGATGAAGACTGAAGATGCCGCAAGTTTCAAGTTTTGGACTGTTGGTACTGACGTTCGTCCCTCTCTTCGTCCCATGTTTCACGTAACTTGATATCATGCTTGTAAATATGTAAATAGATATTAATTTAGATCGGGATAACTAAAAAGTGGTTCTTTTTGTTTGTATTACCGTAACAATTGTTATTTTCCAGAGTCCAATTTCTTGAGTAACGTAAAAATCGTAAGTGTGTTCCATTGTCTCTTGTTTACGCTAACACACATCGCATGCATCGGGATCACTAATTTTTACTTTCTGAAGAAATGAGTTTAGTTATAAACTACTATGAAAAGACTTACACTGCAACCTATATAATGATCTATCTACAGTACATTTCAAACCTACACAATAAATCTTTGCTCATTTTATCTATCATAAAGCATTTATCTACAAATTTCGGATAGGTAGTTGTAGTAATTAGTTTATCACATTTTTTAACTGTCACTCCATCCTGAAGTTTTACTGAAGAACTGTATCAAACAACACAAAAGGTCCAATTCATGTATAATTTTAGACCAATGCTTGACTAAGTTCTTCATGCATCTATGAGAGATCCTTATTCTAAAATCTTTGTCTTAATAGGTAGAAATCTTTTGAATCATTAAAATTATCTCCCTGATGGTTTAATTAGTCATTTAGGTAATGCCTGTTGTTTAGTTCCTTTTTTGTGTTACTTTAACAACCTATTATTTTTCGCATTCTGGTAACACTCTTGGTTTATATCATTAACATATATTTTTAAGTCTGTCATTTATGCGAAAAGATAACTATTTATCAATTTCATTATTTATCTTTTGCTTGTCGCATAATCACACACCATCAAGAACTGGTGAAAGGCTTTCTAATAATATGACTCTCATGCAATTCGGTTGCAAAACGGCAGAGTTGCTAAAAGTTTTGTTGACAGTAAGTTACATAGCAAGAACAATTACCGGAACTCAACTGTTAAGTCACTTTTCATGAAACAGACCGCTGGAGTCCGTAGTCAACAGTGTGACAGACTTAGAATTGCAACTGATCTATTTATCTATTCATATTGATAACAAACCTACATTTTGTATAAAACATGGATGAAAAGGGGTTTTCATATTGTAGCGGCTTTGATCCATTATTCTGGAAGACTTTTTTTTAATGTTTATTACGAAATCTTCAATACAATGAATAAACATAACCCAGAAAGCGCCAAGAGGCATTATATCTGGGTTAAACAAATACAAAGAAAGCTATATACACTTATCATACACAAATACATCAATTAAAAACTGATGTTAAGATTACAATGACATGTGATTACGAATGTAAATAAATCATTTTCATGCACATTTATACAAATCTATCCACTCACACAAAGAGATTTAATATCATAAAGAAATTTTGATACTATTTCGAATAAAACCTTATTTTCATTTGGGTTGAGTTCTTGACATCCGTACAGAAACAAATTATTTTGTTGTACAATTGCGGAATTTCAGAATATTTTTTGTAAACATCGGGGTATTGTTGGAAAAGCTGTACCCTCTGATCCATGCATACATCACCAGTAAAGAAAACATCAGCATTTGTCTGAGTGTCTCCACAGGAACACAAAGGCGAAATACTATTGAAATTATGTCTAAATTTCTCGTTGTTTAGGAATAAAAAGCATTTTGATCTGTATATGATTATTTCATGGTTGCGAGGAAGTTGGAATGATGTCAGTGGGACTGGCAAGTTTTGAGCAGTGACGATTGAAGTGCTTTCTTTTATTTTTGATAGTAATGAATTCCAGTTGTCAATGCAAGCTAAAACGGTAGATCTCCTGACGGAGATGGAATAGTGTATATATTACTTTGCCGAAGTCCTGATCTCGTGTTAAGTCTTTTGTAGGAGTCAAAGAGGGTTTTGTTTGAATAATTGTTGATGTTGCTTAAGACTTTGAATGTGCACATGGACAGGTGGAGTTTACGACGGGTTGCTAGTTTGCTCCAGTTGAGACTATTTAGAACCTGGATTGTGTTGGACCCTTTGTGTGCACATGTTATGGCTAAAGCTGCTTATTAGTATTGTAGTCTTTCTAATTGATGAAGTATGACAGCGTTTTTGTAGATTATGTCACAGTAATCTAGATGTGGAAGTACTGAAGATTTGAACAGAGTTTCAAGATGCATGGAGTTGAAATGACGAGAGGCAATTCTAATTGGATTAATTTTTGTACTTTATGAACGAGTTTGCGACAGTGAGGAGTAAATGTAAGCTTATGGTCTAGTAGCAAGCCAACGTGTTTGTGCGTGAAATTATTGGGAATAACTTCCCCATTAAGTGATTTTTCCAGCAATGGATTTGTTTGGAAATTAGTATTATTAGACTTAGAAAATATAAGGTCAACACTTTTTTCAGGTTTAAATTTCATCTTCCATTTGTAAAACCAGTCATAGAGTTTGTTTAGGTCAGTTTGCAGTTGTAAGGAGCCATGGGGATGCTCCTTTGAGAATGGGTAGAAAATTGCAGTGTCATCAGCATATAAGGATGTTTTAGAGTTTATTGTGTCTGGAAGATCATTGATGTATACAGTAAAAAGAGTAAGGGGTCTAGCACGCTACCCTTATTGGCTGACATGGATTTTGTGCTCGTGGGAGATTTTGTTTATACGTTTTACAGAATATTTAGTGGCCTAGTAGTAACCAAAAAGTAAAGAATAGGTTTGATTCTCAGCGAATTATAGGCTATCAACACTATCTCATATTCATCAATCTATTAGTTACTTTGATTGTGGTAATTAGGTCACGGCAATTCGCCAATAGGCGGCGTGCAAACTACGTCACAAAAAGGTTGGTGACTTTTTGATTATTTTCGATAACGCATAGCTTCAACCTTCTCCAGAGATCAAATGGGATTGGTGTTCAAATCTGAGAGCAAGAAGCGGAAATAACTTGATAATTGCATTTGCAATTGTTTATCTTGAAACTCAAATGAAATGGTTTCAACTTAGATTGCTTCACAATCTTATTGCAACAAAGTTTTTTCGAGAAAATGGCATAGCTGATTGCGGTCTTTTTATTTTTTATAAATTCCATGAAACTGTCAGAGATTGCAATATTGTAAAACATTTATGGATTAGCTGATCTCGTTGGCTGTAATACCCGTACAGAATGTCGATATATGTGTGTTTTGCTTTGAAGTAAAACTATATTAGGGCAAACATTTAGTGTAGTTTAAAACTCAAATTTTGGCAAGCAGTCGCCTTCATTGAATTCAAATGTACCGTAATTGTGTAAAACTGAGTTAGAATTTGGTAGTTCATCGTTTTTCAGTACGGCATAGATATGGGTTACATTTTAAATTAGGTATAGGAAGGATAGTAAAAGGCAGTAAAAAGACGACGAACCCCTAAAATCTCCATTAATCGAGGCTAGACCTGTCGTCCTTGCGGACTCATTGTCAAAAGACAGGGGTTCCAATGAAGGAGGCCGCAAGCACGACACGTCTGTTTTACCGGTGTGTTGTCCTTTTTACTATGTTTTTAATGTTTTGTAATCGGTAACCGTATTTTAGTATTTCAGGCCCGTAGCCAGCATTTCGTGGTGGGAGGGGTTCAAAATTCTACAAGGAGAATGTCTTGACGAAATTTTTTATATGGTTGTATTTCACGTGTTACTTAAATTGTATGGGTTACATCGCTGGAAATGGGAACAGCCTACTATTCCAAAGGTTCACTACTCCGAAGGTGTAATGCTCCAAAGATTCACAAATTCGAAAGTTCGCTACCCTGAAAATATTTAACATCTCGGACTCAGGTGTATTTTTACATGCAAAAATAAACGATACGTCTGTTATTAGAAGCAGTAAGCAGTGTGCTTATACCGAAACAACGCCTGGGTAAAGCAATTTGTTTGGATTTCATGCGTGTGCAAAATTACCCACATGTCTGACGAATACCCAAAAATGAGTACGTACTTGCATTTTAAAAGAACATGAATATTGATGAATTATCAACCACCATACATTCATTAAATCCATGTCAAGATCGCATCATTTCTCAGCAAGACGCCCGGGTACCAAAGCACTTTGTTTTTGGATTTCATGCGGATGCGAGAAATTGACCTATCGTCAGGATTATGACCAATCAGAACGCAACATTCTTCACACGCCTTCGTCTGCGTTTCCAAGCCGCAATTTCACCCGACAAACGACACATTGTCGTGTAAAACTTATTTTAGCGTATAGCTCAAGAAATTATGCGATAAGAATGGTGAAACGGTGTTTGTATGGCGTGTGTAATTCCGAGAGCCGTTATGCAGCTCATTTATTGGACATCTCCTAAGTCAAGAAGCAATGTCGAAAGTATCAAACTGTGTGAATGGCCACATGAGCAGATGAACTTGGCAATGTTGCTTGATTATTCGAAGGTTAAACGCAAATATATTTGTTTCAAGATACGCACTTTTCAGTTTGGTGGCTATAGTGTAGGCCTATCTGATTTGAACTCCGGAGTTTCACTCGTCTGGCCGCCCTTGTCTCGGCACCTGCTACATCACAGCACTAGTCTAGCGGTAGTTCCCCTGAAATTGTTATTTTAAGGATATTTCTAAAATTTGTTATTTATTTCGACTTAATGGACATAGTTTCACGGTTTCGTAGCAGAGGTACATTTTTTTGGATTCATGTACCCGTAGGCTGGCGTTCAACTGTACTTCTCTTCAAAATTGAGAGACTCGATCGGCATTAAGATTACTGAACTAAAAGCCTTGCTCGAGCAGTTGTCACGAGTAAATAAACAGTTGAATCAATTTTTGATGAGAGCCTTTAGTACACACTTCGCCTGTAGAATTAGAGAGAGCTCATTTTGAAGTTGTTCAAGCATGATATTTAGACTTATGAAGCATTAAAAAATAAATAAATTGAGTTATTTTTGTAAATACTAGCAAATTTTTTCCACTACACCAGACTTGTCATCTTTTGTAACCAATCTAAGTTTAAAATTAATTGAACGCTACCTTTTTGAAATGAATCTACAAAAAATGCGAAGTTCATCGGAAAGTAGGCCTAACTTAAATGTCTTAATGGTGCGACAGTGTGCCTCTGACATATTGTTTGTTTGTCGGGTGTCACGTGACTTTTCGCAAAGGAGTGGAGCTTGCGATAGGTCAGTTTGTCCGCATGTCTTACGAATGTGGAATAATCAGTACGTTTTTGCATTTTAAAAAGAATTTGAAGTCGGAATATTGATGAATAAATCACGATGCATTCACCAAATCCATGCCAAGTTCGTTTCATTTCACAGCGCGGCTGACAAGTTTTGGACCGCTGTGCCTCAACCTCATCCACGCGGAACTGCACTCACGGCCGGGTAGAAACTAAACGTAGTTATTAGTCTTATCCCTGCCAGTTTTCACGAAGTCACAGAGCCCCATTCGCCGATGGTCGCTGCAGCCCTGACCCGTGCCCCAGGTGTTGTCCCTGCTTGAAAATGAGTCGTTAGTTAGATTCAAGAATCACGATTTGTGTGATAATAACTGAGCTCATTTTCAAAACAAACTTTTGTACACTCTTTAAATGGTCACTAAATGGACACAAATACAATACTTTAGTCATGTCAGTTCCGACTCATTAGTAGACAATTAGAATAATGAGCTGTGGGTGTTCTGGTTTCGGAATCGTGGACATTCGAAGTACTGAACTTTCGTGTCTCCCCAAACTGTTAATGTGGTGGACAACAATCTTATCCTCATGTTTTATTCAAATGCGCCGTCATCGAATACCCTAGAAACTCACTCTTTTTGCACTCAGTGAAAACCAATTAATTGTAAATGCTTTCAATTCCTGTAATATTATCTCTACTAAAGTTACATTATTATAAAAATGGTAGTCTAAACTTGGACATTTTTCTAAATGAATTCCTCTTAGGCAGTGTTAGTAAATTATTGTGAATCGCTTATAAATCGGGTTGCTTCTGATTTCCATCAGTACATGTTTTTGATTTTAATGTGTTTATAATAGCATATCTAAATATCTGAATACTTATACTAGATACTATTTACATGTTTATAGTTCTATGTATACTACTTTCATCTATGTACTGTCTACAACCAAGATATAATGCTTTGCGAATTTTGGGTTCGTCATTACTTTCCACGTATGTTCTGTGTATTCTTCAATGAACATATATCTCTTTCAAAAATTGTCCCGCATGCACCAACTGTTTCAGTTTTAGTGCTAAGCACTTTAGACTAATAAAATTCACAAGTGCTGGTATCGCTGGCCATGAATCACACGCCTGGAAAAGTATAAACATGTTCAATGTTCGACACACACAGCACATCTGAAGAGTAATTAACAAGTCCTGATCGCATCGTAAACATCAGTGGTAAGTATCCTTTGCCTTGTGGATATATTTGTATGAATAGAAAAGGCGTTGCCTACGACTCGAAACGTAGAGAAATAAATGGTTTCGAGTTATGTATTGCTAGCATTTCACATTAATTTGTTTTGGTAAGGGCATCAACGCTGTTTCACACTGTAAATCGGGTAACTTAAGTGTTATTGCAATTCTGCGTTGTTGGCTATAAAATCACAGCCAACAACAAAAAAGCGTGGTAGTTCAAGTCTGTACTACGACCCTTTCGAGGTCTTACCGGCAAACAGCGCCAACTCGCATCAATTTGAGCCACGATATCATGCGCTTTTGGAAAAGCTTCCCAAGTAAGGTTTAAAATGCGATGATTTGTTAAGCGATGAGTGAAAAAATCATCTGCATTATTTCACTCGTCTCGGATGGATCTTTATTCTTGAAAAAGTAAGCAACTTGAAAAAACATCGCAGCATCGCCTTAATTTTCAACAAAAACACATAACCACTCATGTTTTTGCTTATCTCAGGCAGGTTATAAAATACCTACTTCATTCTTTGCAACGCACGCAAAACATGCTCTACGTTGTTGTCATCGCAACAGATTTTTTCACAAGTATATTTTTAAATATTTTTATTTGTTACTGATCTATGTTAATAGTGCTGTTCCAACGAAGCTAGCTTAAGTAAGAAACTTTATGTTACAGAGTCAAAATGAAGGCAGCAGCAGTAGTTGTGTTTCTGGCTATAATCGCAATGGCGTGGGCTCAGTTGCCGGTAAGTACGTTTATAAACGACACCAGATGCAGCAGTTCAATGACAAGACGGAACAGTTATTATTTCGTCTACATTTTCTTACTTGGTACAGCGTACCCACGTTAACCGTGACTACACAAGTCAACACAAGCGTACACAGTAAACGCTCAATTAGCGGATGTATTAACCGCTAACTACCATGTGAATATCTGCATTCGCACTTTTGAACTATAAGCACTGTCAAGTACTTGTCTTCTTAATTAATGTTTTTTGCTATAACAAAGGTACATTTTGTCAGATCTGTGTTGCTATGACTGCCTCCATACATATTCCAGAGATTGTTCTCCCACTCCATCACATTGTTAGTGTGTATGGCTAGTGTCGGGATCACTGTCTCTTTTTACTGTATGTGTTAACTTTGAACTACTTGTGCATGTGTCCATGTACTTATATATACTGATTTGTATGTTTTTTTTTTGTTTTGAGCTTAGGAGTAACCATAGAAAAATGTCAGCATTTAGCTTATTTTTCATCGATTCCTTTCTCGGAGGTTACTGATCGGATTCAAACAAAACTTTCAAATACTATCAGTTGAGCATTGTTACACAATGCGCCTTTGGGGATGTTTTCTTTAAATGTCTCACTTTTGCAAGATACTTTTATGAAAATCAAAATCCACAAACGTAAAACTAAAACACTATTCAGGAATTGTAACCTACAGCTTTTTGAGATGCCATTGTTTTTATGAACATATTTTTCTTTTGTGGCTAATTTTGCTAAAAAGATATGGTCTGTCACTCAATCGATGACATTTTGGTACCAGGTAAAATTTCATTTTACACGCTTTCTTCCCTTACGACGTTCCTAGTTAAAATTTTGTAGGAATATGGATAAATGCACAAGTGGTAATGTTATTGATATCCCTAATAAATTATTTTGCCTTAGGGGAATGTGTAAATATATCTCAGAAGTTAACGTTATTTTGATTTATCGGCCGAATAATGTTATCTGGTGCTTGTACTTATAAGCATTTACTTATAAAGTAAATGAAAAGTCTCCTTTTCTCTGCAAATAGTGCCGAGTTTCAGAATTCTAAAAAAGCGGAAGCCAACTCTCATAGCGAAATTGAAAGACAGCTACCCCTAACAATAACCCATTGTCGTTCCATGCTCAATATGAAAAGAATGTCATGATTTATTCCAGCCACTGTATGGGTGTTATCGTCCCAAAGGAGAAGGCCAACCTCCAGACACGTGTGTCAGGGTGAAGGACCCCACATGTAAAAAATACTACTGCTACAGTAACTGGGAATTACCGGAATTTGGCGAACACAAAACTTGTCCCAATGGTCAAAGATTTGACTTGAATTCGTGTTCATGCTCAACAGCTTTATTTCTGTGTAATTTACCGTTCCGGACATAATTTGACGATTTCACAGATTTTGATTCACCGAGAATAAAACCAGCACATTAAACAAACTAAAGAAAACTTGGTGTACCACCTAAATAATACAATATAAGGATATCTGGTACACAACATCAGGCAGTCATTGAAATTATAGCCATTACACTAGAAAAACTTTTCGTTGTTTCGCTACTTAAACTCTAATGTACAGTTTAGTTAGGATCATTGACCTGAATCTGCTGAACATAACAGCAATTCTAACTACGTGGAAGGACCGGTAAGAGTATCACGGTACGAGTATCATGGTACGAGTATCACGGAACGAGTATCACGGTACGAGTATCACGGTACGAGTATCACGGTACGAGTATCACGGTTCGAGAATCACGGTACGAGTATCACGGTACGAGTATCACGGTACGAGTATCACGGTACGAGTATCACGGTACGAGTATCACGGTACGAGTATCAAATCTCGTATTTTTGTACAATTGAGACACTCAGCTACATTTCCATCACGCTTTACACAAAAATATTTTAAATAGAGTATTTTATACCACAATATTAGCCTCGAATGGCAGATACAACCGTGTAATAACCCATAAAGTTATCTCACTGGTGAGATAACATTTTTGCGGGAAACCGAGGCCGGATTCGAAACCTGGCCTCAAGAGTTGCGAGTCGCCGACTTTACCACTACGCCACTCTGCGGCTGACGTCATCGAACGTGAAAATAGACGCGCAACAATCGCATGTTCAGCAAAGGGCATTGCACCGACATTTATACGCTATGAAAAATAAGACGCATGATTTCCATAAAAACGATATTTTAATTCAGTGAAATTTTTCTCTCGTGTTCTCTCACTTGTAAATCACCGATCTCCAATTTGAATGCAGGTATCGTGTCGTCGGGATCCTTTGACTTGAGCATTATAGTCAGTTACTAGTGGTAACCTATTTTAGCAGACGATATTTTCCCGGTCGAAGCTTAGTGTGATCAAATGTGTAGTAGCTAAAATAGTTGCTAAACCTTAATTTATAAATTCACTTTATTTCTATTTTGTTTTATTTTTCAATTGGTTTCGAATAAAAGCATTATTTGACAAAAATATCTAGGCTTTTCTTTAAAGGTCACGACCTTCGACCCCGACTAAATTCTTCAAAGCAACTATGAAAGACCTATATTCTGAATTCTTTGTCTTGACGATAGAAATCTTTTGAATCATTAAAATCATCTCCCTTTTGGTTTAATTTGTCATTTAAGTAACTTCTCTGGTTAATTTCCTTTTTATGTTACTATTACACCCTGTTATTTTTCGCATTTCGGTAACACTCTTGGTTTTTATCATTAAAAATATTTTAAACCTGCCAGGTATGCAAAACGATAACTATTTATGATGTTGATTATTTATCTCTTGCTTGTCGTATGATCATACACCATCAAGGCTTTCTAATAATATGACTCTCATGCAATTCGGTTGCAAAACGCCATAGTTGCTAAAAGTTTTATTGACAGTAAATTACATAGTAATAACGATTACCGGTACAAAAAGATGCAAACAAATGCCACGCATGCGCAGTGCAACCTCATCAGCGTGAGATCGAAGTTGGTATTCCAGGGTTAGAGTTCTGTGATTTTTGGTGCTTCTCTTAGTCTTAAAACTTGCCATCTCAATTTAACAATTTCTTTAGTGAACTAAGAAGTGTCATCAAAATCCACGACATGTTTGACTATTCTTGGTGAGTCGCCTCGTTGTCCGACCCGTTACCACATCTGGTGATTAAATACATAAGACTCATGCTGTTTGGAAATTACATTCAACTACAACAGGCCTATTACTCGAAATGCAAGCATTACCAATCTTTTGGAGAAAAATCAGGTACACAAATCGTGACAACCGACCTTGATCCCAACAAAGTAAATTGATTTGTTTTTCGCATTGTTTGGACGGCAAAATAAAAAACGAGTCAGTTTCATAATATTACAGGATTCTATTTCCGTTAACATCAAGAACATCGAAACCATCAGCAACTCAAGAAAACGCTTGTAGCTTAAAATTGTCATCGAACCAGCCTTCACCGCAAACCAAAAAAAAACAAACATTTGCATAGTAGGCCTAGTATGTCATGGTTGACGAAGTTACTGATAACATGTCCAGTGCAACTTCGGAAAACTTGTGTGAGCTGTGCTTTAAGGCCTCTCACCTGTAGAGGTCAATTTTGCATAAAGATCTTTGCACGACGCAGATAAAAATTGAAAAAACTTACATGTAGACCTGGCTTTTTGTTAGAACTTCCAACCTTGATTGCATTTTGGACAAGCGACAACGATCTGAGTCGTAACAACCACTAGGTTTGTAATTTCACGGGACGGGCGTTCGGTAAATATCGCCCCTATGGTCCGGCAGAACCGAATTCATCAAAAAACGAATGCCTGGTCTACTATGGAGATGACTTTTTGTCCTTCCGTGTACAGTTATCAGTTTACGTGTAGAGGCACTGTATTTATCTGCGTAAAGGACGCTATACTGAAAACAACGTCTGGGTAAAGCACTAGATTTCGTGTGGATGCGAAATTGCCCGCAAGTCTGACAATACCGAAAAATGAGTACATGTGAAATAGGAATATTGATGAATTATCTACCACGATACATTCATCAAATCCATGTCAAAATCGCATCAGTTCACAGTTGTGTACCTACAGGACGCCCGCCTACTAAAGCTCTTTGTTTTTTGGATGTCATGCGCATGAGAAGTTGTAGTCGCAAGTCTTACGAATGCGGAAAAGTGAGTGCATACTTGCATTTTTAAAAGACTACGAAGTTGAAATATTGATGAATCAACCAAGATGAATTTACCAAATCTGTGCCAAGATCGCTTCATTTCACAACGCGACTGAAAAGTTTAGGACCGCTGCGCCTAGACCTAACCCACCAGAACCACGCTCACGGCCTGGTACAAACTAAATGTAGTTAGTAGGCTACCTTGTCCCTGCCAGTTTTCACGAAGTCACAAAGTACCATTCGCCGTTGGTCGCCGCAGCCCTGACCAGTGCCCCAGAGGCTGTTCTTACTTGAGAATGAGCCGAGGAAGAATCACGATTGGCGTAATGTTTGGACTTGAGCTCATTTGCAAAACAATATAATCAATTTTTTTTAGAACTATTCAACTTTTGCACACTCTTTAAATGGTCACGAAATGGACACAAATACAATACTTTATTCATGTCAGTTCCGACTCATTAGTAGACAATCTGTCGGTGTTCTGGTTTCGGAATTGTGGGCATTCTATGTAGTGA
>NMRA01001625.1:2549-12663 GCA_002633005.1 Phoronis australis
AGGAATAAGCAGCATTTCGGCAGATGCGCGCGCCCAGCCTAAAATCTGCGGATGCAGGAGTCTTGAATTCTTGGGTTTGCGGACCTGTTGACTAAAAAAAAACGGTAAACAGGGTTCATTCAGCGCCTATGCGTTGTATATTCACCCCCCAAGACCCCGGCCTGGTTGCGCATGTGTGCTAGTCAGCAAGGCGCACCCGAACTCAAAAATAGGATCTGATACAATTTTCGTGGGGGCCATGCCCCCTCCCCCCTAAATCCGTAGTCATGAAAATACAGCTTGGCTGGCCCATTCTCCGGTCGTTACTATGATGCTTGACAACTGACCAAGATGCCACAAAATATGATCTAACTTTTCGAAAACATTTATTTTGCACGGACATATTTTGCTTCGTCGCGGCGTATGGCAACGACCCAACGCTTCCGAATCTCAACGTCTTTAGAGATTGTAAAGCAGACAGTTGCATGTCCGTATTTTTTTTAGCCGTTCGCGGAACAACACGGACTGAAACACAGACTCCTAAGCCGATAAGCTAACAGAGCTATCGTAGCGAGCCTCGTTTTGGAACGCGCCTCCTGTCGGCGTGAATAGGGTCTATGTCGACGACTCAAATAGAAAATCTTGCAGAGCGGGTTCGAAACAGGCCTCGGTTTCCCGCCAAAATGTTATCTAACGCCGTGTAATAACTAAATGGGTTATTACACGGTTATATTGGCCATTCGAGGCTAATATTGTGGTATAAATATAGATGATTAGATGGCGAAGTCGTTATCCCCCGTATTCTAGAGCCCGAGTGGATTTTGGAGAATTATCGAAATCTTGGTTTTTAGCGAAGTCCCAGGGTTACTGTGCCCGTTTGCATGAAACAGTCTCAAATAGGGACTCGACTAAGTTCTCTAAATCTACTGCGTATTTTTGGACTTGTAAAACACCAATTGTCCTTTCTTGTATTGTTTTAGTTTCATTGCTAAGTCAAGTTTTCACTTTGATACAAATCGAGAGGGAACTCTACGCTGAATTGTCAATATTATCGGAAATAATTAGGGGTCTTTTCATGCAACACCCCCAATTTAAGGACTGAGTCCCTATTTATTTTCAATGACCTCTGTGCTCAGTTTTTAGTAATAGTGTTAAAAAATGTCATTAATGAAAGAGGCGCTCATAATAAATATGAAATGATAGACAAATATTGCATCTGTGAGGCCATTAAGACACAAATACACAGAAAGATATAGGGACCTTAGTTGAGTCCTTATTTGGGACTGTTTCATGCAACCGGCCACTGAACTCTACCGTTCAGGCCTTTGTAAGTCCCGTGAAAGAAAAGGGGGCGGGTCGGGTTTGACAGCAGCCGTTTTGTGAACTACATAAATGGGAAGGGATTACCACGAATGGTATTCAGTTGTTCCTTTGAAGTTGTTTTTTTTTTGAGTAAATTTAATCCAGAAATTTGGCCTCTGCTCTTGTCTACGACGGATACCGATGTGCCGTTATTTTCAGAGCACATCCTTGTTGAGCCCTTCAAGTTGGCGCGAATCCAGGGTGGAGCTCAGAACACTAGAACATCGCCGAAAGCAAGACTTCGTGATATTAGATGAGATATTGCCGTGTACTTTAAATGAGGTCACGTGATTTTGGCTATATTTTGCGAAGTCCTGCCATTAGTGAGAAATTGCCAAAAATCTGGTTGGTAATGACATATTTTAACTTCACGAATTTTCTGTAATCTAGAATGAATTAAAGAACATCCCGATTGTGGTCTCCTTTCTTGCACCGGGGCCGCCTTGAATTTGTGATTTTAGGTAAAAATGGCTAAAATCGCACTTTTTGGTCATCTTAATGTGGCATCTCCTTTTTACCGGTGGACGTAGCAAACAAGACATGACTTTATTGAATTCCTTCAACTTTGAGAAACCCCATGGAGAGCAGGCCTACTTTCTGTCAGTTATGCTTTTTTCAGGTTATAGGATTCAAACAAAGGCTTTCTTAACCTAGACCAGCGATAACGCCTAAGTCAGCCACTCGAACTGTGGTCTTGGTTCTCATATCAGATGAGAAAGCGGAAAATTTGATAAAAAGCTGTTCTTTTTTGGTTTAAAAGCAATACCGGCACTTTTGAAACAATCCGTGCTGGACGATTTAAACGAATTTAGGTGCCACGAATCTTCATGCACAGAAACAACCTTGCCGACTAATCGCTGTGTTGCTAGGGTAGGCTCTCGAGGATTCTCTCACATTTTTACGAATTCTGGCGAAGCTAGGTCAAGGAAGCGCTCTGCGCGGGTAGAGCTCGCAAGAACTTCGCCGAGGTAGCTAGCTAGGGCAATAACGTTATGTACATGGGGACATCTCACAATCTTGCGTTCTCGCCTCCACAGAACGCACGCCTCGCGTGTTCAACCCGTAACTTGAGGGCTGCGTACGAGTCAGTGCGACTCCAAAAACCACCGCAACGAAAAAATAAGACACTTAGTGCTTCGCAAGTCCAGAGGCGAAGTTCAAATCCCCCTCGGGACAAGATCAAAAATAAAAAAATTCAATGAAAACAAAATCAGCTACTTAAACCAAAAAATCTTCCCTCCGCTCCGGCGGCGCTACGCACCTCCAATTCGAGCGTATCCTAAACCCCGCCCCTTTAATGAAAACCTAGATCTGCCACTTTAGTCAGCATACACTTCTTTACCAAAATTTATATGCAGTTGCCACATTTTGCTTTTTTCACCACTTCTTTAGCAATATCCACTTTTAAGGAGGTCCACTTATTGGATCACGTCTTCAAAAATGACACGTAGAAAAGGTCTCGTTTTTGGGGTCCCAGGTATGCTGCCTTAAGAACTTTTCCAAAATCCCTTGTAACACGGGTACTCACGGACATATTGAACGCCCAAAAGAGTGTAGTACCCTGTTGTCAGAGCAACCGCACAGAGGAATCTTACGGCAGTGGTGAGAGCAATATCGTAGTATACTGTAACAACTGAAATTCCATTTTTAATTACTTAATTCATTCTGTAAAATGAAAGAAAACAACACAATCGAACATTATTACTTTTATTTTGCGTGAAGATTTCACGATGAAAAAGATGAATGAAAACTGTACAAGAAAACACAATGAACATTGAACATGGCAGAAAACTGATCGTAATAAAAATAACCCTTTATTTACATTTAGAACCAACAGAGGCCGCACTCGTTCGTATAATGTTATAGCTACTTTGATGAGTGGCAGATTTCAATACAAACATCACATTTGTTCATAAAATTTCACTAGTCCTCATTAGAAGACTTCCCATAAAATACAGAATGGATAAATAATTTAAGTAACTACCACTTTTTCACATCTCATCGTACTTAAGACAACATACACTCCACATATTCAGTATATCCTTTAAAGCTACTTCAAGTTTACTGATAGAGAATATTATTTCGCCTTAACCTCAAAGTACAGGTATGTTTAAAAGTGCAATAATTAAAAACTGTCTGGTAAAATTATTAGCGGTGAAAAAAAAAGGATATCAGCTAGGGAAAACTCAAAAAGATCTCCCCACGACAGAATTGCACTAAAACACAAGTTCTAGGATAGGGCCAAAAATAGCATTGACCTTTTACAACCCAAATCTGAATTCTGCACGAATACGTCTGAACTCACCGATTTTAGAGCAACATCAGACCAATAAGCAGTAAAGGAAACCCAACTTATTTCAGAAAAACCACGATCTTTCGAAAGACAAATGTGTCCACATTTTTGATTTCAGCTTATTAGTAACCATTTCAGTCAGTAAACACAAACTATGAGAAATAAAAGTGTGTTTTCTTATTTCCCATAATAGACACTAAATGCAACCACTGTTAATCACTATGTTTATTTAACAATAAACAGAACTGTTCAAGAAGTCCCTAAAAATATGCACGTCAAGGTATACTCTTCAGGCTCAACATTCAAACCATGATAATTTAGACTAGGCTGCCAGGGTCAAATTTATCTTCTCTCTAGTTAAAGATCACAAAACTAAGCTGAAAATAGTCACAAATGGACGAGCAAAATCTCTTATAAAAACAAAATCTTGTGGCATCATGGAAGCCTTCTCTGAAAGGTCAGTAAATATTGAGACCCTCTATACCTCGCTGTGTCACATGGGCACGTCACGTGAGCTTGAATCAACTTCTACTATAACCACACTGATCTTGAAACAATTTGCCTCAATTGGCAAACTGTTTACGAAAGCCATTTAAAACTGGCTTATTCAAAAACTATTAAAAATAAAAAACTATAACGCAAAATCATCGTCACTGTCGTCAAAAGATTCTTCATCTTCTTCACTGGACGAGATGTACTTCTTCTTCTTTTTCTTAGATTTCTTCTTCTTTTCTTTCCTACTAGTGGAGTGGCTACGTTTCTCCTTCGCTTCCTTCACCTTAGCCAATGGAATGACGATCTTCAACTCTCTCAGCTGTTGAGAACAAGAAAATATAGTGTTACAGCTGAACTTATTTAATTGTAACTAGGTAAAAAATGTGGACGAAATTTTAACACAAGGAAGACGCGGTGTTTTGAATGTTGTACACAAAAGAGCACTAAGAAAGAGAGACGTAAAGGCCAAGAACTACTTAAAGGGGTCCCAGATTTTGAGTGGAGAAGACTGGTTCTCACAATGCAGGACCCCTGTAACTATTACCGTTATGCACAAAGAACTGTCAATGCCATGTCACTGTCAGTATGTCAATAGTTCAAAAGCAGAACATAGTCAACCTTTTGCACTTGAGTAGATAAATGCTAATGGTCAAATCAAATACCAATTAGGAGAAAAATTGATCACGAACCAATTTTCTAGCTCGGCTTTTATTATATATCAAAAAAGCATAAAAATGTTTCCAGGTGATAAGTGCGATGGGCCCACCTGACTGGCCACCAGACTGTTTGTTTTTTTAACCTTAAGAGCAAAAACAAAACATCTGGCATGTACATTGTTTAAATACTGACCAGGGACTTACTCCTTTACAAGAACCACCAGATTCTTTTCTGCATATGATGTGACGAAAACTGACATTATCAGTTCATCTCTTTCAAGTGTTTTCAACATACATGCTTATTATCAAACATTTCGAGACAGTTGATGACATCACCAACAAAAAGAATAGCGTTCAGGATGAACAGCAAATGTTCTTCCAGCAACTGTCAGTGTGTTTTACCAACAAAAACAAAACAAGAACGGAAACAACAATTATTAACAGGAAAATGGAAAAATTTTAACCTCAACTTCATCCGTTCACCTCTATTTACGTAAGATCGTAAAAATAACAGACTCGACAAATTCCATTCTGTACCAATCAAAAACTATCCGTCCAAACAGCACTTTGGACTGGACACGTGACAGACGAATTTGAACACTCACTATCTCTGTACCGATGAAGTTAACTCGTGACGAGAACTAACATAATCTAGAACAAAACTGGAAAACAACGCTGGAGGCAAAGACGCCCTAACAAGACAGACCACAACAGGCACTTCTGTTACTCCTCTTTACCGACTCTGGCCCGTTTTGTCTTAGATATTTTATTGGCAGTTTTGAATATTTTTTTGTCGGACTTGCTGGATGACCGTGTTACTCTCCGAGGCTAGAGAAGAAGGTGAACACCTCTGATAGTTATCCGTCAAATTACGACATCGAAAAAGTTGCAAAATATTTCGTTTAGTAAACTTTGGTAACAATACTTTCTGCAAACATGTAGTGACATAAATTTGACAGCCTTCGTTTAATTCAAGAAAGCGAAAATAAAATCTTGTAACTGGAGTTAAATCCATGAAGCGATCAGACAGTTACTTTACGGATCAAACTCCAATCACAAGATTTTTTTTTCGCCTCCTTAAATGCAAATTATTCAAGATCGTGCGCAATGTCAAATTTTAAACACTACACATTTCATTTTAAGTGTTACTTGTACTTAAATGATAGCAATTTTCTTAATTTAATTTTGAATCAACAATGCTCTTCTGTTCTACCATAAAATTCACTTGACAAACTGAACCGTTTTAAATCAATAAATGTACTGCAGTTGCAACTAATTAGACCAATCAAACTGAACTTAGCATTGGGTTTAAAATTTTCAACTATTGGAAGGGCTTGCCAACCCCATTCTTTGCCGAAGTGACACGAAACCCAATTACAGCAAGGAGCACTTTAAGGCCAATTTTGTAGGTACAAATGACCTACATTGCATTTAGTTCTTTTGGACAGCTAAACAGAAGAAAATATAGTTCTAAGTTGGCTGATCACAGAAAACAGCTGTAAGTGAGAGCAACTGTCTACAAGGCAACAGAATCACACCAAATCACATGACCGTATTGGACACTGCGCCGACACATTCAGGAGGGCTGCATAATACTCCGAAAGTTATCCGCTACGCTGATTTGACTAACCTTCAACAGTACATGCTAAAACAACAAAAGAAAATGACACTGGCCGAAACCGTAACTCCCCCCGTCGGGGCAGACGAAAGCAAAAGTAATTCAAGAGAGCAGCAGGGTGGGTCCTTCTAGCCCACTATTTTCAGCGGCGATTACATAATAAGACGATAATCAAAAGCAGGAATTCTCTACTCACCGGAACCTGCGGTTCAGCAGCAGTATTGGACGGACCCGGCTGTTCTTCATCCTCCTCTGACTCATCAGTGTCAGCAGCGCCATCTGGTGCCTCGTTGGCGCTCTCCTCGTCCGTCGCGTCATGTGTAGGCGGAGCCAGTTTGGTGCGGATCACGATAGGCGTGACGCGTCCCGTCGACTCATCCTCACTCGACTCCGCCGGATCAATGCTCAGGATGAGCTCCTTGAACTGGCAAGGGAGATAATTACATAATTGGTGAATGACAAGGAGACAATGAGAAACTGGCTATCGACAAGTCACAATTATTTATGCTAAAAAGTTAACATTTTGCACAAATGACACATAACATTTACCAGAAAAAGTATTGAACACGGAATTAGTTAACATCTAGCAAGGGTTCTGTTACACCAGAGCTGCATAGTTCATACAGGACCTTTGTAAAAATTCATAAGGATCATACGAGTGTTGTGAATACAGAGTAATTTACGAAAAAAACTTTTTACTGAACTTTCATAGAAGTGAGCGAAAAGTCAATTTGACACAATTTTAGCAACACATGCCAGATCACAAAGTAACCACGTTGGGTTCACAAGACTGGTCACTGCTTGTGTGCTTTCACATGTTTCAGGTAATGAGATCTAACTTCAGTGCGATCCATGCCTCCAGAATTTACACACAAATCTTTTGCTAAACTATTTATCAATGCAATGCATTTTGATGCTCATTTCAATCCTTTAATGTTGCATGATTGTCTCATAGTTGAACTCGCACCAAAAAGTATGTTGCAGTGGACCTCTACATCCAACCGTGCAGTGAAATGACAAGTGTTGTTTTCAGTGATGTTTAGATGTCATCAAATTATCGCTGATGTCACATGATATTCATGTTTTGGGATGCAACCCTTTGTTAAGTTTTCTTGTTTTAATACAGCGAGTAGGCCTTCACAATTACACATACAAGTTTCATTGCCGCCAACATATACTAACTACACATATTAACAAAACCAAGGATTGAAAGGAGTTCATTGGTTGTAGCTAAGGAAAAATTCACCACCACTAATTAGATTGTCTACAGTTTTGAACTTCGACTTGATCAATTACACAGGGCAAAATACAAGAAATGTAGGACCTCACCGCCATGTCTGTATCTATCTAAATATCCACAAAGCTGTAGAAAAAACTATGTGAAGCATACATTTTTAGACACCAGAAAGTATGCAGACTTGGATAATCAACTTTGTATCAATCTGTCATAACTTGGGTCAAATGACAATTTAGCAAAAAAGGTACATTCATACCAAAAAAGGTACATTCATACCAAAAAAGGTACATTCATACCAAAAAAGTTACATTCATACCAAAAAAAGAAACAGTATCAGTATCAGTCAGATACCATTCATATAAATGTCTAAGATGAAAGCTCAAAGATATTGTTGCAGTTTCGGATTTTGTTTCATGCAACTTATGACTTTTAATCATGAAAATCATAAAAGTCTTATTTTGACAGCATCTCATGCAAAAGAGGAATATTTCAAAAACAACGCTTTGGAAAACATAGCATAAAGCATAGTATGCCAGAAATTCACGTGCATCTGACCAGCCATCTCTGAGATACGACGTTCTGAAGTTGTCCAAACTTTATAATTTTTCTGGCGTCCACGTAACTTAAGAATATGACTCACGTCGAAGTAACACTGAAGGAGTTCTACACGCGCCTTTGTGTCCAGAGTTTCCGGGGGCGAGCCACTCCGTAGACACTCGAGCGCCTCCTTTGGGTGGAACTTGGGCTCGGTCTTCCGGCTCAGAGGTTTCTCCCACACTTTGGCGGCCTCTGTTGGTGAGTACTGATGAAGCTTGCTGTAAAGGTTAAGAAAGCTCGTATTTCATAAAGGGACTGCAGAACGGTGATTAGAATGTGCAAGGCAGCACTATGGAGAAGGGAATAATGCATGTCATCAATTCATTCAGTAGGTGTCAGTAAACATGGGCGGGGTTTACTGTAAAAGTCAAGAGAGTTTGTTCCATCATGGGGACTGTCAGAGGAAACGTTGATTACCATCCTTGAAGGGACGGTTATCCCAGACATTTATTCCGCTTAATGCAGCTTTTCGTAATTTTGATTAATTATTCATTCTCTATTCCAGAAGTGACGTTTTGGGAGGCAAGAACTTTGCTTTTGTTTACGAGTCAGTCAACATGCCACACAAATGCTGCGGGATGTATTCTGTGTACTTAGAAAAAAATCTACAAAACTGTAGATTTAACTCGATAAAACTATATTTTCTGTAGAATTTGATCTGTGACATTATAGCAATAAACCATGTCTTTTTAGTAAAATTAAGCAAAAATGAAAGGTATACTCTAATCAAAGCAAAACAACTTCAATCACAGACCAAAATTCATTTGATATTAACAGAATAATCTCAAAAAACATTACCAGTTCTCAAAATTTTCATTTGTTTTCATTTGAGGCCGCATTTGACTTTTTCACAAAAATTATTTTTGATAGTCCCTCATGCAAATCACACTCAGTGAATAAATGTAAGCCCATCAGCAACAGGGGGCGCTGGCTGTGCGCAGCCTTTGCTTTTCAGAAGTATGGGTACTGTAATATCAAAAACTAATTAGAACTCCTAGCAAATGGCTATGTTGTGAGAAGCCAAAAGCATAGGTCAAAGGTCAATAGTCCACCCACCTGTCAGTAAAGCCAAACATCTCCTTGAGATGTTGCTTGACCTTCAGCAGCAGGACACAACCTTGAGATGTCAGCATGATCCGCTGAAGGACACTAGTGTCATCAGGCAGGCAGTCTGGATTGAAATAACACAACAACATGAATACGTAACACAAAATCAGATCTGTTAGGTTCAGAAAATACACGGTTCTCTCACACCAAGGCGATTCTCAATAGGAAGTTAAAAACAGAACTGCGAAGGAACCGACTAAGCACCGTGCAGTCCCAGTAAAAATCTCGCAGACAGAGTTGCTTTTGAGGCATGTTTTTGGCCAAAGTTTTCTCATTTCTGCCTATCACAAGCCCATTTCTGAGAAAGGGTTTAGTTGATTGCTACACTTCCGAAATTCCATTGCTCATCAACAACTCCAATACACACCAAAAGTATTCAGACAAAATTACCCAGAATTACCCGTTATGATGGCTAGGTGGAAGCCCAATTCCTCAGAGTAGTCTTCCCACAAGACCGAGAATGACAGGGAATTAACAAGAAAGTTAGCAAGGTGCATAAGGCATTCTATGATCAGAATTTTGCGCCTAGGTGGTAATTGCCAGCCACTTTTTTGCTGTTGACAGAATTAGGCATCATGACAGGGAAATAATAAAAAAAATAATTGCAGGCGGTCTGATACATGTTGTACCAGACGTGCACAGGCCTCGCATGTGGGCCCATTGCACTGATCACCTGGAAATATTTTTATGCTTCATCAATATATGGTTAAAACTGAGCTGAGGAGCTAGAAACCTGGCTCAAGGGTTTAGCAGTGTGACATGGTGGAACT
>NMRA01001629.1:0-12550 GCA_002633005.1 Phoronis australis
AATGACAAGACACTTAACAGACATGAATTAAGAATGACAAGACACTCAACAAACATGTACTAAGAATGACAAGACACTTAAAAGACATGAATTAAGAATGACAAGACACTCAACAAACATGAATTAAGATTGTGGTGTTATTGGTAAAATGACATTATGAGCAAAACATTGCATAATCATGCCATCATTTCATCGGTAGATTTTTAAATTAATGTTTTTTCAATAAATTGTGTATTGATAGCAAATTGTGAATGTAAAGAACGAATTTAACACCACTGTTTAAGTCAAATTTTCTAAAATTGTATATTGTGATATGTACACTTGATAGATTGACACAAATGATTTTGATAGCACCAATTAATGCAATTTTGTAAGTGTCTTCATGAATAGGAAGAACAAAAATACAACTTAATGTTAGAAGCAATACATAAAAGAAGCCATATTTATTACCAGCAGAGGATGAGCCTGCACCAACACTCGAACCAGCAGCTGACGAAGACAAAGCTACAAACAGTCAAACAGGACAAGACTGACAAGGCACTCAACAAACATGTATTAAGAATGAAAAGACACTCGACAGATACGAATTAAGTATGACAAGACACTCAACAAACATGAATGAAGACTTTGATGTTATTAGTAAAAGGACATTAGGAGCAAAGCACTGCATAACCATGCGGTCATTTCATCAGTAGATAGAAGTCAACCAATAATGGTATCGGGCCTGTGCCGCGTTTGAGCGCATTAGAAATAATTGGGAAAGCTTGATTCCAACTGGATCCTTAAAATAATTGGAACGTAATGAATGGCCGCAAATTGATATATAGTGCCAATTCGCCAACGTTTCAACATCACAGTTCACAGAAGTTGGATCCTTTTAATTGTAATTTTAAAATCAAATTCCCTTCGCATATCCAGAACCAGGTCTTTAATAAATTTTTGAATAAATTAATGACAAATTGTGAATGTAAATAACAAACTCGACAACATAATGCCTATCGGATTTTCTAAAAATGCATATTGTGAAATGTACAATTGATAGCTTGACACAAATAATTTTAGTAGCACCAATTAATGCAATTTTGTAAGCGTTTACATCATTAGAAACAAAAAATGCCACTCAGTATTAAAAGCAATACATAAAAGAAGCCATTTTTATTACCAGCAGAGGATGAGCCTGCACCAACACTCGAACCAGCAGCGGACGAAGACAAAGCTACAAACAGTCAAACAGGACAAGACTGACAAGGCACCCACAAAACAGGAATTTAGACTGACAAGTCACTCACCAAACATGTATTAAGACCGACAAGACACTCAACAAACAAGAATTAAGACTTTGATGTTATTAGTAAAAGGACTTTGTGAGCAAAACACTGCATAGTCATGGCGTCATTTCATCAGTAGATGTAAGTCGACCAATGATAGGATTGGACAAGTGCAGCGTTTGAGTGCATTAGAAATAATTGGGACTCCTTGTTTCCAACTGGATCCTTGAAATAATTGGTACTAATGGATGGCCGCAAATTGGGATACAGTGCTAATTTGCCAAACTTTTATCTTCACAGTTTGCAGAAGTTGTATCCCTTTAATTGTAATTTTAAAATCAAAGTCCCTTTGCATATCCAGAATCAGGACATTGATAAAGTTTTCAATTAATTTGTAAATTACTGACAAATTTTGAATGTAAATAACGAAATGGACACAATATGTCTCTCGGTTTTCTAAAAATCCATATTTTTAAATATACACTTGATATCTTGACTCAAATAATTTTAGTAGCAACTTTGTATGCGTTTACATGAATGGAAAGAACAAAAATGCCACTCGGTGTTAAAAGCAATACATAAAAGAAGCCATTTTTATTACCAGCAGAGGATGAGCCCGCACCAACACTCGAACCAGCAGCGGACGAAGACGAAGCTACAAACAGTCAAACACCACAAGACTGACAAGACACTCAACAAACATGAATTAAGACTGACAAGGCACTCGACAAACATGTATTAAGAATGACAAGACACTTAACAAACATGAATTAAAATTTTGGTGTTTTTGGTAAAATGACATCACGAGAAAAACATTGCATAATCATGCCGTCATTTCATCAGTAAATTTTTGAATTAATAATTTTTCAATAAATTTGTATATTGATAGAAAATGGTGAATGTAAAGAACGAATTTGATAACATTACGTCAGTCGGATTTTCTAAAATTGCATATTGTGAAATGTATAATTGATACAATGACACGAATGATTTTGATAGCACCAATTAATGCAATTTTTTTAGAATTTTCATTAATAAAAAGAACGAAAGTACCACTCCGTGTTAAAAGCAATACACACAAGAAGCCATTTTTATTACCAGCAGACGATGAGCCCGCACCAACACTCGAAGAAGCAGCTGACGACGACAAAGCTACAAACAGTCAAGCAGGACAAGACTGACAAGGCACTCAACAAACATGGATTAAGACTTTAATTTGATGTTATTAGTTGAAAGTTATTACGAACAAAACACTGCATAACCTTTGGGTCATTTAATCAGTAGATGTAAGTCAACCAATAACTGTATAGGACATGTGCAGCGCATTAGAAATAATTGGGAAAGCTTGTTTCCAACTGGATCCTTAAAATATTTGAAACCGAATGCATGGCCGCAAATTGAGATATATTGCCAATTTCCCAATCTTTCAACACCACAGTTCACAGAAGTTGGATCTTTTCATTTGTAATTTTAAAATCAATTTCTCTTTGCATATCCAGAAACAGGCCATTAACAAATTTCTTAACAAATTTGTAAATTAATGACAAATTGTGAATCTAAATAACGAACTCGACACCACTTTGTCTCATGAATTTTCTAAAAATGCATATTGTGAAATGTACAATTGATAGCTTGACACAAATAATTTTAGTAGCACCAATTAATGCAATTTTGTAAGCGTTTACATCATTAGAAACAAAAAATGCCTCTCAGCGTTAAAAGCAATACATAAAAGAAGCCATATTTATTACCAGCAGATGATGAGCCCGCACCAACACTTGAACCAGCAGCTGACGAAGACAAAGCTACAAACAGTCAAACAGGACAAGACTGACAAGGCACCCACAAAACAGGAATTTAGTCTGACAAGTCACTCACCAAACATGTATTAAGACCGACAAGACACTCAACAAACATGAATTAAGACTTTGATGTTATTAGTAAAAGGACTTTGCGAGCAAAACACTGCATCATCATAGTGTCATTTCATCAGTAGGTGTAAGTCGACCAAAGATAGTATTGGACAAGTCCAGCGTTTCAGCGCATTAGAAATAATTGGGACTTCTTGTTTCCAACTGGATCCTTAAAATAATTGGAACGTAATGAATGGCCGCAAATTGATATATAGTGCCAATTTGCCAACCTTTTAACTTCAGAGTTCACAGAAGTTGTAGCCCTTTAATTGTAATTTTAAAATCGAAGTCCCTTTGCATATCCAGAATCAGGGCATTAATAAATTTTTGAACAGATCTGTAAATTAATGACGACTTGTGAATGTAAATAACGAACTCGACAAAATTGTGTTTCTAGGATTTTCTAAAAATCCATATTGTCAAATATGAAATTGATAGCTTGACACAAACAATTTTAGTAGCACCAAATTATGCAATTTTGTAAGCGTTTGCATCAATAGAAAGAACAAAAATACCACTCAGTGTTAAAAGCAATACATAAAAGAAAACATTTTTATTACCAGCAGATGAAGAGCCTGCACCAACACTCGAACCAGCAGCTGACGAAGACAAAGCTGCAAACAGTCAAACATCACAAGACTTACAAGGCACTCAACAAACATGCATTAAGACTTTGATGTTATTAGTAAAAGGACTTTACGAGCAAAACACTGCATAATCATGCGGTCATTTCATGCAAGTCGACCACTGATAGTATTGGTCAAGTGCAGCGTTTGAGCGCATTAGAAATAATTGTGACCTCTTGTTTCCAGCTGGATCCTTAAAATAATTATAACGTAATAGATGGGGGCAATTTGAAATATAGTGACAATTTGCCAATCTTTCAACTTCAGAATTCACAGAAGTTGGATTGCAATTTTAAAATAAAATTCTTTCTGCATAGTTGTAATTAGGCCACTGGATATTTTTTCAATGAATTTGCACATTGATCAAAAATTGTGAGTGTAAAAAAAAAGAACTCGACACTGTTATTCCGTCGGATTTTCTAAACATGCATATTGTGAAATGTACAATTGATAGCTTGACACATATAACATTAATAACCCCTATTAGTGCAATTAAATGAGTGATTTCATCAATAGAAAGAGCAAAAATATCACCCACTGTTAAAAGCAATACATGAAAGAAGCCATTTTATTACCAGCAGATGATGAGCCGGCACCAACACTCGAACCAGCAGCCGACGAAGACAAAGCTACAAACAGTCAAACAGGACAAGACTGACAAGGCACTCGACAAACGTGAGATAAGACTGACAAGGCACCCAACAAGCATTATTAAGGCTGACAAGACAATCAGCAAACATGAATTAAGGCTTAGTGTTATTAGTTGAAAGACTTTACGAGCAAAATATCAAATAATTGTGGCGTCATTTAATCAGTAGATGTAAGTCAAAAATGATATCATTAAGCCTGTGCAGTGCCTGTGCCTTGTAGAAACAATTGGGGCTATTTCTTTCAAAGTGGATTCTTAAAAAAATTTGAACGTAATGGATGGCCGCAAATTGAAATATAGTGCAAGTTTGCTAATCTTTGGATTTCAGAGTTCACTGAATTTGGATCTCTTTAATTATAATGTTGAATTTTCCTTTGCATATCGAGAATCAGGCCATTCGTAATTGTTTCGATGCATTTGCACATTGAGGGCAGATAGGTATTAAAATGCAAATTAAAATGCAAATTTGACACAATTATGTCTGTCGGATTTTCTAAAAATGAATATTGTGAAATGTACTATTGCTACCTTGACACAAATGATCTTATTCGCACCCAGTTAATGCAATTTTCTAAGTGTTTTCATCAATAGAAAGAACACAAAACCATTCAGTGTTTAAAGCAATACATATAAGAAGCCATTTTTATTACCAGCAGACGACGAGCTGGCACCAACACTCGAAGCAGAAGCGGACGAAGACAAACCTACAAACAGTCAAACAGGACAAGACTGACAAGACACTCGACAAACATGAGTTAAGACTGACAAGGCACTCAACAAACATGAATTAAGACTGACAAGACACTGGACCATTAAAATAATTTGAACAAAATGGATAGCTGCAAATTGAGATATAGCGCCAATTTGCCAGTCTTTCAACTTCACAATTCACAGAAGTTGGATCACTTTAAATTCCAAAATCCCTTTGCATATCCGGAATCAGGCCATTAATATTTTTTCAATAAATTTGTACAATGATGACAAATTGTGAATGTGAAAAACGAATTCAAAACCATTGCGTCTGTCGGATTTTGTAAAAATCCATATTGTGAAATGTACAATTGATAGCTTGACACAAATGATTTTAATAGCACCAATTAATGCAATTTTGTAAGCGTTTTCGTTAATAGAAAGAACAAAAATGCCACTCAGTGTTAAAAGCAATACATATAAGAAGCCATTTTTATTACCAGCAGAGGATGAGCCCGCACCAACACTCGAACCAGCAGCTGACGAAGACGAAGCTACAAACAGTCAAACACCACAAGACTGACAAGACACTCAACAAACATGAATTAAGACTGACAAGGCACCCGACAAACATGAATTAAGATTGACAAGGGACTCAACAAACATGAATTAGGACATGGATGTTATTAGCTGACGGACATGACGAGCAAAACACTACATAATCATGGCGGTATTTCATCCGTAGATGTAAGTCAAAAACCATATGTCATAAGGCATGTGCAGCGCTTCTTTGTTATAGAAACAATTGCGGCTTTTTGTTTCAAATTGGTTCTTAAGATAATAATAGATGGCTGCAAATTGAAATATAGTGACAATTTGCTAGTCTTTCATCTTCACAGTTCACAGACTTTGGACCTCTTTAAATTCCAAAATCCCTTTGCATATCCGGAATCAGGTCATAAATATTTTTTTAATAAATTTGTACAATGACGACAAATTTTGAATGTGAAAAACGAACTCGAAAGTATTGTGTCTGTCGGATTTTGTAAAAATTAATATTGTGAAATGTACAATTTATAGCCTGACTCAAATAATTTTATAGTACTAATTAATACAATATTGTAAGCTTTTTGGTCAATAGAAAGAACAAAAATGCCACTCAGTGTTAAAAGCAATACATAAAATAAAACATTTTTATTACCAGCAGATGATGAGCCTGCACCAACACTCGAACCAGCAGCTGACGAAGACAAAGCTACAAACAGTCAAACAGGACAAGACTGACAAGACACTCGACAAACATGAGTTAAGACTGACAAGACACCCAACAAACATGAGTTAAGACTGACAAGGCACCCAACAAACATGAGTTAAGACTGACAAGGCACCCAACAGATATGAATTAAGATTGACAAGGGACTCAACAAACATGAATTAGGACATGGATGTTATTAGCTGACGGGCATGACGAGCAAAACACTACATAATCATGGCGGCATTTCATCCGTAGATGTAAGTCAAAAACCATATATCATTAGGCATGTGCATCGCTTGTTTGTTATAGGAACAATTGGGGCTGTTTGTTTCAAATTGGATTCTTAAGATAATAATAGATTGCTGCAAATTGAAATATAGTGCCAATTTGCTAGTCTTTCATTTTCACAGTTCACAGAGTTTGGATCTCTTTAAATTCCAAAATCCCTTTGCATATCCGGAATCAGGTCATTAATATTTTTTCAATAAATTTTTACAATGACGACAAATTTTGAAATTGAAAAACGAACTCGAAAGCATTGTGTCTGTCGGATTTTGTAAAAATTAATATTGTGAAATGTACAATTTATAGCCTGACTCAGATAATTTTAATAGTACCAATTAATAAAATTTTGTAAGCGTTTTCATCAATAGAAAGAACAAAAATGCCACTCAGTGTTAAAAGCAATACATAAAAGAAAACATTTTTATTACCAGCAGATGATGAGCCTGCACCAACACTTGAACCAGCAGCTGACGAAGACGAAGCTACAAACAGTCAAACAGGACAAGACTGACAAGGCACTCAACAAACATGAATTAAGACTGACAAGGCACCCAACAAACATGAACTAAGATTGAGCAGAGACTCAACAAACATGAATTAGGTCATGGATGTTATTAGCTGACGGACATGACGAGCAAAACACTACATAATCATGGCGGCATTTCATCCGTAGATGTAAGTGAAAAACCAACCATATCATTAGGCATGTGCAACGCTTGTTTGCTTTAGAAACAATTGCGGCTCTTTGTTTCAAATTGGATCCTTAAAATAAAAAACAGATGGCTGCAAATTGAAATATAGCGCCAATTTGGCAATTTTTCAACTTCACAAGTCACAGAAGTTGGCTCTCTTTAACTATAATTTTGAAATTAAAATCCCTTTCCATGCCGAGAATCAGGTAATTAATAATTGTTTCAATACATTTCCGCAGATGGCAAATCGCGATACATGTATTGAAATGCATATTAGGCACCGTTACGTCTGCCGGATTTTTTAAAAATGAATATTGTGAAATGTATAATTTTAATAGCACTAATTAATGCAATTGAGTAATCGTTTTCAACTACTAAAAGAACAAAACTACCTCTCCTTGTCAAAAAGTAACACACAAAAGAAGCCAATTTTTATTACCAGCAGATGATGAGCCCGCAACAACACTCGAACCAGCAGCTGACGAAGACGAAGCTACAAACAGTCAAGACGACAGCACTGACCACACTTTCAACAAATATGAAATAAAACTGACAAGGCACTCAACAATTATGACTGAGACTGACAAGGCACTCAACAAACATGAATTCAGACTGGTAAGGCACTCAACAAACATAGAATTGAGACACCAATGCCGTAAGTTTTCCTATTTCAAGCCTGGGCTGCATTAGACATATCGGCATCCTAAACTTGTAATTAAATATTTCTTACGTAGAAGTAACGGAACTTGAGTAATGTACATCTGATTGCTTGGCGTGAATTATTTCTCAGCAGCATTTTACACAAGGTGTAAAATAAACGGCAAAAAACAACACTTCTTTTTTATAAAAGTTTTTAAAAGAAGCCATTTTATTACCAGCTGATGATGAGACGTCACTAGCATTCNTACTTATGTGACTAGTTGCCACAATGCAACTCAATTTGAATTAGTATGGTAGTTTGAGCTTGACCAATACTTTGCATTGGACAAAGATTTTAGAATGATTACCTCGCACTTGATCCCGGATTGTTTTGAACGAAAGTGCGCTGATACCATGTACCAAAAAGCATTTGTTATGGAAATGAACATGGACCAGAAAGGTTATGACTTTGAAAATCTTGAAATTCATCTTTGATAATTAAGTTTGTCAACATATAATTGGTAGAAAAGTTTATGAATTAAGGTGAAAAGCAAAGCAGTTGCTTTTGATTGACCTGGTTTAATTTCTGCTCGCCATTGGTATATAGAAAGAGAAGGCAGTGGTAGAAATATGAGTTCGCTTACCTTGGCTGGTGGCGTTTACTGTCTGGGAAGCTCCCATCGAGGAGGAGCCTACAACAGTCAAAAATAACTTAAGCTGCAAGAGCGAGAGACACATGCAGTACCAAGTATTCAAATTCAATCTTAAATTTCATGAAAAACTTGTATGTAAAAGACATATTTGCAAAATCACCTGGACAGGCTTAGTCATGAGATTGGATCGAAAGCTTTTTCAAACATTTCATAAACATCAGCAATGATGCATTGCACAGACATTTAGTTTTCATGTGACTAGGTGACAGTGTATTAGCAGTTATTACACGATGAATGATACTAATATTCTCCGACTGGCTGAAATGCAGTACGATAACTCCCGATATACCGCAATGTTGACCAATGTGTCCGTGGAATACCGCTTTACGTTCATACCGCCTGAACATCAGACTTGACCAATCAGAAGCCATATAAGCCATAAACCCTGACATCTACGAGAGCGGACGAAGTCAGTGCATAAAAGCGAAAAGAACAAGCTAATCTTATAAGAAACAAAAATCAGAGGAAATAAGCATCAATGGTCATGAAATAAAACAAATACAGACCTATCCCGCGAGCGTACCAGGTCATACGAGCATCAGGAAAGCGACGCTGTTTTCCCGCGGTCCATATGACATGATATCGCCCTCGTACATAGAAACGTTATCAAAATTTACCGTTAACACTTGAAGTCGCATTAATGGGTGCACTTGAGTTGGCGTTTACCGATGAAGACGCTGTCGCATTTGTCGATACAGTTGCATTCGCGTTTGTCGAAGAACTTGCAGTTATATTTGATGGACTTGAAGTCGCATTTGATGCTGCAGTTGATGTAGCCTGCACCGCCGATGACGATCCTGTAATAAAACACATAAATCAGCGAATGAAGAGGATTTTGAAATTCCTTATTCCTCTATTCATCCCATGTGTGCTCTGATCATGTTCTGTACAAAAAAATTCGCCAAATGTGTGTAACTACTTATTTCGTTTTACCCTAATAACAATCACTTGATACTTCATTTTCAATATTATTTTGCTTGTGTGAATTAAGTAAGCGATTAAAGCAATTGAGTAATAACCCGGTATAGTTGACCGGTACATTATTATTTCCAGAGTTCGTATAATTTTCGACATAATTTACCGTTAGCAGTTGAAGTCTGATTTGATGTTACAGTGCCGTTAGAGATGCCGGAGGTCGATGACGCTGTAGTTGTATTGGCTTGCGCTGTAGATGTAGCATTCACGGTTACAATTGTTGTACCTACAGTAAAATGTATAAATCATTGAACACATGGAATTCTGTTTGACTTACTCTTGTATGTTTAATTCAAAAGTTGGATCAAACCTTTTCAGCTGCATTGCGCTTACTTAAAACTTGACGTCTACAGCATTCTGCATATGTCGCTGACATACGTAAGGATGACGCTAACAAATCGGCTGACTTCTGGCCTAATATAGTTGACTCTAGCATGTAAATCACTCGTTTCCGGAACTGCAGAAAGCTTACGGTGTAGAAAACAAAGATATTTGTTAGTAAGAATACTATATCTTTTCTGAAAGCAGAATTTGGTTTTTGCGTTAATACTAATCTGTTGTTGCACGTGACCATGTTTGTTTTAGTAAAATTTAGCATAAAAGAAAGGTTCGCTCATAACAAAATAACGACATCAATTACGCAATATCGTTTAATGTAAATGATCAGAATACGAAATCTCAAAAACAGTGTTACAGTTCTCTTTGTCGTCATTTCATCTTCATTTTATGTAATTTGTCATTTCTCTATGAATATCGTAATAGTCCCATTCTTTAATAGCCCCTCATGCAAATAAGAATCAATTTTAAAGTAATTCCAAATACCGTTTTGAAAAACAGTATCTGAAAATTTAGTTTTTCTAATATAGTCGTGGAATTGAAAGGGGTCATTACAAATGTATTTCTACTGGTAAAAATTGTTGTCTTCGTCTTTGTGCCTGCTGGTATAAATTTAAGACTTGACAGAGGAGAACAGTAGAACTTAACATCATCATATTCGAATTTGAAAAAGAAATACAAAGCTCTGAATACACACACATAGTCGACTTTTCATGGTCGGTGACGTCAATGGTACTTCGCTATTGGTCAGTACTTAGGTTATGAAAGTAAGTAGCTAACTGATGTTAAAGCAATGATATCACTCTCGTTAGTTTCAAGACAGTTTATCCGTGACTACAACATATTTTCAACTTACAAGTAACTCTTGCGACACCCAAGACTGCGACAAGCAGCACGCACGCGTGCCACTGTACCTGCAAGTTCATTCTGAAAAAGACAGATTCGTTTTACAGCTATGCTTCATTTTTTTCATCTTGCCAGTAAGACTTTAAGAACAGTACGCGCAACCATTCAGTGTACATCGGTTTGTTTGGATACTGCCGTGGCGGACTTAGGGGGGGGGGGGCAAGGTCCCCCCTAAAATTCTCCCAGATACCATTTAGGAGTTCGGGGTGCGAATTGGTGAGTAGCATATGCGCGCACCCAGGGGTTTCGAGGAGCGCATATACAATGCATAGGCCTTGAACAAAGCACGTTTACCGGTTTTTTTTAGTGATAAGGTCCACAAACCCAAAAATTCGAGACCCTTGAATCCCTACGTTTTAGGCTGGGCGCGCGCATGTGGCAAAATTCTGGTTATTCCTGTGCCCTGACCCTCCCTCCCAACTCAAAATCCTGGATCCTCCCCTGATAGTGAAGTAACGTACTGATTGTCAGAAACTTCCCGAAACCAGGTTTTTATCTCATCAAATTTCGTCAATCATTTCAAATTTTTTACTGATCCCTATCAACAAATCTGCTAACATGGCCAACACAGTGCGTTTTGTTGACTATTCGCTTACATGTGAGCCTAACAACTGTAGAAAAATCAATTTTTTGAGCTAATTAGTGTATACAACACGGGGGCTTTGTTAATATTGACACACATTACTATGGCGCGTTTAGAATTTGTGACTTAAACGCATAACAAGTTAAAGCCTATGTAAACGATATCTTGTTGTCAAAAAATGGACTGTTTTCACAGCCACTGACGTATTTGCTCTTGCAACAATAGTTGGGTGAACCAAAGTTAGTTTTCACAAAAGGCTTCGGTTTGTTGCTCATTTAAATAAGGTTTTATTCGTTGAGAAACGAGTGACGTGACCCTTTCAATCTGAAGCAAACGCCAAAGAAGATCAATCGCAAGAACATGTATTTTTTAATAAACTGATATTCGTTTGCTAATGAATGATGAAAATTCCAATCATGGAACAAACTCTGTTTTCTCAGTAGCACGTTTCCTCAACGTTGAATGTCTTGACTGCGCGTCTAGTTCACACGAAGTGATGTTTTTTTCGTTCCCATCGCGACAAATTCTGTTTACCTGGCACACATGCGTCATAAAGCCTTCGGCAAAGAAATCTCGGCAGCGACTCGCACCAAGTGGTAATCCAAATATCACGTGGACAAAAGCGCCATTCAAAAACGCATGTTTAAAATGGTAAACGCAAATTCGCCATTGTCTACATAGTGTTTGCAGAAGCATAATTCCTTTTTATATTTTTTGTGTTCAATGCCAACATTTGCTTTTGTGTTTGTCTTACCAGCCTTGTTAAGCGTTGATTTAGAAAATTTTACTGGAGCTGTGACGCGGAAAAATGCGTCAGTCTACATGTAGATCGCCAATTCTTTCTATAGCTGCTATGCTTATGTGACGAGAGAAAATCAAGTGATCTCAGCAAAATACCAAACTAGTTACCGTAAAGGTGTAGATTTTTCAAGAACAAATCGTTAACTATTTTATTGAAAACCTAGTTTTGATGATTCATTTTACAAAAAGTTCGAAAAGATTGGAAATTTAAAGTAACAA